>OY987335.1:44895039-45240998 GCA_963920685.1 Polydrusus tereticollis | reverse complement strand
AACCATTTCGCCTAAGGTCTAGTCTAATTACAACTTCTTCACCTCTAAAATTAACCGGCCTCGAATCTTGATCCAATAGGGTGAGGGAAATATTGTAAATGCTCGTTTCTCTTACCGGTAGAAAAATTAAATTTCTTGGCTCGATATTTATACTGAAGCCAGGATTGACTGTTGGAGAGAATTCGTATAAGGTATGTGAAGGATTATTTGTATAATACGAACCGGAAATAATATTGCACTCTATGCGTATAGTAACAACTTGTATTATTTCTACAGGTAGATCTGATTCATGCACAACACCTGCTGTTAGTTTACGTTGAGAAAAACCTAATAATCTTGCTATACTATCTTCTGGCTGGAAATTTAGGTCGTATTGGCTTCTCAACTCGCACCTTAGCGTATTATTATTAGGTTTCAACGGAAAGACGTGATTGCGCTCGTCTAAAGTAGCGTGTGAATCAAGAATGCGATTCTGAACAAACGTTTCGATATCCTGCAGTTCGTACGACCCCGTAGGTATCTTCAATATATTTTCCACGTTATTTTCAGTATAGTAAATCTTGTTTTTTCCTGATTCAATGTTTGGAATTGTATTCCAAGTATTCAGCGATATAAGTGCAAGAGAGTATTCGTAGTTTGGGTCAACTTCTATTGGAGGAACAAAGTGTGCTTCAAGCTGGTGAGAACGATCTTTTAGCGTAAACGTCTGAGACATGACTGTTGTAAGGGACTTTGAATCATATGTTTTATAGAGATTTATTGTAGAGAAAAGCCAATGCTAGATGTCCACAATTGGATGATCCAAAGTCCTGATACTGATCGTAATTAAAGCAAATTTTACAATTTTTCATATATTTTATAAATTCCTTGGGTGGTTTCAAATTGCCAAAACTATCGAAATAAACAACTTTATCACCGCGTTTCTTATAAGCTACCCAATGTGTTCCGAATCCGACGTTTCGATCTAAATTGACAACACCACACTCAGTATGGTTAGGTGATTTTGGAAGAGTATCTCGCATAAAGACCCCCCTAAAGTTGGGTATCTTTAATTGAGATGTATAGTTTTTGATGTCTTCATCGGTTAATGGGCGTTTGGGCAGCTTCAGTGGTAGTTTTTTGGCATTTTTCTTAGATATAATCCATACCCCGATTTATACTTCTTTAAATATAGACCGCTACCCTTTTTCCCTAAAGCAATGGCTTCCATCGTTTCATTGTGGCGTTTAGCTTCTTGTAGCTTGTCTCTCCCACTTTGGACATCATTGACGGTTTTTGCAATACCGGCCACCCCGCCGCTGAGAGCACCTAAAGCACTAAGCCCGGCAAATATTGGTATCAAAGGAAGGATCCCGCCAGTCTTAGGGAGTGGTATAACCCTCGGTATATTAATTTTTCTACGTCCACCGGCTTTCTTTATCGACATGCGTGCTGCTTTTGGTAAGTTACTCAAGGTCTTTTTCTTGGTTATATCACCAGCACAGTGTTTACTAAGCTTATTCACAATCGAAGTCAAGCTTTTGCACCCCGCCCCCAACTTACGTTTAACCTTCATAGCGTTAGTAACTAGCCAAGCTGATGTTTTTTCGCCAAAACTAGAGTCGTTGGCTTTCACGCGCTCCCACGCTCTATTTTCAAGTATTTTATCTGCCTGATGTCTTTGTTTCAAGTCTTGAGACTGAGAGTATGCAATATCGTGATCTCGACAAAAACTGTCCAATTTATTTTTTGGGGGATCACCTCGAGCTAAACGTTCTTTTAATCGAGTGCCGGGACCACAATATGAATAACCAGGTAAATGAAGTTCAAACGGGAGTCGATTTATGGTACTATTTAAGACACCTGCACCCTGCAACGTTGTCATTACAAATAAAGTTCTTGAAGAGAAAAGAGTGTATTTATAGTAATGCGTAAGCAGAAACAAAAACACCACCTAATTATTCAAAATTTCGATATGCCCAAACAGAAACAAACAAACAAACACGGGCAGCTTTTTCCAAACACCATTAGGGCGTTAATATGTGGACCGAGTAATTGTGGAAAAACCAATGTAATGATGAGTCTATTAACTGACGCCAATGGTTTAAAATTTCAAAATGTGTACGTTTATTCGAAATCTTTACAACAGGAAAAATATGATTTCCTCCGAGAAACATTGAAACATTGTCGTTTGGGGTATTTCACATATGGTGAGAATGATGATGTAATAGACCCGTCAACTGCTCAACCCGACTCTGTATTCATCTTTGACGATGTGGCTTGCGAGAAACAGGATAAAATTAGAAATTATTTCTGTATGGGCCGTCATAATGATATCGACTCATTCTATCTCTCGCAAACATATTCAAAAGTACCCAAACAGTTGATTCGCGATAATGCCAACGTGTTAGTTTTGTTTAAACAAGACGAGCTAAACTTGAAACATATTTATAGCGATCATGTAAACACGGACATGTCTCTCGATTCGTTTAAACGCATTTGCTCTGAATGTTGGAATGATAAATATGGGTTTTTAGTCATAGTAAAAGACAACGACATTAATAAAGGCAGATATCGTAGTAAATTCGATACCTATATAATACTATAACGTCATCATATGTAGTTAGTATCACCGTCATCATTGTAAAGCATAGACCATTTAGTCGCAATGTCTCGACAATTTAACAGCTATGATAAGAATGTTAAACGTCGAATAATTGATGCCTCTAATACAATAAGAAGAAAATACTTGGCTTTAAAGCTGGAAAGAAGCGAAGAAGATGCTGCGCTTAACAAGTTTTTAACACCAGTTACTACCCCGCTAAATATGCTTGTACCGCTTATGGAAAAGAGAGCCAAGAAGCCAAAGATTAAAACTGAACCGACAGAGACGATTGTAAAAACAAAACCAGAAGAAGTTCAATTTTTGCCCAGAGAAGCGGAAGTTAGGTATGGAGATTTGGTTGATAATGAGGAAATCGAGGATGATGTGTTTGAAGAGAATACCCCACAAGATTTAAAGGAGGTATTTGAAACTACTATGAGAACGAATCCGGCAATTTTCGAGGAATTTACCAGTCAATATCCTCCAATTTCTCACGAATATTTAAAAATGTATTGGACAAGTTCCCCTGATTTGGATGACTCACAAGGTCTAACATACAATTTTGAAAATGGTAAATGGACAATGGGTTCTCTGTCGGTGGACTTTTTGCAAAATGGAGACATTAAATTAGGCGATGTCGCTTATCCAGGAAGTTAGGGTCTATATGAGTTATTGTTTTTAAAGAATCCCATCAATCGTAAGAAAGATGATGAGGTGCATTATAAAGACATATTAGTGCGCACTAATGCATATAGGCGGTTAAGTAATGGTCAACTAAAAGGAAACAAATCGGAAAAATATAAAAATATTATTAGACCGCTACTAACATCTTCAACACGAGGATCAACGTCCTTGTTGCAATCATCAGCATCTTCTCATGCTAGAAATCTTAGAAGTTCTTCGAACAAAACACCGCCTATTAGTAGAATGCCTGTAACAAGATCTAAACTGAAATCTGGGAATGCATTAATGGAGTACAACGAAAGACCAAAGGAATTTGTATATTACGACGATGTAAATGAACTAGTTGAGCGAATGAAGAAGCTTGAAGCCTCCGAACATGTTGGTAATAATAATAATTGGAACGAGATTCAGAATATTTTACAGGAATTGCAGAGACTTGGAATTATTGAATTCTATAAATAAACATGTAATTCCTTAAAAGCATCATTAAAGTATTAATCATGAATAAGTTTGGACGTTCTTTACCTTCCCCCTACAGGGTTCCGAGAGTTTTACCAGCACCCACCATACTTTCCTTCACTAGGGATGGTGATTACAATTTTAGGGAACATAAGCTTTGTAACGTCAGTCCCCCAACAGATGATACAGATGCTGTTAATAAAAAATTTTTAGATGATGCAATTTCTGTTCTTTACATGAAAATTATTGCTTCTTCAAACGAGTGTGTTAAGCTGGTTAACGATACTACCAATAACATCGAAGGTCGCATGAAGGCTGTATCTGCAGAACTACGCGATTTAAATGATCGTTTGCTAAAGTCTTCTACCAGTATTTCAAGAATAACAAGAGATATTTCAACAATTAATGATCGTTTTAATGCAATTGATGTTAAATTGAAATTAGTTGACAATTACCAGCAAGAAGCCATGAAAATAGTGCAACCAGAGTTCGATAAACTCAAGAACCTCTTACATAGTTACATGCATGTAAAAATCGAAAATTCTTTTGCACCTTTAGCTGCAGAGTTGAAGAAACTTGATGAAAAAGTAACTAAATTAGCAGATACAGTTGATAGGGGTATATAAATTGTCTAACATGTTTCAAATATTTCACTTTATTAACAAAATGCCCAAGGGTGTCATCACTAAGGCGCGAGAACAGGTTGTTAAAGAGTTACACGCCCCAGCTCGTTCGAAATTTAAACGTCGTAGATTTATCCAATATGGTTTAGATGATACATTTGCATCCGATCTTGCGCAACTCGATCAATATGCGCGCGAAAATAGGGGGTATAAATACATACTTGTTGTTATCGATTCGTTTTCGAAATTTCTCTGGGCAAGACCCATAAAGGCGAAAACTGCTCAAGAAGTAACCAAAGCGATGGAAAATATTTTTAGACACTCCAAGCGAATCCCGAAAAAGTTAGTTACAGATAATGGAAAGGAATACTACAATACAAGTTTTCAAAATCTTATGAAGACGCATAAAATACATCATTATAGCACTTTCAGTATCTTGAAGGCTTCAATTGCGGAGCGAATAATTCGAACAATTAAAGAAAAGCTTTTTAGATTGTTTACTTTAAATGGAAATCATCGATGGATTGATTTGTTGGAGGAAATCGTGAATACATACAATGCTACTAAACATCACACGATTGGCATGAAGCCGTCGGATGTTAATAAGAGTAACGCGGATAAGTTATTAAACTCTGTATATACACATCTAAAGGTTGTGGGGAAACAAAAATTTGGGGTTGGGGACATTGTTCGTATAAGTAAATCCAAGCATGTCTTTGAAAAGGGTTATGTACCTAATTGGACAACCGAGCTTTTCAAAATTTCCAAGTTAATATAACAAATCCTACAACCTATATATTGGAGGATATGCAGGGACGACCAATCAGTGGAGGATTTTATGAAGCGGAATTACAGAAAACTAAACAGTCCGATGTATTTCTTATTGAAAGAATTATACGGAAAAAGGGGAAGAAAATGTTTGTCAAGTGGCTTGGCTTTGATAATTCACACAACAGCTGGGTGGACATGATAAAAGATGTTGTTTAGTTTGCTAGAATTGAGTGTTATGCAGACTCATTTGGATAAATACGTCATATTTCGTAATAATCAGCTAGTATTATAGTATAAGATGTACTGCAAACAGTGCCACTGTGAGGTGACTAAAGGTCATAATCGTACAGCGAAACATAAGGAAAACTGTGGGGAGATTGTAGGCTCTGGTATTAAACTTATTCAAACAGCTTTTAAGAATAGAGTGAATACCTATCACATATCGACAAATAATAATTTGACTGATGTTAAGCTGTTCCTGAAAGACTTAAAACATAAGGTTCTAACGGTGTTAGCGGAGCAGTTGAGTCTTCATCGAGCTATATCAATGAATATGGAACTTTATGGTGTATATCTACAACCATCAACGCAGGAACAAGAAATTAAATCATTTAATTCGAGATATAGCGTGATTCATCCAGGTACTAATTTAGAACATGTGTTTGAACTATATAAAAATAACCTACTTAAAAAAGCTTTAGAATTTACCGAGATGGGTAGCGGGTGGGCCCTGTCGCAACTTTTATTCCTAGAACTTAATATTAATAAATATTCAGGAGTGGGGTAGTCAGAGTGTAGTCGATAATTTGCTTGGACGGTTTCAGTACTTATTTAGTCATGGGCGAATACGTTGTTGAAGAAGATTCAAGAAGTTTGTCTCCTTGGAGATATCTTGATAGCATGATATTAAGAAGTAGAGAAGACATTAAGAATGAGAAAAAGCTGTTGAACGAGGTGCATTATTCCGCTGGAAATTATAAGATAATCGTTGGCCTTAGTGTAGCTAGAGGAATGGTGCCGAGTGTGAAGTTAATAAATACTGTTTTAAATTTACCTGAGGAAAAAGTTGCAGCATCACTAGCCAATTTCGAGTGGCATGAGTTTCTCGAAATCGCGTCCAAAATGGTTGAAGATGATACATTATTAAGAATTGATTCTGAAACTGAAAATTTTACAGTGTCGTCCGTTACATTGTTGAGTGAAAAAATAATAAATCTTGTGTGTAATAATACAACGTTATGTTTCTGTTCTCATGACATAACCTCATTTGTTAGTATAAGTCACATTATTAATTATAGATTGAACCTGATAAAAAATTTAGATTTTATGGCATTTTATGATAACTTTTTAAATTATATGAACATTAATGAAGACATCCAAGGAAACTTTTTTGAGATTATTAAAAATATTTGTAGTTTAAACATGTCTGAACAAGCTATTTACATGTTGGAACTAATACACTTTAATCCCAAGAAGGTACTAGATGACTTTGATAGAATACAAATGTGTAATATTTGATGATAATAAATGTATATTAACCCGTTTTATTGGTTTTATTTCATAGTATTCTTACAACACTTTAGATAGCAACATCTCATAAAATGTGTGGAGATGATGGTTATAGTTTGCTTCGTAATTTTGAAGATAGGCTAATTACGTTCGCTAATTGGCCTAGCAAGCTCAATCCTGAAGAGTTGGCAAGTGCGGGGTTTTATTACACTGAGAGATTGGATATTGTCAGGTGTTCATTTTGTCATTGTGAGTTTGATGGTTGGTATGTGGGAGATGATCAATTGAAAGATCATTATAAGAATGTCAAGCATTGTGAGCTAGCTAAAGTCTTATGGAGATGCCGCCAATTGAGAAAAAATAAACCGATAAAGTGTACAAAAGAGAAGAAAAACAAGAGTTTCTCATATACCGACGCTATTTGTATGCTAGTAATATTTATAATTTTTATGAGCGTCTGGTACCAATCTCGTGAAGTAATAAAGGTTTTAGGGAATGGAATTTAGATCATTCTGCCTACAGTCATGGCGGCGTTAAGTTCATCCTATATTCTCTTGATTGCCTTAGTACAAAATGTGTTTTACGTTTACGCTCCGTATAATGTATTGAATGCATCGGTAATGTTGGGAACTCCACCCTTTTCTGCAAACAACACATGGCTTCAAATGACATATGAACAAATTGATAATAGACATACGGCTGTTTTTAAATCAAACGCTCCAGCAGTTGATGATTTACGATATAAGGTTAGGTTTCAGTTTAGAGACCTGACTTTTGGCGAAACCGAGTGGAGGACGCTAATAAACCAAAATGCTTCTCACAATTCTCCAATAGTGGATGGATATGCTGGAACACATGGTGTGCTTAGTTTAATTGTATTTATATGCGTATCTTGTACCATTTTACTAATTAATCTATTGCATACCTTTATTAAGTCAAGGTATAGGTAAATAAATAATTTTCTATAATTTTGATGTCTTTTCTTTTATTTAATATATAACCCATATCCGCGAAACAATTTTTTTCTCGCACATGCAGACTGTTAAATTTGGTTCTATTTACTCAATTAACCCCGTTCCTTTTCTAAACAACTTATTACATCACCCTAAGCACGCGACATGTATTTGCAATCTTTCACCCCCCCCCTGCCGTTAGGGCATTAGCTATACTAACTTTGGCCCTATTGGCCCGATTAACCTCGTTCTTTTTTTAAACGACTCATGACGTCACCCTAAACACGTGACATATATTTGCAATCTTTCGCCCTCCTGCCGTTAGGGCATTAGCTATATCAACTTTGGCCCTATTGGCCCGATCAACCCCGTTCTTTTTTTAAACGACTCATGACGTCACCCTAAACACGTGACATATATTTGCAATCTTTCGCCCTCCTGCCGTTAGGGCATTAGCTATATCAACTTTGGCCCTATTAGCCCGATCAACCCGGTTCTTTTTTTAAACGGCTCATGACGTCACCCTAAACACGTGACATACATCAGCTGTCGATTTTGACATTTGACAGGGGACATCTGACAGGTGACAGTTCTTAATTGACAGGTGACAGGTGTCATTTTCGAGTCATGCGCAACAACCCATTTCATAGACCCCAACTACGTATGCGCAATATCCTAGGCCCATTGGTTCCGGAGATATGAGTCATAAAAAATCCCTCCGAAAATTAACATTGGAGGATGCAGAACCGGCCATATATTACTACTGACATCTTTTGCATCCCACCATAAACCAAGAACTCTTTGAAGGTCAACATGACAGTCTAAATTTAAATCTTTACAAAAATCGGCATTTTCTGATAATTTTTTCATTACTTCTTCGCTATTAGAGATCCAGTTTACCAAGTCAAACCCTCCTAGTTTTTGAATTCTTCTTACTTCAGATATTATTTCTAGTGCTTCGTCAAATGTGTCTTTGCAGTCTAAATAGTCGTCAACATAGTGTTTTTCAACAATAGCACTTAAATTTTCGTCATTTGTTGTTTGTTGCCTTGCGTTCAAATGTTTTATGAATTGAGCACAAGCAGGGGAACACGTTGCTCCGAAAGTCATAACCTGCATTTCATAAACGTCAACTGGTCTTGTGGTATCACCTTCTCTCCATAGAATTCTCTGTGCTTGTTGATCTTCAGGTCTGATTCGAATTTGATGAAACATTTGACGTATATCAGCGCAAAATGATATTTGTCTTTGTCGAAATTTGATTAAAACTCCAGTTAGTGCCTGCAATAGATCTGGGCCGAGTAATAGGTGGTCATTTAGGCTGTATCCGTGGGATTTCGCGGCTGCATCCATCACTAACCTTAGCTTTGGTTTGTTGTGTGTGGAAACTCCAAAATGTGGCAGGAACCAACATCGGGGACCTTCTACTTCGGCTTCTTCTTTTGAAAGTTTTTTCATATATCCTTTCTCGACGTAACTTTCAATTTTCTTGCAGTAATCTTCTTTGTATTTTTCGTCTTTTTTCATTTTTTTCTCTACACAAGCAAGTCTTTGAAAGGCGACTGTTTTACTATCAGGCAGTTTAACTTTCTCGTCTTTCCACAGGAGTCCCATCTCAAAACGATCTCCTACTCTTTTAGCAGTTTTTTCTAAGATTTCTAGAGCTGTTGTATCCGATTTACTCGATATCTTTGGAGTACATACTCCGAAAGACTCTATAGTAAATGAATTTTGAACTAGGTCATGAAGCTTGTCATAACTCTCTTGATGGCATATATGGAAGGTAAAATCATTTCTGTGGCATAAGGTACTTTCAGCTCGTCCATGAACAATCCATCCTAAAGTGGTTTTTGTCGCTATCGATGAATCTAAAGGACCTTCGCAGACTTTGCGAGCTACAGTTAAATGAATATTATCTTGTCCAATTAATATCATCGGTCTTTGTTGAATTTCAGTAAAGGGAATATTGGTCAAATGTGAATAACTTCTCATTTTGTCCGCATATATTATGTGCTGTTCGGGTAATGCCAGATTATTTATAGATCGCACACCAGTCATTTTAGTGATACGAGCATTTCTGTGAATTCCAGATATATTTATGTCGAAACATCTCGAATTTGTATGCGTCGATTTCATGTCATTTGTCCATTGGACACAAAGTGGTACATTTTCACCTCTGACACATAAGCGATCAGCTAAAGAACTGTCCATCAGAGTGACTGTTGCAGCTTCGTCGCATAAAGCAACAGTTTATATTGTTTCACTGGGTCCATGAATCAACACGTTCACCATCCTCAACAGTACATTTTTGGAGCCTTGACCCATTGCTAAAAGCGTCTCACATTTTGCTTAATTTCTTCAGGTTTGTCTTTATGTAGAAGTTTATTATGTCCTTGTTTGCATCCGTTAATATTGCAAATTTTCCTTTGTTGGCATTTGCTTGTTTGATGTCTACTTTTAAAACAAGAAAAACAAAGTTTTCGGTCAGTAATAAATTTCCAGCGTGACTCTATATCTTCTTTTTCAAATTTTCGACACTTTTCAATTTTATGGCCATTTTCTTGACAAAATGTACATTTTCTTCTTTTTCTCGTGTCGTATATGCAAATTCCTTTGGCTTTAACCTATATCTGTTTTTCGGTGGGATGACAAAGCTTGCTGCATTTGAAAGTTCCAGCAACCAATCTGCAAATACTGCTAAGTCTGCATTTCTGTTTTTCATTATAAATTCTCCCCAGCAAAATTTTAGTGATTCAGGCAATTTTTGTACTAAGTCTTTCAAAAGTTGTGGGTTTTAAAGATGACTTATACAATTTAGGGATTTGATTGTCGAAACTAAGCAAGAAATTTGGTTTGAAAATTTAATCATACCTTCATAATCTTTTCTCTTACAGGATGTGTCATTGTTACTTTACACATAATTGTTTCTATAATTTGATCTGGTCTTCCAAAGCGCATTTCCAAAGTTTTAATCACTGTATCTAAACTATGTGGTGAAATTAACATTCCAATTACTGCACTTCTAGCTTCACCGCGTAGGCATTTCTGAAGCTTAATCATTTTCTCTTTATTTGTATGTTTGCATGCTGTAGAAATTCTAGTAAAATGTGAAATAAACAATGGCCAATCAGCAGAATTTCCGTCGAAAATGGGAAAATCTCGTTCTAGATATCGTCTTGAATCTGGTTCTTCATTTTTCTTAATGTTTACAACATTGGCTAAGGTTTCACCTAGTATTTCAATGTCTGTTTTGTCTTTTTGTCGTACATTTATTTCTTTTGAGTCAAATTGGTTTGGTTCACAATTTTCATTACTAAATTTTTCTGGTAAATCATTAACCCAATTTTGAATTTTATCGGTGTATATTGTATATGTCGAAACACTATCAAAATTTTTGTCCGACTTTTTACTCTGTGTATAATTTGATTCACTTACTACTTCAGCTTCACGTAGTTGCTTTTCCATTTCTAAAACGTGTAGTTTTTGTTTTAGAACTTCTTCCATTACACCTTGTTTTTGTTTAAGAACTTCTTCCATTACACTTTGTTTTTGTTTAAGAACTTCTTCCATTACAATTTGTCTCTTCTGTTCAATTTCTAATGCGATTTTCTTTCTCTCAATGTCAGCTATGCTTTTGGATGACTTAGAAATTCTCGTATATTCCGAACGTAAATCTTTACTCACAGTTTTCTTTCCTTCAGACTCTCCAGCAGGTGTTGTCGAAGGTACAGCTGTCAAAGGTCTGGTCAAATTGTCATTATTATTACTTTTTCTAGCTGCATTACTTCTAGTCTCACTTCTGGATACTCTATAGTCGTCATCTACACTTACTTTTGGTATGTCTGTATTTACCTTACGCTTAGAGGTAATTTTTGGCCAAACAAAATTAGGATCTAGGTGTCTTACACCTGTCTGTCGTCTACCTGAACTTTCCATTAAAGCTGACTTTTTTTTTTCTCTCAGATTGTTTTCTTAGTGGACTGTAGTCTTTTCCAACGGGCTTTTTCTAAGTCTATATTCTAGTTCTATATCGATTTCAATTTCAAAATAAAAAGTCTGGAATTCTGACAACAAATTCTCAATTATATTATCTGTCTAACTGACAAAATCATCAAGTAACAAAAACATATACAGTTCATTTGAAACTAAACTTTCTAAACTTAACATAGGTGGTCAACTTTCGTGTCACACAGAGTGTCGCAAATTCAAAATGTTACTAAAGATTATAAGCTACGATACGTAAAATCATCTGATAATCCAGCGGACATTTTGGCACGTGGAAATTTCTCAAATGAAATTATTAATTCTGGATTTTGAACTCATGGGCCAAAATTTTTGTTTAATGAAAGTTTAAATTTAGATTTGTGTGACACTCAAATTAATATTTCAAATATTCCGGAGCAAAAGAAAGTAGCGCTTGCTGCTATTCACATTTCAGAGGCGTACGAATTTTGGGTCAAATATTTTTTGCATTTTTCAAATTTTTGCGATTATTGCGCTCTTTAGCATATGTGTTCCGGTTTATAAACATTGTTAAAAATAAAAATAGTAAGAGTTAACAATTAAATATAACAATTGACGAACTTGATAAATCAACAAAATGTATAGTAAAAAATTTACAAAATCAATACTTTGCTAAGGAAATTTTGGAATTAAAAACTAATAAAATAATTTCAAATAAACAATTACAAAGTCTTAACCCTTTTTTGGATCAAGATCAATTAATTAGAGTGGGAGATAGATCAGAGGACGCTGATATTACATTTGATCAGAAACACCCTTTGCTACTTACTACCCTCTCATAATGAGACAGTAAAAATCATGTTAAAATACGAACATTTACGAATGGGACACGCAGGCTCGCAATCAGTTTTATCCAACGTTAGATTACGGTACTGGCCGTTGAATGGTTTGCGAGAAGTAAAAAAGGTAATAAGAAATTGCGTCACTTGTGCCCGTTTTAGAGTACTTCCAGCTCAACAACTCATGGCAGATTTGCCGAGAGATCGAGTTCAAGTTTCACACCCATTCCAGAAAGTCGGAATAGATTACGGTGGTCCATTTTTAATAAAATCATCAAGGTTAAAGAAAGCGCCGCTTATAAAGGCATATATTGCAATTTTCGTGTGCATGACAACAAAAGCAATTCATATCAATTTAGTGACTAGCTTATTAGCTGTAGCTTTTATCATGACATTAAAACGTTTTATTTCTCGACGGGGTAATCCTACTATAATTTATAGTGACAACGCGACCAACTTTCAAGGAGCAAATAATCAATTACATGACATTTATAAATTTTTCAAAAATTCAAAAACTTATGATCATGTGTTAAATTACCTATAACAAATTGAAATTCAGTGGAAATTTATTCCCCCAGATCTCCACATTGGGGAGGGTTGTGGGAAGCTGCTATAAAAAGCACGAAGCATCATATTAATCAAATAATTGGTAATTTAAAACATACTTTTGAAGAGTTCTATACGATTTTGACACAAATTAAGGCAATTTTAAATTTACGCCCTTTGTGCCCTATAACAAATGATTCGTCCGATTTTAATTACTTAACACTAGTAGGGAAAAGTTTAACTGCATATCCCGGGAAGGATCTAGTTGAAATTCCTGATAATAGACTAAAGTTCTGGCAACAATGCACGAAAATACAGCAAGTGTTTTGGAAGCGTTGGCCTGTAGATTATCTTAATCGTCTTCAGAATTGTCCTAAATGGTTAAAAGCCAGTAAAAATATTAGTCCTAATGATGTAGTACTGTTAAGAGAGGACAATGTTCCACCTCTACAATGGCGTTTGGCACGCGCATTAGAAACTTACCCTAGTAAGGACGGTAAAGTACGAGTGCTAAAATTAAAAACCCATACGAGTGTGTTTACTCGATCAATTGCTAAAGTATCACCTCTGGTTTACGATGATGTAAATATAAGGTTTGACGTTAAGCAAGAGTAAACGCGACATATAACACTATGAATATTATATTTTTTGATATGTATATCAAAATAAAATATTTCTTATGATAAGTTTAGAGAATTATGATCGCGTACTGCGGAATTAATAAGTTTTACTTTCGAGCATTATATTGCATTACAGGTTCCACACCTTTTAAGGGCTTGGTAGACTGCCGTAAAATCTTCTGGGGCTACTGGCCTTAGTCCCTGGGAAACCAAAAGCCTACAAGTAAATGAATTTTGTATAATTTAATTTTTTTTGTTCGGCCCATGGACCTGAATAGGCGATGATTTTCGCTCCATGAACCGGAAACAGTTCATAGCGCTTAAAAATAGTAGTTTTATAGGGATGCCTTTACGGATTTATTATTCTATGCAGCCGTGCGATCGGCAAAGTTGACGTTTTTATAGGGATGCCTTTATGGATTTATTATTCTATGCAGCCGTGCGATCGGCAAAGTTGAAGTTTTTACAGGGATGCCTTTACGGATTTATTATTCTATGCAGCCGTGCGATCGGCAAAGTTGAAGTTTTATAGGGATGCCTTTACGGATTTATTATTCTATGTGCTATATATGTCGTTATTATTACGTATGCCGGGTAGTAATTAATACACGTAGTTATTCTGGTCATTCATTTAATCATCACTTTAGTTAACATCACAGCTGGTTATTAGGGACGCAGTCATCACATTCTACTTTGTTATACCTATCTACTCGTCTTGCTACCGAGTACCGACTGTCGGCCTTGTGCCCCCGTGTGCCGGACCTATCTATCACGACGCATGTGCGTCGCTTGGCATTGTTGCCAATACACAACACCCCCACACTTAATTATGCACTTCCCTCTTCCATGTTAACTTACAACTGTAGTCCTTTTGACTCTTGATTTGACTTGCAAAATTGTAAGTGTCATAGGTATGGTGGAGCGTGTTTTTTTTTGTCCCTTTCTACTTGCATCTTCCTGTGAGTGTGATTCGTCCCTATACCTATACATGACTATTTACTTATAACATAACTTAATAACATTTATATCACAGTAAGTATCTAATATCACAGTTTATAAACAAGTGACTTATCGTCATCATAAATACCTACTTCCATGATATAGAGGTAAAATTTGATATACTCTTACATTCTTTTTACAATTTAAAACTTGTCGTCAACATACATATTACATTTAAATAACATATAAAATATAAAACAATCATCTTCCGGTGAATACAGGCGTCATTAAAATTTTAAAACTTTTAAAACATTTCTATACAACTAATATGCTTTTACCACTAATTAGAGCTTTGACAACTCTCCACTCTCTCCCCAATAATGAAACTGGCTAGGTAAGAAGGCGGTTTTCTTTCTCGACCGCTCCTTCTGGCTGGAGTTGTGGTTTTTGTCGGTATGACTTCACCAGTAGATCGGGGTGACATCGCAGTATTGGAACCTAAGGACAGAAATTTAGAATTAGTATACTTATCAAGACCCTCCGTATCCGCAGTATCGGGCAGACCTAAGTTTTCTCCCGATCGCGAAGGATGGAGTGCTACCGTGGGCACCCCGGTCCAATAATTTGGTTTAATTGTCGCTTCCATCGTTTTCCTTCAATCGTGCGACATAAATATGTTGTTATTCTTATTTTTTTTTCTATAGTTGCTCCTTTCCATTGCTTGCGATTCGGACCACTATAATCTCTTGCCATAATCAAGTACCCCTCGCTGAAATTCCTAAACTTGCGCTTTTCATTTATCGAATGAGTTCTGACCTCTTCTAATGATTGTTCTGCTAGCAATGTTATTCTAGTTCTTAGCTTTCTATTCATCATAAGTTCAGCAGGATTTCTTCCCGTGGTTGCATGCGGTGTGTTTCTATTTGTTAACAGAAATCTCTGCACTAAAGGGTTCAAAGGTACCCCTCTGTTCTGGGTATCATTTAGTGCTGCCTTCATTTTTCTTTTAAAATGTTTTACACTGTTATCTGCTGCCCCATTACTTATTGGATGGTAAGGCGGTGACGTTATATGCTTGATTCCATTTCTCTTTAAGAAATTTTCAAGATATCTTGCAGCAAAAGGTGGTCCATTGTCTGACACCAGTGTTTCAGGTAATCCAAACCTAGTAAACATTTCTCTCAGTCTTTCGACTGTTTTTTTCAGCAGTCGTTGTTCCCATGATGCAAATTTCTGCCCACTTCGAGTAAGCATCCACCATTACTAAACATTCTTTGTTGTTTATTTCACAAAAATCTATGTGCATTCTCTCCATGACTTCCTTTGTCTCTGGCCATTTTGTATCTTTTATCCTTGGTGGATCCTGTCTGGTTCTAAGACATGGCATACAACCCTTTATGAAATTTTCCAAATCCTTGTCTATTCCAGGCCAAAATATTAAAGACCGTGCCAGGGATTTACATCTTGATATGCCTGGATGATCAGAGTGCAACAATTTTATAGTATCACTCCTTAAGGTGCTGGGTATAATTATTCTGTGACCCCATATAAGAACGTCATGATTCACATACAACTTAGATTTCCTGCAAGAATACGCCTTTAAATTCTCACTTACTTTATTTGTCCATTTATCTTGCTTCACATATTTCATCACCAGTGCTAGATCTGGGTCTTTCTTTGTCTCCTCCCTTGATTGATTGATTGATTGATTGATTACTCTTAAATAACTAGGTCGGCACTTGCGTCCTGACACCGCAGCCTTTTACAGACTTATTGTATCCCCTAGGTATTCGTTACTAGCCCGCCCACGGTAATTTTACGTCTGGGTAATGTCAGCCAGACGGGACCTACTGTTTATCGTGGGATCCGAACCACGCGCAGTCGCTTTCCAACCAACCACCATCCTGATCCCCCCACAGAATCCCACTCCTACAGCAGCCCGCCCACACAGCCCGCAACCGAGGCAAGTCTCGGGTTAAAGACCCGCTGCTATAGGAGCATGATCCTGCGGTTTCGATTCCGATAATTCGTTAGTCAGAAGTACCTGCACTCACACATACATCAACCAAACCCAGTACTTTTTTATTTTGAGCGTACTGTAGCGGGATTCGAACCCGCTCGACTCGAGCAGCACGAAAGCAGGCTCACGCCGTTTCCGACGCTTTACCCACTTCGGCCACCGAGGCTACTTACTTACTTTATCGTTATCAATGTTGTCTCCGTGAAAATTATATATGTCGTTTTTTCTGCAACTTCCTCCGTGGCGTTTCTAGCTGGCAAAGATGCTCTGGACTTATAATCTGCAACTACATTATTAGTTCCTTTTATGTATTCAATTTTATATTTAAATGTCGATAAAAATACTGCCCAACGCACTTGCTGGCAGACATCTGTGGAATACCTCTGTGCTCACCAGAAATTGCCATTAAAGGCTTATGGTCACTTCTCAAGGTAAGATGAATATTGCACAGATAATAGTAAAATTTATTAACAGTATAATATATTGCCAGTGCTTCCTTCATTACAGTACTCATGTTTTTCTCACTGGGTTGCAGCGTACGAGATACACATGCAACCGTACGTTCCTGACCATCAATTATGTGGCTCAGTGTTCCAGCCTGACTTGCATCTGCTGTTACAATAATGGGTAGGCTAGAATCAAAATGAACAATACAGTTATCCGAGGCAATAATTTCTTTAATTTTTTTAAAAGCCTGCGGACAATCCAAAGACCATTTGAATTTTTTTCCTGCTCGCAGCAATTCATAAATCGGTGAGAGGATTTCAGCCGCGTTTGGTATGAATTTATGATAATAGTTGACAAGTCCTATAAATGATCTTACCTCAGTTACATTATTTGGTTGTGGTGCTGCCACAATTGCTTTTACCTTATCTTTAGTCTTCTTAAGACCTTCCTTTGTGAGAGTATATCCTAGGTACTCAATTTCATCCTAAAAGAAGGAACACTTGTCCTTGTTTACAGTTAAATTGACCTCTTTTAGCTTTTTGATACTTTCTCCAAGTTCTGTATCTGTTCTTCATTTGTCCTGCCTGAGACTACTATGTCATCTACAAAAACTGAAACAAAATCCATATTTTTAAACAAATTTTCCATTTCTCTCTGAAATATACTAGTGGAACATGTTAACCCGATTGGCATTTTTAACACTCTATAAAGTCCACGTTCCGTATTCCAAGTTAAAATTTTACTCGTTTCCTCGTTAACAGAGAATTGCATATACGCCATCTGTAAATCAATCTTTGAAAATTTATTTCCTTTATGAAGTCTACTAAAAATTTCTTCAATTTTAGGGAGTGGATATTTTTCATCTTGCAAATGTTTATTTACCGTTACCTTATAGTCAGCACATAACCTTAGTTTGCCATTTTCTTTCAAAACTGGCACCAATGGAGTAGCCCATTCACTACTATCTATAGGTTAAATGATCCCTTCATCTTCTAACCTGTCCAATTCCTCAAAAACCAAATTTTTATATGCAAAAGGTACATTTCTATGTTTCATAAATATAGGTGCAGCATCGTTTTTAAGTTTAATATTTACTATTGAGTGAGCATAGTTACCTAATTTGTCCGTAAATGCCTCTGGGAATCTTTCTACGACTTTCTTCATCTCATCTTCCATTGATATTACGTTCATTAGCTCAATCTTCACCCTGAATGTCTCAATCCAATCACGACCTAGTATGTCCACAGTAGCACTCTCTACGATATAGAATTTTACCGGCTTCGTGACGTTACAACATTCTACACCCAATACTACATATCCTTCTGGTCCCAATGAAGTACCACCATAACTTCTTAGTAAAGTTCTATCCTCCATAATGCTAAAATGAGAAAAATATTTTAAAAATGTTCTCTTACTTAAAGCACTTATACTGGCTCCACTATCAATGAGCATATCAATATTTTTTTTGTTTGCTTTTACTTGTACCTTGAATGCATTATTATTTTCAATACTACTATTCACCCCTAAAACTTCATAAACAACATTTACTGAGTCGGTCTCGTCTTGAACATAATTTACATTCCTTTTATTATAATAGCAAGCCTTTGCAATATGACCAATCTTATTGCAACTATTGCATTTTACATTTTTAAACCTACAATTTGCCGAAGCATGGTAGTTATATAGTACAATGTTTACATCTTAAATTGACATTTCTTAAAGTTTGGTTACTTATCTTTTGCTGCGATTTCAACTGCGTTATAAATTTTGGCCCGATGCCCGATCTCGTCCTGGGTTGCTGTTCTGCAGGTAGTACGTTCCCGAATTCACTCTGAAAGCTGAATCTCGGCCTCTTCTATCTGCTAGAGTTCGGTCCGCAAGAGGGCGCTGCTGCCATCCGTTTCCCTTTGAACCGCCATGTTGACTTCTTCCAATGACGTTGACACCTGCGCATGATAGGGATGCCTCTTTTGCCGCGTTTTTCACCTTCATCGCCAACTCAACCAATTGTTCCAGGTTCTTGTCATCGTTTTCCTCACATAATCTATCCAGTATTTTCCCATTTAATAATCCGCAAACAAAACGGTGTGAAAGAATCTTTGTTAGATGTTGATTAAAATTGCAATTTATTGCGGAGCTCTTTAATTTGGCGTAGAACTCCATGATGTATTCACTTTCACCCTGATTTACTCGATAAAATCTTCTTCTCTCTCTCCAGACACTTATCTGAGCCTTAAATTGTGACTTCAAGAGCTCATTCAGTTGGTCATATGTTTTGTCCTTAGGAGCTACTGGATAACACAGATCTCTTAACAGCTTATACGTTTCTACCCCCATCGAACTGATCAGTACCGCTACTTTTACTTTAATATCGGTAATTGAACTTGCCATGAAATGTTAGTCGCTCCTCGTATATCTCTCAATCGTCCGTTCCATGATGGAATTCCGTAGCAAACCTCGGCGCAGCCATTTTCTTTTTTCACGTGCACAAACTTAACCCTTCTTAAATCCGTTTCTACCTCGTCGCCACTGCTATATATGTTGTTATTATTACGTATGCCGGGTGGTAATTAATACACGTAGTTATTCTGGTCATTCATTTAATCATCACTTTAGTTAACATTACAGCTGGTTATTAGGGACGCAGTCATCACATTATACTTTGTTATACCTATCTACTCGTCTTGCTACCGAGTACCGACTGTCGGCCTTGTGCCTCCGTGTGCCGGACCTAACCTATCTATCACGACGCATGTGCGTCGCTTGGCATTGTTGCCAATACACAACACTATGCAGCCGTGCGATCGGCAAAGTTGAAGTTTTATAGGGATGCCTTTACGGATTTATTATTCTACGCAGCCGTGCGATCGGAAATGTTAAACAGGTTACACACCTTTTAAGGGCTTGGTAGACTGCCGTAAACTCTACTGGAGCTACTGGCCTTAGTCCCAGGGAAACCAAAAGCCTACAGTAGTAATAGTTGGGGGGTTCACCATCATAGGACCCTCCAATGTTAATTTCGGGGGGATTTTTTATGAGTCATATCTCCGGAACCAATGGGACTAGGATATTGCGCATACGTAGCTGGGGTCTATGAAATGGGCTCTTGCGCATGACTCAAAAATGACACCTGTCACCTGTCAATTAAGAACTGTCACTTGTCAAATGTCACCTGTCAAATGTCAAAATTGACAGCTGATATATGTCACGTGTTTAAGGTGACGTCATAAGTTCTTTATAAAAAGAACGGCGTTGATCGGGCTAATAGGGCCAAAGTTAGTATAGCTAATGCCCTAACGGCAGAGGGTGAAATATTGCAAATACATGTCACGTGTTTAGGGTGACGTCATAAGTTGTTTAAAAAAAGAACGGGGTTGATCGGGCCAATAAGGCCAAAGTTAGTATAGCTAATACCCTAACGGCAGGGAGTGAAAGGTTGCAAATACATGCTACATGTTTAGGGTAACGTCATAAGTTGTTTAAAAAAAGAACGGGGTTGATCGGGCCAATAGGGCCAAAGTTAGTATAGCTAATGTCCTAACGGCAGAGGGTGAAAGATTGCAAATACATGCTACGTGTTTAAGGTGATGTCATAAGTAGTTTAAAAAAAGGACGGGGTTGATCGGGTCAATAGGCCAAAGTTAGTATAGCTAATGCCCTAACGGCAGGGGGTGAAAGGTTGCGAATACATGCTACGTGTTTAGGATAACGTCATAAATCGTTTAGGAAAGGAATGGGATTGCTTGAGTAAATAGAACCAAAGTTAGCATAATACAGGGGTACATTAAAAATAGTTTTGTATAAAAAGGAACATTTTACCATGCAAAGTATTAAAAATAAATTATCTTATTGTTATATCTAACCAAAAACTTATCAGTTTAACTAAAGAATGATTGCATACGAATTCACGATTATAGAAAATTACCAATTGTTTAAGAAAATTATTTAGGAAGCTATAATTAATTCTACCAAAGTTTGGATACTTAGCTCATCAACACAAGTCAAGTTAAAGTGACTTCGGGTGTTTTGCTTTATTTAGGATTCACAAGGATACCAACATAATACATAATTTTAAAATTAATAAAATCAAAAAATGTAAAAATTATATACATACAAAAAGTCAACCATTCAAATAAAATAATTAGATAAAATAATATATAATACAAGGGCACCTTCGTTTTAAAATATGTATACTAAAGACACAGCTTGGAATGTATAAATCTTTATTTTATGTTAATTCACTACTGTTAATTTGCAACAATGTATATTATGACATTTATATGCAAAAATGCATTTCTTTGAACAGATAAAAATTACTTAAAGCGTAATTTTATACAAAAATGTATACAGGGGAAGATGTAAAGCAAGTATTAGACCTTACAAGAACAAAATACATTATAAATAGACGAAAAATATAACAGAAAAAAAAATAATATCCTGAACGTTATAGCTCCATAAACCACACTAATGATACCTACATTATAATATTCTAGCTAAAATTAGTCACTCAAAAATAATAAGACATACATTATTTTACAGTAGATATAATGACAAAGGCGCTAGCATTGTATCAAGAATATTATTCGATATACAAGATAATAATAATCCAAGACAGCTATATTAGAATAATTTAAGATCAAAGACAGTGTGCTTTTCGTTTTCAAGCGATGTAATGATAAAAATAATCTACATCCTAAAACTAAAATTTGCCCCATGATTACAAAAACACGTTTATCTACAAAATATGAATAGAAGATAAATGCAATAGTATATTATTAACCAAGGTTTAGACAGCCATCATTATTGCCCGAGCGGCAAGGTTAAATCACGAGGAGCGCAGCGACGAGGGATTTAAGACGCGAGGGCTATAAGCTGTCTAAACCGTGGTTAATATAATATTTTTCCACTACTACAAACTTTTATAAGACATTTATCTTTATAGTATTAATAATTGTAAAAAATTATAGTAGGTGTAAGCATATTTTTTAATCAAGTTACCTGCGCTTTGGAATTGGCAAAATATTTTGTCAATGTCAATGTCAATTTTTGTTCATTTATGTAATTAGATTTCACGAGTTTTCCGTTTTTTTTTTTAAATCAAGTTACGTGCGTTCAAATAAATTCTTGAAGATCGGTCAATAATAAATTTCAATGCCTTATTATTGACCATGGTCAATAATAACTTATACGGTAGAGAAAAACGATTTATAACGTTAATAATCGGTCAATAATGACGATGTTATAGGTTAGTAGTGGAAAAAATCATATACAAGATGTTAGTTACCTTAATAACTATTTCAACTACAATTTAATTCACATCAATCAAAGATATTTAAATAATATGGCATATTTTATTTTAGAATACAACAAGGAATGCTGAAAATTTTTTAATTAATACAACATTTGGTATACACATACAATAAATTTAAATAAGGTTTTCAAAAATTGATATCTCGGAAATTATTAGGTTTAGACTTATAATACGCTTATTAAAAAATAATAGCTACTTTATGCAAAATTCAAAAATATTCTAAGATGTAGGGTATCCCATTTAACAAAAATATAGTTTTTGGTATTACTCTTTTTTGAGACATCCTGTATTCTTAAAAATAATTTTAGGTTATAGCAGAGGCGAAACGTTTTAAGTTTTATTAAGATGGATAATGATGGGTTGAATGTTCAGTTTATTTAATACATATTCTCTATTATACCATTTTAATATCTCGCTTTCTGTATGCTGAATCTGAACATCACAAGTAGCAGTACACTATGATTCTTTCCATATATTCTTACACTCAATTTCTGTATTGACATCTCGATCAATATGCCTATTATAATAATTTTTGGGAATCCCCCAAATATATTCGATCGGATTGAAAATACAGTGGTATAGAGGAAGCCGTAATTATTATTTTAGGTCAAGCGTTGAAAACAATGTTTAAAGCTATTTACAATTGTCAAAAAAAAAAACAAAGCAGCTTGCTTCTACAAATAATAATATGTATACAAGGTGAACCGAAAAGTCGAATATGAATATAAACTAATAATAAAAGTTAAAGGTACATTGTTTCCTAATTATACCGGTTACCCGACTAATTTTAATTTTTCCTATAAGGACATATATTGCAAACAAGTAAGATCTGGGAACTCCATAAAAATAAATTAATATACATTAGATGACCTTTCAAAATTCTGAGAATTGTTGCAACATTGAAATATCTTATATTATGCGGTTCACTGCACATTTTATTCCTCGAATAATATTTAAAAATACCAAGAGTAGTCGGATAACTAAGTAATTTTATATAACATTTAACCTGGTACAATGCCAAGGTTACACCGGTAACCGTGAACGTTTGTGATATTAAATCAGCCCATGCATTATTTTATTTATCGAATTATATGACGGAAAAAATTGTAACAATACAATATGTGACTGAAATGCAAATAATTTTAAGTGTATTCTAATTACGTCACCAACTTATATAAAATACAACTATAGAGTGAGTTAGCGGGCAGTTTAGTGATATTCTATTGCTTATATTCAGAGTAAGTACCAAATATTTATGAGATTTTGTTTAGTTGTTAAAAATATGGGAGATAGTTTTTAACAAATTTATTCTTTTTTAGTTTTTAGATAAAATGCTTATATATAATTATTGCGTAATATTTTGAAGAAAACGCTTAAATATACGTTAATAAATTCATAAAAATTTAGAGCCTAAAAAATAATCTTAATAATAATTCTGTACAGAAATGAGCAGAGACCTGAACCTATCAACTTTCCACCACATCAGCCGTTGATAAAAAAACTACACATTTAAACAACCCACTTAATATCATCCACGTCTGTTTTATTTCTATAATAATTAAATAAAACATTATATTCACTTGCACATAAATAACAGTCTTTAAATGGATAGCTAAAATATTGAGATAAATCAGGTAGATTGGAGAGTACAAAGGTTTTCTGTGAGCATAAAGAATATAAATAAACAATACATTACAAATAAAGAAGGCTATATTTTATAGTCTGCATATGGGGGAAAATAAAAGCTCACATAAAAAAGACACTTATCACTAACCTAGTATATATACTACATTTAGATATAAAAAAACCAGTGCAAAAATAAAATGGCATATCGTCAAGTTTAAAAGACCCTGTATATAATAATATTTGGAGTACAATGTACTACTTAAATATATAAAACAAAAATATTTTCAGATTAAAAAATTATAAAATAAGCCATTCTCCTGCAATTATAAAATTGAAGATTGGTAAATCCTAAGAAAGTCAAAAACAGCATACATAAGTCAAAGGTCGAAGCAGTACCATTCTACTAATTCATCAACAGTAATCTGATGTACTTACTTACAAAGCTAATTTTAGAATTAATGTTATGTCTCTTTTGGGAACCCCTGTATGGAAATTGAAATAAATAATTAGGATCCGTCAATTTAATAAATAAACAAGTTCTCATTAATAATTAATTACGAATAAAATATTATACTAAACCTATACCTATATAGGCACAATGTAGCTATGATATAAGTCTCCAAATTTACCCATTTTTAAAAATGTATTAAAATATAAATCATTGCATTTTTATTCGCTTTATTACAGACAGTAAACATAAAGTTATTGTTAAAAGAAAAACCACATATTGAAAGGTCAAAAATTAGCATAAATAAAGCATTACCTAAACAAGACTCGTAGGTAACTGACGATCTGCATAATGATGTTACATTTTTTAATTATTATAAACAATTTTAAATTATTTCTTCTTCTTATAGAAGGCGAGAGAAAAATACTTGTCTATCTAAGAAATAAAATAAATTAAAAATATGTTGGAAACACTACATTAGTAGAAAAATATATATCTATCTTAAAAACTTAAAAATGTTCCACATAAACGTTAATGCAAAATAATACACACAAATCAACTTGTATGGTTGCAGACCCCGTGTTCATTTTAAACTTTTCAATATAGCTTAAGTGGTGTATCAAAGCAGTAAAAAGGGCATAGCCAAAGATTACTTAAATTTCAACTGACTGAATGTGCTTGGTATATACCTAAATTGTTTGATGTAAATTAGGATTTGAACAACAGAAGCCTGATAAGGAATGATCGTCTATAGATGTACTATGTAATTGCCCTTGCATAAGACACACTCAGCATGTTGTTGCTCGATCGAGCATCAGAAGTAAATCAAACTTACTTACAAATACAATAAAATTTACAGGATTATTGTTCAGTCAGTACTCTCTTACGGAGTCGCTACCTAATGCATTATAAAAAAAGTCAACGTTTTTAAAAAATTCAGACTCTTCAAGATAAAAATAAAAATGTTTAATAATTATAGCAAAATTGTCATGATTTATAGAGATTCGTACGTTACACCAAGACTTACGAACGCCCAAGAATACGTAAAAAAGTAATTCAGATTAAATTATTTATTATCAAGAAAAATATTGCAATGTGACAGAATGTGGGGTAAAAGTTTAAAAATATAGTACTTTGCAAAAATTATACAGTAGACAATGAAAGTATTCAAAATTTTCAATAAACATTCAAGGATACCCAAGTCTGTATATTATTTATTAACACAGTTGTATGTAACAATATCCAAAAAACTACGGTTTACTAGAGCACACTGTATACAGCATGGTAGAAATACTTTGCATATTACATATTCTAATTTGATAAAAGGATAAAACATAATTATAGTTTAAAGCCAAACCTATAAATATTACTCTCAAAAGAAAAGGTACCTTGCTCTGTACGAAAAGTAATTAGAAGTGCTAATATTCAAGCAAGAAAATACTATGGTGCGTTATATAGGTTCATAAAAATAAATAATAAAAAAAAACAATAGGCTGTTATTTTAAGTTATATAAAGATGTAGAATATTTCCTTAAAGAGAAAGCTCTTGTCAATTTTTCACAAGAAGCAATAGACAATTTAATAAAATGTAGGCAACTGAATAAATTAGGAAAAAAATTGAACTAAAAATATGTATCGATAATAAAAGCATTTAAAAAATGTGCGTGTAATAGGATAAGGTACCTATCTATAGCGAACAAATATTGAACGTTTCGAACCACACAACTAACCCTGTATATACATTTACAAACATCAGGAATTAAGCAGGTTAAATAAACTAAAAATGTACCTTGTGGGAATTCACAGTACTGTAGAGAAACAGAATAAAAGTAAAAATACAATTCAACGCATGGAAAGTGATAATTTTAAAATATATTCTGCACTTGGCATATAATTAATTCGATTATGACATTTGTAAAAAATACCCGATACTACTAAACTTTTGCATAAAATAGATGTAATTTTAGGCAGCCTTGATATTAAAATTCATATAGTTTGAATACCAAAGCAGTAGAAATTTTAGAGTAACGAGAAATATTATAAACATATTTAAATTATATACAGATCAGAGAGAAATGTATGTATCTACCAAAGACGAAATTGTATTAATTCTATAAAGGACAACATGCATACGGGGGGAGCTAATAAAAAAGTCATTTTTATTTTATTACATTTTTCCAAAAACTATTTATCTAAATTATGAAATTCAATACACAATGATGCCTAATTATATTGATCCATTGTTAACAAAACTGGTGTTTTTCTGGTCACCCGTTTCTGATATAGGTACATTTTGATATTTGATTATCAGTAATTATATAAAACGATAAAGTCGATACAAGCATGACTTTTTAAAACGAAGAGGGTTAAACATTTAATATTTATCAAATTTTTTAACATGTTTTTATTTTCTTGCTCGAAAACGATGTAAGATACAAAAAAAAAATTTCAAAGTTCTACTTGCAACCTAGGATATAAATCTAAAAAGTCAAATTTTTATCAGATAAACGCTACGTTAAGGTACTGTTCAAATGGAGGAAATGAAAAGTTCGCTAATTTTGCAGAAATTTTATATCTACGAAAACATGGTTGAGGGAAGCTTCAAAAAAAACTTTGGAACAGGCCAACAGGGTCCGTTCAACAGGTCAACAGGCCAACAGGGCTGTTCAACAGGTCAGCAGGCTCAACTGAACAGGGCTGTGCAGGTTAGTTCAGGTTAGTTTAGTTGAACAGGGCTGTTCAACAGAACAGGGCTGTTCAGTTGAACAGGGCTGTTTAACAGGTCTGTTGACCTGTTGACTTGTTGAAAAGCCCTGTTGGCCTGTTGACCTGTTGAACAGCCCTGTTGGCCTGTTGACCTGTTGAACAGCCCTGTTGGCCTGTTGACCTGTTGAACAGCCCTGTTGGCCTGTTGACCTGTTGAACGGACCCTGTTGGCCTGTTCAAAAGTTTTTTTCAGAAGCTTCCCTCAACCATGTTTTCGTAGATATAAAATTTCTGCAAAAATTAGCGAACTTTTCATTTCCTCCATTTGAACAGTACCTTAACGTAGCGTTTATCTGATAAAAATTTGACTTTTTAGATTTATATCCTAGGTTGCAAGTAGAACTTTGATATTTTTTTTTTGTATCTTACATCGTTTTCGAGCAAGAAAATAAAAACATGTTGAAAAATTTGATAAATATTAAATGTTTAACCCTCTTCGTTTTAAAAAGGCATGCTTGTATCGACTTTATCGTTTTATATAATTACTGATAATCAAATATCAAAATGTACCTATATCAGAAACGGGTGACCAGAAAAACACCAGTTTTGTTAACAATGGATTAACGTAATTAGGCATCATTGTGTATTAAATTTCATAATTTAGATAAATAGTTTTTGGAAAAATGTAATAAAATAAAAATGACTTTTTTATTAGCTCCCCCCGTATGCATGTTGTCCTTTATAGAATTAATACAATTTCGTCTTTGGTAGATACATACATTTCTCTCTGATCTGTATATAATTTAAATATGTTTATAATATTTCTCGTTACTCTAAAATTTCTACTGCTTCGGTATTCAAACTATATGTATTTTAATATCAAGGCTAACTAAAATTACAACTATTTTATGCAAAAGTTTAGTAGTATCGGGTATTTTTTACAAATGACATAATCGAATTAATTATATTATTATGCCAAGTGCAGAATATATTTTAAAATGATCACTTTCCATGAGTTACCTCACCTGAATATGCCAACTTAACACGAATAGACAACCTGCAAGCACAGCACTTATTTCCCTTTTATTGTTTGTAATAGTGTTTTACAGTCAGTCAGAGTTTTGCCGTCTTAATAGACATAGCTGTAAGACATTAAATTTTCAATTGTAATATTTAAATAAATAAAACTATTTTTTAAAAAAGGACTTCCTGGTTTCAAATAGTTAACTGGCGCAGTCGGGTCGGATGTGATAGAATTGACTTTTACATCGAGTAAAGCAATTTTCGGTAACCGATTAATCTATCAAACGAACATTGTGACTTTTTCGACTAGTGGAGGTGTTGTGTTATACAGAGTGGCTTCTCAAACTTCAGAAAACCCAATCCACCGTGGAACTGTGCAACCCACCATCTGCAGCGAAAGTCTCGGGAGAGGAACAAGCATTGTTCTTTCCGCAAGAAGTTGTTTTTGGTATCCAGAAAAAGCATCGTTGGACTTCATTATACTTCTTATAGGATAGAAACATGAACAGGATCGTCTACCTAGTTATGTATGTTTTTGTGCGAAAATTCAAGTTTAGAAAAAATTACCGAGCGCAGCTCAACAGTAGAAGAAACTAATTTAGATTTAGATTTAAACATAAGTAAAAAAATGCCTAACGTTTTCAAGCCCGAATACTTAAATTGCGTTCCGACGTTCGACGGAAACGCTACTGAGTTAAATAGGTATTTATCGACTTGTGAAACCATAATTAATAATTTTTTCGACGCTGCTAATCCAACAAATTTTCAAAATACATACCTTCTAAACTCTTTAATTGGAAAGCTCTCGGGTAATGCCCGCTTAGTCATTAATATACAAAACGTCACCAATTGGGCTGATCTCAAAAATACATTTTATAGAAATTTTGCAGATCGGCGAGACGAAAGTTGTTTAAATCGGGATCTAGTAATGCTAAAACAAGCACCCAATGAATCACCGCAAAACTTTTATGATAAATGTCTCGAATTACTGAATTTATTATGCAGTTATGTAGACGCGCATGAAAATGCCGCTGCAGCAACCGTTAAGCGAGAACTTTACCAAAAATTAACACTTAAAACGTTTTTATCTGGCCTCAGGGAGCCTTTAGGGACCACTATACGATGTATGCGTCCAGATACCCTAACAGACGCTATACAATTCGTTATTCAAGAAGGAAATGTAAAATATTTCCAAAATAACGCACCTCAAGTAAAAAACTTTAACTCAAAACAAAACATGGGATCACGGCCTACCTACCAAAATTATAATAACTTTAATAGTAATTCTCAACCTTTTAGACCAGGTTTTAATAGCAATACTAATTTTAATCAATTTAAACCGAGTTTCCCTTCACAACCGGTACCAATTAGGCCAAACCCAAATTTTAGGCCGCCACAAAGATATTTCACTAATTCCGAAGTATTTGATAAACAAAACCAAAGAAATGCATTTAAACCAGACCCAAACAAACCATTACCCAAGCCAACGCCTATGTCCGTGTCTACCAGACAGACCTACAGACCAAACAATTTTAATAATAACTACGCTGGTCCATCTCGCCAACAACCACCAAAATTTTCTTTCGAAGGACTATATAATGCGAATACAAATTCTTACAACACAGAATACGATTCTAGTTGCGAGTACAATACTGAATGTGCAGACCCCGACCTACCATACGAGGCTCAATATTGCGAATACCAAGAACACGAGCAATGCTATCCACAGTCGCAGACTGTAACAAACGCGGATAATGCAATTAGCGGTAACACATATGCAAATTTTCAAGATGCCCCGCAGGAGATCGTAGAAACCTAACGCAACAGATAATTTCAATAAACACTAGTAATACGAGTGAACTATCCTACATAACATTTCCAGAATATAACTTAAAATTTTTGATTGATTCGGGATCCACGAAATCATTCATTAACCCAAATTTAGCATTTAAATATTATTCGAACTGTATAATTAACGATCCATTTATTGTATCAACCGTGTTCCAAAAATCTGCACACCAACACAGTGCAATGATCCCCGCATCAAAAATATTTAATTTACCCAAAAACTTAAAGCTTAAATTCTTTATGTTTAAAATTCATAATGTTTTCGATGGTTTAATTGGTCTTGACAACCTAAAAATACTTCAAGCTAATTTAAATTTTGGTCAAGGTTTTTTAATCACTCCGTATAATAAATTAAAACTATCCTTTCATAAGACCCAAACAGAATTAAACTGTATTACTATTTCTCCCAGATGCAAACAAGTAATAAAAGTTAAGACTTCTATTAAAAATGGTGAAATTATTATACCACATCAAAAATTTCATAATTGCGAAATTCCCGAATGTTTAACCGTAGCAAGAAACGGTAAGGCCTTAACTACCATTTTAAATAACACTTGCGAACCCATTATATTAGACTTTTCCGAACCCTTGGAAGTCGAGAGATTTTGTAAAAAAAATTTAGAAAATATTGACCTAAATAATTTCGACGATACCGTCAAAACAAAACTAGACTTTTCCCAAATTCGAACTGACCATCTAAATTTAGAAGAAAAAAACGCGATCTCAAAATTGTGCCACAAATTTTCAGATATATTTTACCAAGAAGGTACACCCTTAACTTTTACACATAAGATAAAACACCACATCAGGACTTCAGACGAAGTACCTATCTAAACGAAAACCTACCGTTACCCTTTCATACATAAAAAGAAGTTGAAAACGAAATTAGCAAAATGTTAAGTCAAAATATCATTCGACCATCTAGCTCACCCTGGTCTTCTCCAATTTGGGTAGTGCCTAAGAAACTTGATGCTTCCGGTAAGCAGAAATGGAGAGTAGTTATAGATTACCGCCGGTTAAACGAAAAAAGTTTGGACGATAAATATCCGCTACCAAATATCACGGACCTTCTAGACAAATTAGGGAAGTGTCAGTACTTCACCACACTCGATTTAGCTAGTGGATTCCACCAAATCGAACTAAACGAAGCAGATATACCAAAAACTGCCTTTAATACCGAGAATGGACATTACGAATTTTTGCGTATGCCTTTTGGGTTAAAGAACGCGCCCGCAAGCTTTCAACGCGTTATGGATAACATACTACGCGGAATCACCAATGAAATGTGCGCCGTCTATCTCGATGACATAATCGTTTTCTCTAGTTCCCTTCAGGAACACATAGAAAAATTGACCGAAGTTTTTAACCGCTTACGAGAATCTAATTTCAAAATTCAATTAGACAAATCGGAATTTTTAAGAAAGGAAGTAGCATATTTGGGTCATATCGTAACACCAGAGGGAGTAAAGCCTAACCCCGATAAAATCAGCGCAATAAAAAAATTTCCCTTGCCTTCAACAACGAAACAAATTAAAGGATTCTTAGGTCTTCTAGGATACTACCGACGTTTCATTAATAACTTCACGAAAATTACTAAACCTTTAACAAAGTGTTTAAAGAAAGGCGCGAAAATTGTACATAATCATGAATTTATATCTTGTTTCGAAACGTGTAAAAATTTGTTAATCAATGAACCCATATTACAATACCCAGATTTCAATAAACCATTTAACCTAACTTGCGATGCGAGTAACGTCTCACTCGGATGCGTACTGAGCCAAGGACCAATAGGTCAAGATTTACCAGTCGCGTATTCATCTCGCACTTTGAACGACTCGGAACGAAATTACTCTACGATCGAGAAAGAATGTCTTTGTTTAGTATGGGCCACTAAGTATTTTCGACCATATTTATATGGCAGAAAATTTAATATCTTAACAGACCATAAGCCACTTCAATGGCTCTTTTCACTTAAAGACCCCTCTTCCAAATTAGTTAGGTGGCGAATCAAACTCGAGGAATTTGATTATAAAATAATATACAAAAAGGGCAAATTAAATACAAATGCTGACGCACTATCGCGTATCGAAATACACACCAAAGAAACAAGCAATCCTTTCGACCTAGGTACATATGTCAATAAAGTTACCCACTATTCTTTACCAAATTCCCAGAACGATAGAAATAATCAAGCTACTACAAGTAATACAAACATGCCAAACGTTGATAATGAAAACTTAGATCAAATCTCAATGCTAGCACAACCTGATAACGAACCCGTAGATATTTTTAACGAACCAAATGACGATGACCTCACAGTTCACTCTAATGACGAGGAAAATCCTATCGTGGGCGTCCATATCGCTGAAACACCCTTAAACTACGGCGCGAATTAAATCATTATTTAAGACGTATTACACTCACCAGCTAAACCTAAAAAGACTATATTATTTGAAAAGAAGCGGAGAACTACTGCCCAAATTTCCAAAAATAATTTTGACCAAGATATTATTAATTTCGTGAAAGAAAACGTCATTCCCGATAAACCATACCATCTATATTTTGAAAACCCCGATACTTATGAACGATTTTGCGAAGTAATAAGAAAAAAATTTAAATGGCCGTCTATAAAATTTAAACGTTGCCTAACAAAACTTATCGATGTCACAGAAAAGCAAGACATACTCGAAATTATACAAAACTATCATGAAGGTAAATCTAATCACAGAGGTATTGACGAAACGGAACAAAAAATTAAAAATAAATATTATTGGCCGAATTTAAAAAGTTATATCCAAACTTACATAAACGATTGCGAAACCTGCCAAATCAGCAAATATGATCGTAATCCCGTTAAAATGCAAATGAATATTACACCTACCGCAATAAGACCTTTCGAAATAATTCATTTAGATACGTATACTTTGGAACAAACAAAATTCTTAACAATTATAGACAGTTTTTCAAAATACGCACAAGCATACCCACTCAAATCTTTAACGTCCACCGACATTGTAGATAACCTCTTATTTTATTTCTCTCATCATAAAATCCCAAAACAAATAATTGTGGATAATGGCACTGAATTTAAAAATTCAGTCGTTACCGAACTTTTACAATTACATAAAATTAAAATACATTTTTGTTCTCCTAACCATCGAGCCTCAAACGGCGTAGTTGAAAGGTTACATTCTACGCTATCAGAACATATACGTTTATTAAATAACCAAAGTTTTAACAAACACCCATTACCCAAAAAATGATTTACGCCATTTTAGCCTACAACAATTCGATACACTCTTCGACAAAAATTAAACTTACTGACGTAATTAATGGACACATTACGGATGACAATCCTTTCGATATAAATATTAACAAGCGATTACGTCAACAAACATAAAAAAAAAACGAAAGTTCTATATTCTGAAATTAACGAAAAGCTAATAGGCACTAAAGAAAAAATTATAGGCAAATTAAACGAAAATCGAGACGCCCCTGAAATCTTTACACCTGAACAAGCCGTTTACGTTAAAAAGCACATACGACAGAAAAATGCTGACAAATTCGCGAAACCCAGTAAATTAATTTCCGTGAATACAAAGCGTAAAACTGCAAAAACCGATTCTCACGAGAAAATACATCTTAGTAATATTAAACGTCCGCTGAGGAAAAAGTATAGTTTCAACTAACTAGTATTATCTCTCTTTTCAGAATTCTTCAAATTACACTCGGATACGAAGAAAAAATAACCGTAAGAAAACTAAACGACAACCCCGGTATAATTCCTTTTAATTTAGGCAGTGCAAAAATTCAAGAATTTACTTATACTCTAATACACTATTACGATTTAAATCCAATAATCGTACAAATCAATAAATTATATATTAAATCTAAAAATATATCGGAGACGATAACTTCCAACTCCGAATACTTATTCGAAACTTCAAACTATTTTAAAATTTTAGACCTAATACAAAATAGGGTTGAAACAAAAATATCAGAAATACTCCCACATCCAAATAGGATAAAGCGAGGATTAATTAACGCATTAGGATCCGTTTTCAAAGCCGTGTCGGGTAACTTAGATGCTTCGGACGGAGAAAGATATGAAAAGTTAATCGCCGAACTGCAATATAATCAAAATAATTTGGCTGAAAATATTTTAAAAGAAAATTCAATCTCTCTTAGTATCATAAAGAAATTTAATACGACTATTCACCAAATTAGTCATAACGAAAAATTGTTGGAATCTAAAATAAATGAAATATTATGTTTTATAGTACAGAAAACGACATACGGGGAAAATGCAAATCTTGTTAAAGATACCTTAAATCAAATTGTTAATGTTTATGAAATAATCGACTCTACCTTACAAGATATAGAAAATTCTATTGCTTTCTCTAGATTAAAAACAATGCATCCTAGCATTATAAAAACAAAGGATCTTTATTTCGAACTATTAAAAATTCAAAAGCAAGTTGGCTTAAAACAAAGGCCTTTAAAAGTAACTTCAGAAAATACCTTGATACTCGAAAAAATTATAAAATTAGAATGTTTCATCTTAAATAATAAAATTACATACCTCCTACATTTCCCGATAACCTACCCAGAAATTTTTAACTAACTACATCTTTATTCCATACCTGCCTTTAAGAAGGGTCAATTTAAGGTTATTGTACCGCGAAATAAATTTTTGTTAAAAAACAAATTACACTACGCATATCGAGGTCAAGAATGCCAAGAGGTCAATGTCCAATCATTTATCTGCGAAAAAATGGACCTGCAAGAAATAAACAGAAACAGCCCATGCGCAGTAAAACTTCTAGATTCCACTCAAGACACCTCCACTTGTCAACAAATTGAAGCCACAGTCACTCAACCAATTATCAAACAATTGGAAACTGCTGACCAATGGATTTTTATCTTGCCAAAAGAAGAGATCGTCAAACTGAAATGTCACCAGCAAGAAGAAAGCCAAAAAATATTTGGCACTTATCTAGTACAGATACCAAACAATTGCATTGTCACCGTTAACGAAGAACTGATTATTAATAATCAAAATCAAATATCAAACAGCAGCCAACCAGTCCTATTTCCCGACTTTGATAGCAAGGTCAATGTACTACCAACCCTTAACCTCATCTATCATATTGAAGATGTAAAACTAGATGAACTTTATGAAATTGAAGATAGAATCCAAGAAAATCAACCAAAACTATTTTTCAACAACGTATCAACATTTCCTAGTCTATGGACCATTTTACTTTATGCAGCTTCAATCATTTGCGTCGTCCTTCTTTGCTACAAGAAAAAATGCTTCTTCAACCGAAGAAAGGAACCAAAAGAAGAACATTTGGAACTTCAAGATGTTCAACTACCCCGATAGCCGCGGAGTTGAATCTTCGAGGGGAGGAGTTACCTCACCTGAATATGCCAACTTAACACGAATAGACAACCTGCAAGCACAGCACTTATTTCCCTTTTATTGTTTGTAATAGTGTTTTACAGTCAGTCAGAGTTTTGCCGTCTTAATAGACATAGCTGTAAGACATTAAATTTTCAATTGTAATATTTAAATAAATAAAACTATTTTTTAAAAAAGGACTTCCTGGTTTCAAATAGTTAACTTATGCGTTGAATTGTATTTTTATTTTTATTCTGTTTCTCTACAGTACTGTGAATTCCCACAAGGTACATTTTTAGTTTATTTAACCTGCTTAATTCCTGATGTTTGTAAATGTATATACAGGGTTAGTTGTGTGGTTCGAAACGTTCAATATTTGTTCGCTATAGATAGGTATCTTATCTTATTACATGCACATTTTTTAAATGCTTTTATTTTCGATACATATTTTTAGTTCAATTTTTTTCCTAATTTATTCAGGTGCCTACATTTTATTAAATTGTCTATTGCTTCTTGTGAAAAATTGACAAGAGCTTTCTCTTTAAGGAAATATTCTACATCTTTATATAACTTAAAATAACAGCCTGTTGTTTTTTTTTATTATTTATTTTTATGAACCTATATAACGCACCATAGTATTTTCTTGCTTAAATATTAGCACTTCTAATTACTTTTCGTACAGAGCAAGGTACCTTTTCTTTTGAGAATAATATTTATAGGTTTGGCTTTAAACTATAATTATGTTTTATTCTTTTATCAAATTAGAATATGAAATATGCAAAGTATTTCTACCATGCTGTATACAGTGTGCTCTAGTAAACCGTAGTTTTTTGGATATTGTTACATACAACTGTGTTAATAAATAATATACAGACTTGGGTATCCTTGAATGTTTATTGAAAATTTTGAATACTTTCATTGTCTACTGTATAATTTTTGCAAAGTACTATATTTTTAAACTTTTACCCCACATTCTGTCACATTGCAATATTTTTCTTGATAATAAATAATTTAATCTGAATTACTTTTTTACGTATTCTTGGGCGTTCGTAAGTCTTGGTGTAACGTACGAATCTCTATAAATCATGACAATTTTGCTATAATTATTAAACATTTGTATTTTTTATCTTGAAGAGTCTGAATTTTTTAAAAACGTTGACTTTTTTTATAATGCATTAGGTAGCGACTCCGTAAGAGAGTACTGACTGAACAATAATCCTGTAAATTTTATTATATTTGTAAGTAAGTTTGATTTACTTCTGATGCTCGATCGAGCAACAACATGCTGAGTGTGTCTTATGCAAGGGCAATTACATAGTACATCTATAGACGATTATTCCTTATCAGGCTTCTGTTGTTCAAATCCTAATTTACATCAAACAATTTAGGTATATACCAAGCACATTCAGTCAGTTGAAATTTAAGTAATCTTTGGCTATGCCCTTTTTACTGCTTTGATACACCACTTAAGCTATATTGAAATGTTTAAAATGAACACGGGGTCTGCAACCGTACAAGTTGATTTGTGTGTATTATTTTGCATTAACGTTTATGTGGAACATTTTTTAGTTTTTAAGATAGATATATATTTTTCATGGTATATTCCTAATGTAGTGTTTCCAACATATTTTAAATTTATTTTATTTCTTAGATAGACAAGTGTTTTTCTCTCGCCTTGTATAAGATGAAGAAATAATTTAAAATTGTTTATAATAATTAAAAAATGTAACATCATCATCGAGTCTTGTTTAGATAATGCTTTATTTATGCTAATTTTTGACCTTTCAATATGTGGTTTTTCTTTTAACAATATCTTCATGTTTACTGTCTATAATAAAGCGAATAAAAATGCAATGACTTATATTTTAATACATTTTTAAAAATGGGTAAATTTGGACACTTATATCATAGCTAGATTGTGCCTATATAGATATAGGTTTAGTATAATATTTTATTCGTAATTAATTATTAATGAGAACTTGTTTATTAATTAAATTGACGGATCCTAATTATTTATTTCAATTTCCATACAGGGGTTCCCAAAAGAGACATAACATTAATCCTAAAATTGGCTTTGTAAGTAAGTACATCAGATTACTGTTAATGAATTAGTAGAATGGTACTGCTTCGACTTTTGACTTGTGTATGCTGTTTTTGACTTGCTTAGGATTTACCAATCTTCAATTTTATAATTGCAGGAGAATGGCTTATTTTATAATTTTTAATCTGAAAATATTTTTTGTTTTATATATTTAAGTAGTACATTGTACTCCAAATATTATTATATACAGGGTCTTTTAAACTTGACGATATGCCATTTTATTTTTTGCACTGGTTTTTTTATATCTAAATGTAGTATATATACTAGGTTAGTGATAAGTGTCTTTTTTATGCGAGCTTTTATTTTCCCTTATATGCAGACTATAAAATATAGCCTTCTTTATTTGTAATGTATTGTTTATTTATATTTTTTATGCTCACAGAAAACCTTTGTACTCTCCAATCTACCTGATTTATCTGAATATTTTAGCTATCCATTAAAAAATTTTAGTTTTACGATGTAGATTATTTTTATCAGTACATCGCTTGAAAACGAAAAGCACACTGTCTTTGATCTTAAATTATTCTAATATAGCTGTCTTGGATTATTATTATCTTGTATATCGAATAATATTCTTGATACAATGCTACCGCCTTTGTCATTGTATCTACTGTAAAATAATGTATGTCTTATTATTTTTGAATGACTAATTTTAGCTAGAATATTATAATGTAGGTATCATTAGTGTGGTTTATGGAGCTATAACGTTCAGGATATTATTTTTTTTTTGTTATATTTTTCGTCTATTTATAATGTATTTTGTTCTTGTAAGGTCTAATACTTGCTTTACATCTTCCCCTGTATACATTTTTGTATAAAATTACGCTTTAAGTAATTTTTATCTGTTCAAAGAAATGTATTTTTGCATATAAATGTCATAATATACATTGTTGCAAATTAACAGTAGTGAATTAACATATACTTAAGCGTTTTCTTCAAAATATTACGCAATAATTATATATAAGCATTTTGTCTAAAAACTAAAAAAGAATAAATTTGTTAAATAACTATCTCCCATATATTTAACAACTAAACAAAATCTCATAAATATTTGGTACTTACTCTGAATATAAGCAGAAGAATATCACTAAACTGCCCGCTAACTCACTCTATAGTTGTATTTTATATAAGCTGGTGACGTAATTAGAATACACTTAAAATTATTAGCATTTCAGTCACATATTGTATTGTTACAATTTTTTCCGTCATATAATTCGATAAATAAAATAATGCATAGGCTGATTTAATATCACAAACGTTCACGGTTACCGGTGTAACCTTGGCATTGTACCAGGTTAAATGTTATATACAATTACTTAGTTATCCGACTACTCTTGGTATTTTTAAATATTATTCGAGGAATAAAATGTGCAGTGAACCGCATAATATAAGATATTTCAATGTTGCAACAATTCTCAGAATTTTAAAAGGTCATCTAATGTATATTAATTTATTTTTATGCAGTCCCAGATCTTACTTGTTTGCAATATACGTCCTTATAGGAAAAATTAAAATTAGTCGGGTAACCGGTATAATTAGGAAACAATGTACCTATAACTTTTATTATTAATTTATATTCATATTCGACTTTTCGGTTCACCTTGTATACATATTATTATTTGTAGAAGCAAGCTGCTTTGTTTTTTTTTGACAATTGTAAATAGATTTAAACATTGTTTTCAACGCTTGACCTAAAATAATAATTACGGCTTCCTCTATACCACTGTATTTTCAATCCGATCGAATATATTTGGGGGATTCCCAAAAATTATTATAATAGGCATATTGATCGAGATGTCAATACAGAAATTGAGTGTAAGAATATATGGAAAGAATCATAGTGTACTGCTACTTGTGATGTTTAGATTCAGCATACAGAAAGCGAGATATTAAAATGGTATAATAGAGAATATGTATTAAATAAACTGAACATTCAACCCATCATTATCCATCTTAATAAAACTTATAACGTTTCGCCTCTGCTATAACCTAAAATTATTTTTAAGAATACAGGATGTCTCAAAAAAGAGTAATACCAAAAACTATATTTTTGTTAAATGGGATACCCTACATCTTAGAATATTTTTGAATTTTGCATAAAGTAGCTATTATTTTTTAATAAGCGTATTATAAGTCTAAGTCACTACTTTAATTTGACTTGTGTTGATGAGCTAACTATCCAAACTTTGGTAGAATCAATTATAGCTTCCTAAATGATTTTCTTAAACAATTGGTAATTTTCTATAATCGTGAATTCGTATGCAATCATTCTTTAGTTAAACTGATAAGTTTTTGGTTAGATATAACAATAAGATAATTTATTTTTAATACTTTGCATGGTACAATGTTCCTTTTTATACAAAACTATTTTTAATGTGCCCCTGTATTATGCTAACTTTGGTTCTATTTACTCAAGCAACCCCATTCCTTTTCTAAACGATTTATGACGTTATCCTAAACACATAGCATGTATTCGCAACCTTTCACCCCCTGTCGTTAGGGCATTAGCTATACTAACTTTGGCCCTATTGACCCGATCAACCCCGTTCTTTTTTTAAACAACTTATGACATCACCTTAAACACGTAGCATATATTTGCAATCTTTCACCCTCTGCCGTTAGGACATTAGCTATACTAACTTTGGCCCTATTGGCCCGATCAACCCCGTTTTTTTTTAAACAACTTATGACGTTACCCTAAACATGTAGCATGTATTTGCAACCTTTCACTCCCTGCTGTTAGGGCATTAGCTATACTAACTTTGGCCTTATTGGCCCGATCAACCCCGTTCTTTTTTTAAACAACTTATGACGTCACCCTAAACACGTGACATGTATTTGCAATCTTTCACCCTCTGCCGTTAGGACATTAGCTATACTAACTTTGGCCCTATTGGCTCGATCAACCTCGTTCTTTTTTTAAACAACTTATGACATCACCTTAAACACGTAGCATGTATTTGCAATCTTTCACCCCCTGCCGTTAGGGCATTAGCTATACTAACTTTGGCCCTATTGGCCCGATCAACCCCGTTCTTTTTGTAAACAACTTATGACGTCACCCTAAACACGTGACCTACATCAGCTGTCAATTTTGACATTTGACAGGTGACATTTGACAAGTGAGAGTTCTTAATTGACAGGTGACAGGTGTCATTTTAGAGTCATGCGCAAGAGCCCATTTCATAGACCCCAGCTACGTATGCGCAATGTCCTAGGCCCATTGGTTCCGGAGATATGACTCATAAAAAATCCCTCCGAAATTAACATTGGAGGGTCCTATGATGGTGAACCCCCCAACTATTACTACTGCCTACAGTAAATGAATTTTGTATAATTTCTTTTGTTCGGCCCATCGACCTGAGAAGGCGATGCTTTCCGCTCCCTGAACCGGAAACAGTTCATAGCGCTTAAAAATAGTTAAAGTTTTACATGGTTGCATAATTATTTTCTTTTCATGTAAAAAGCATATGAGTTTTCGGAACTTGTATACAGGGTGCCCAAGATAAGGAGGGCCTCTATGGGGATCTCGGTTATGGTAAGAGCTACAACTTTGATTAAATGGGGAAAAAGTTGCGCAATCAGAGGACTAATAATATGGCATAAAAAAAGTTTTAGTAATATTTGTAAGTTTTGAGATATTAAATAAAAACTGATATTTTGGATTTTTGATTTTATTTTTCTTTGGCGTTATTATTAAAGTTAGAGCAAAACTGACAAAACTCTCTCACAGCAACTTGTTATGAACTTAAAGATTACATCGCAATTTTTTTTATACTACGTTTCGTTTCCAAGCAAACACCATCAACTTCATTTTTTCTAATACGGCCCTGATTTCTTATTGTCAAATTTTGAGAGCATTTTTTATTCTTAATTCAATGATGTACCAGACAATGTTGTTTAATTACGTTTCGAGCCTTTTTAACCATCTTTATGAAATTTTCAGGGTCCGGACCTGGATCCTAGAGTGTTGCATATGCTTTTTCAGCTTTTTTAATTAAAAAAATGAAAATGATGGATGTAGAAGGTAACAACGTAATCTTTTTAGTGTCATTATGAATTTAAAAAAAAATAATAAAATTACATAATAGATTTTTAATTATTTATTTAACATTGTAAAATACTGATTTCGAACCCATAATAATTAAACTTTAATTAATTGAAATAAAACTAACATTAACTCATTAAAAATTAATTTTCCAAAAGGTGTTCAAAGTGATTTCCGTCGTTCTCCAAACATAAATAGGATCTTAAAACTGTATTATTTAGGACATTAGTTAACATTTGTGGCGTTACGCTGTGAAAGGCTGCAAGCACTAGTTGTCTAAGCTCTTCTTCTGTTTCAAAATTCTGCTTATAAACACAATTCTCGATATATCCCCAAAGGAAAAAATCAAGCGGGGTTAAATCTGGGGAACGCGCCGGCCAGGGTGTTACAGAATAAGTGCTGATACTTTTTTCTGGAAATCTGGCTGAAATGTACTCTCTAACTACCCTTGAATTATGTGCAGGTGCACCATCCTGCTGGAACCAAGTGTCGCGTTGTTCTGCCAGAGGTAAATTATCCAGAGCCTCCTCTAAGTCATTTTGGAGTAAATTCAGGTAATGCTCAGATGTTAAATTATGTTGATAGAAAAAAGGTCCTATTATTCTTGTTCCCAAAATTCCAGCCCACATATTAAATCCGAAACGGTATTGGTGTCTTGATTCTTTGAATACACGTGGATTTTCCTTAGACCAGTAATGTACATTTTTTCTGTTAAGGATCCCGTTTCGATTTACCATGCTTTCATCAGACCAAATTATCTGGTAAGGAAAATTTATGTTTTCGTGGCATTTTCTGGTGTACCATTCGCAGAATGATCGACGTCTTTCTGCATCACCTGGCCTCAGTCCTTGACAAATTCTGTATTTATATGGGTGAAATTTTTGTTTGTTTAAAATAAATTGAGCAGTTGATTTCGCTACGCCTACATTTTCATCAATTTCTCTAGTTGATACTCCAGGGTTTTCAGTAACAGCTAATAATACGCTGAAAACCTTTTCCTGGTTACTATTTTTTTTTCGGGAGAGCATGGGTTTTTTAAATGCACCGTGTTCCTTACTAACCTGAACTAACCTGCTTTTTCAGCTTTTTTAATTAAAAAAATGAAAATGATGGATGTAGAAGGTAACAACGTAATCTTTTTAGTGTCATTATGAATTTAAAAAAAAATAATAAAATTACATAATAGATTTTTAATTATTTATTTAACATTGTAAAATACTGATTTCGAACCCATAATAATTAAACTTTAATTAATTGAAATAAAACTAACATTAACTCATTAAAAATTAATTTTCCAAAAGGTGTTCAAAGTGATTTCCGTCGTTCTCCAAACATAAATAGGATCTTAAAACTGTATTATTTAGGACATTAGTTAACATTTGTGGCGTTACGCTGTGAAAGGCTGCAAGCACTAGTTGTCTAAGCTCTTCTTCTGTTTCAAAATTCTGCTTATAAACACAATTCTCGATATATCCCCAAAGGAAAAAATCAAGCGGGGTTAAATCTGGGGAACGCGCCGGCCAGGGTGTTACAGAATAAGTGCTGATACTTTTTTCTGGAAATCTGGCTGAAATGTACTCTCTAACTACCCTTGAATTATGTGCAGGTGCACCATCCTGCTGGAACCAAGTGTCGCGTTGTTCTGCCAGAGGTAAATTATCCAGAGCCTCCTCTAAGTCATTTTGGAGTAAATTCAGGTAATGCTCAGATGTTAAATTATGTTGATAGAAAAAAGGTCCTATTATTCTTGTTCCCAAAATTCCAGCCCACATATTAAATCCGAAACGGTATTGGTGTCTTGATTCTTTGAATACACGTGGATTTTCCTTAGACCAGTAATGTACATTTTTTCTGTTAAGGATCCCGTTTCGATTTACCATGCTTTCATCAGACCAAATTATCTGGTAAGGAAAATTTATGTTTTCGTGGCATTTTCTGGTGTACCATTCGCAGAATGATCGACGTCTTTCTGCATCACCTGGCCTCAGTCCTTGACAAATTCTGTATTTATATGGGTGAAATTTTTGTTTGTTTAAAATAAATTGAGCAGTTGATTTCGCTACGCCTACATTTTCATCAATTTCTCTAGTTGATACTCCAGGGTTTTCAGTAACAGCTAATAATACGCTGAAAACCTTTTCCTGGTTACTATTTTTTTTTCGGGAGAGCATGGGTTTTTTAAATGCACCGTGTTCCTTAAGGTTAGTTACTAACTTACTGTAAGTCCGTTTAGCTGGTTGTCTCCTTTCCGGATATTTGTCCAAATACATCCGCTCCGCTACATTACAATTTTCTCCGCTTAAAATAAAACATGATAACATATCAAATTTTTCTTCATTTGAATAATAACCTGCCATATTTAGTTCAACTGAAGTAATGCCAAATTGTCTGACACCATACCTACTCATTTTTTTTTCCAATGCCTACTTCGCTAATTTGGGAAAAGAACAATACTTAGTTTGCAACAGCGTAGATTTGTGTTGTTTCAAAAAGAAAATAAACCCAGGAAGTTTTTATTTTTTTTTAAACAGTATCGTAAGGTTTAATTAAAAAGCTGAAAAAGCATATGCAACACTCTAGGATCCAGGTCCGGACCCTGAAAATTTCATAAAGATGGTTAAAAAGGCTCGAAACGTAATTAAACAACATTGTCTGGTACATCATTGAATTAAGAATAAAAAATGCTCTCAAAATTTGACAATAAGAAATCAGGGCCGTATTAGAAAAAATGAAGTTGATGGTGTTTCTTGGAAACGAAACGTCGTATAAAAAAAATTGCGATGTAATCTTTAAGTTCATAACAAGTTGCTGTGAGAGAGTTTTGTCAGTTTTGCTCTAACTTTCATAATAACGCCAAAGAAAAATAAAATCAAAAATCCAAAATATCAGTTTTTATTTAATATCTCAAAACTTACAAATATTACTAAAACTTTTTTTATGCCATATTATTAGTCCTCTGATTGCGCAACTTTTTCCCCATTTAATCAAAGTTGTAGCTCTTACCATAACCGAGATCCCCATAGAGGCCCTCCTTATCTTGGGCACCCTGTATAAGCTTAACATAAGCTCTCTGATTATTCATTAAATTATAAAACTATTTGTTACATTTGGTTACAAAGTATCTTTCGGTTGTAAAGTTTAATATTATGTAAAAGCAATAGTGTATATTGACTGTTTATTGGTATCATAATAAGTCTGTCTATGTTGTATGAAACATGATGTTGATATTTGATAACTGTAGTGTTTTAATGTGTGTTTCAGTACTTCCTGTGCGAGGTAGGGTATAAACTTGTAGATTCTTTCAATTTATTGCATTTGAGTGCTACCATTAAGGGTCCCAATATGTATTGGGATATTTTTTGATATTATTTTTTTAATTTTGTAAACGTTTTATAGGTAACTGAATATTTGGATTTTGCTTGATTTATGGACTTAAGAATCCAAATGGGTTTGGGTAGTGTCGGCCTTGTCGAACATTTTCTAATATAAAAGTTTTTATTTATTGTATCAACTGATAGATTTTTAACATGAATGTTATTAGTTTTAACTATCTTTAACGCTGATTGACTATATTTTATTATTTCAAAAATTGTAAAGCTTCATGCATCTCTGCTATGAGCCAAAGTAGGATATGCTGGTTGTAGTTCTGAATAGATTGACGCATGAATGCCTCAATGCGGGGGAGAATGTTGGAAAAACATGCATTTATAATCTAAAACCGTTTTGCAAATTTATATTTTATTCACTTCATAATAATATTATCTTCCAATTTTATTTAAATTCAAATACAAGTCAAAAAGTTGTTGCTATGCAGACTTCAAGCTGTTGGTCTCCAGTAACAAGATGCCGACAAACAAAATATATCGGTAAAATAGTGTATAAAAACCCCTAATAGTAAGACGAATAATCTATTTTTAGAACTTTAATCCTATGATGGCTGCCTAAAACAGCATAAAAAACCCACCTCTATTTTACCGGTCAGTTTGTCCGTTGCGACCAAATTTTCTATTAGCAGGCTGTGATTGGCTGATAGCGTCAGGGTTATCGATGAGTATCGACAGGGTGTCACGTGTTTGTGAATTATATTTTGATTGGGGATCAATCGAGCTGTCGCTTTTCGCGCCCTCTATGTCGTTTTCTATTGGTCCATGTGTGACACAGAAGGGAGCCGTGCAATCTTGCGGAAATCAAGACGCCATTAGACTTGAAAAGCAGCCCTGTGAGCGACAAGTCGATTGACACCACCATGTAGAGAAAGTTTTTCATGTCATTTTGCAGTCTTGTGTACTGTAAGATGATTGAGGCAAATATGTAGCCGAAAAGTAATATTTCACTAAAGTTCCATTAATGTAAAGTTTTACTTCTGGGGTGAATATACGTTTTAGTAAAAAAGTAAACTGTTTTATTGAGTCTTAAAGTACAAAAACCAACCAGTGAAACACCGATTGGAAAAGCAGTATAATTTAATTGTGCGAGTTCGTTTATTAAAGCAGCGTATCGTAACAAATATCATTTCCGGACAAATTTACATACTTTCCGCTTTAGTAGTATAAGTATAGTTTGTATCCTTTCATTATTCAAACCTTGGAACCACTTATTATATAAACAGCACCAATATTTTACGTCAGTTTATTCGGTTAAGTCTACCTTCTACGAAACTTCACTTGCACTTAGCACCCATAAATGTTCATGTTCAGACAGCATAAAAATGAATTCATCCAAAATTACTTTGGAGATGTTATTTTTGTTTAAAAATATTGATTTATTACGAGTCTTGACAGTTGCCCTTACATCATAGATTGGTCTTAATTTTTTATACCCAGTTGACAAATTGATATGAGAATTTTTTGGTTAGGAGTCATATTAACTACGCACTGGTCACAAAAAGTGGTTGTGACGTCGATTATTGTTACCCTATAAATGTTTACGAAAATATTGGTAACAAAAGGAAAATGAACCTATATTTCTATTGATTCTTAAGCTTCCGCCAATAAAAACACATGTTGGAACGAGTTAGTGACCATTTTAGAGGATCGCATTAAGACACCCCATTAAAATATGTCATATAAATATTTTAGTATTAATTGAAAAGTTAAATTTGGCAAATTGTAAAATATAACACAATTCAAGCACTCCCGAAAAAATCCTTTCCGATACTCTGCGAGCAAAAAATTGACGCCTGGGTTTTTAGCAATAAATGCTGCTTGATTTCTGTCTGTTGAGATGTACATGATATACAATGCACTAATGTGATTCGACAGTTGATGTGTAAATATAAAGAATGAAAGATAGAGCAGATGTGCTGTCGTCAGCAAACCTATATAGCATGTCCCTAAAAGATCTGTACAGAATGAGAACAAATTCTTTTGGCTAAAATATGACTATCTAGTTCGTTACCTTATATAGTCCAAACGCTGATAATTTCCGAACAATAAGTTATTATTTTTTATCAGTATACCCTGTATAAAACTTTTTCCAACATAAAAGTTGCTGTATGACGTACTGTATTTCAGAAACTATCAAATTTAAGTTTAGAGTAATTTAGGCTAGATCGTCATATTTTACCTTAGGAATATGTACTAGCTTGTTGTATAGACCCTTTATAGATACCCTGTATATCGGATTTTTAGTTTTTAACTAAACGCTTGTTTATGTACAGTAGAAAGAGGGTGGGAGGCAATATGGAGCCTCGAGGGACTCTAGCATTGATAGGAAACGTGTACACTGAAGAGAACGGTGTTTAAGAAAGATTTAAGAAAGCAATCCTGAAGATGGTCTCCTGTTGATCTAGAATCCTCATTGGTGGTAGCTAATGAGGTTGTAGTCTTCCACGTATTAGTTTGACAGTTTTTGCTTAATAGATTTCTCCTTAACTTTTCATATAACCGAAATAAATGCGACTGGTCGGTAGTTACTTGCCTTGTTTGGGGTATAGGATGGACTCCTATACTTAGAATTTATTTAAAAACAATAGCATTCAATTCAATATATTAGACTATTGTCTGCATTAGAGCAACACCAATACTACAACAAAAGGGTATTTTTAAGTAAGGTTCATTGCATATTTATTTTATTTATATATTATTTAGAAGCCCTTGTCCTGTGCACTGACGCTTCTTAAATAGTATCAGCAGGTATAACAGAACACCAATATCTAGGCAGCAAATATAGCTTTGTTTTAATAAACAATTCAACATATGCTATGTGTTTCCTTGGTACGCAAATCATCATATAGGGGCAATTAAAACACCATGTCGAAGACATGTCTGTGACATGTCAAAGGCATCTTATGCAATTATCTAACCAATACCAGCCGGTTGTATACATAGTGCATGATACGTAGCATCGGAGAGCCCCAACTTTCTCCATAAGTTGTATACAATTTATTTTAGTGCATTGGTCGTTCTTTTATCCCCTCCAGTTTCCTTGAACGCCGCTCGTTTTCTGTTAGTCGATTAATTAATGAAAAGCCCGAGGGCTATAATTCGGAAAAAAATACAAATAAACTTGAAAAGACAACCGTCGGTTTATTTGGACTAATCCTTCTTCAAAATAACTTCGATTTGTTTGTCTTAATTAAGCCGAAAATTCTTTTAAAGAGAAACGTTTCTTTGGGCACCTTAATAAAAAAGAACACAAGATCCGACAAGAACTTGCACAATTCAAAAGTAAATTTAATAATTGAGGTAAGTTAAGAAAGAGAAATTCTAAAAAGCTTACTTTTGTGATAAAATATCTTGGGAAAATCGGCTTTTTCCCCTCTGTGGACTTAAATAGGTTTTTTTATTATTATATCATCATGTCTCTTTTACAGAGTTAACTCAGGCAGCTATTTGTTACAGTAACGATTTAGTAGATCAAAACTGGCTTTCGAAACTCAAATTTTATTTCACCTGATTGGGATATTCGAATAAGCACGTAATTTACTTTAATTTTATTTGATTTACTTAAGTCCTTTTTATTCAAGACAGTATTTTCCGAGGCCTATTAATTTATTATTAATTGGGTTATAGATGTTTTTTTTGTAATTCGTAGTTTTTTTTACAATGCTTAAAACTATTTAAATTACTGTTAAAAGAATATTTTTACAATGTTAGGCAGTGTTATTAATTAAATATGCACGGTGGTCATTATTTAAGACAGAATCTAAGTTGTTATTTTTTGAGCGTGATCTAAAATATATTATAGTCCCAATCATCCCAATATAGAGTTATAAGCGTCAGAAGTTAGTGTTTTTAAAAAAATGTCATATTTTCCATGACATTTCTGGAGGAAATAAAACACATATATGTTTGCGGATCATTATTAAATTTAGTTAAACCTAGAATTAGCAGATTTCTTTAATCGTTTCAACTTTTACCATGTTGATTTCGTACACGGTGTAAAAGAAAGTCATGTGAAAATATATATATATTAAAATATTCCACCCTATAGCGATGCACCCATCATGGCTCCTGATGCCAAGTGACAGGTGGTATCTTGTGCTATATGGGCTAGCCACTAACGCCCCCCACAGGAGTTTCTCTGTCCTCCCAAGTCTTACGTTCTTTCACATTATTTCAACCTATATTTTCCGGCTTCTCCATTGACAAATTTTCACTATCCCTTAACTTTCTAACAAAAAAGACTGGTAATAAAGAAAATCAGCTTAACAACTAAAATAAATAAAAAACTTTGGTGTGACTCTGGGTGACAGACAGACACACACTTGAGTACAATCAAATAATCAAATTAAATAAAATATTTATTACTAATTCCTAACTCCAAATAATTTCATGAATAAACAACGCCACCACTGGAATATGCGCACGCATTACGTGAGTCAGGTGGTACCTGGTGGAAGCAGCGCACTGCCAACATTATTCCCTCTCTCTCCTTCAGTCGTCTCCCTCAGATTCATGCAACGCGAAGGCAGGTATCCCGCCATTTTCTAAAGTGAAAATCAAACAGATATGTTCGCGGCCACATGGTGTTATCCCATAGTTATTAAAATCAAAAATATGTAACAAATAAAACAAATAAATTTCAAAGTTTCCTTCAATGACACCTACGACGAATTAAAAATGCCAGTTTTCTCTAAAAATAACTCACTTTACACGTAAGTCTTTAAAATTGTATAAAATAAATTTAAAAAATAAGATCTTGTTCTGTATTGCAGCCTTGAAAAAGGAATAAAATAATTCCGAAAGCTCGGCGTAGTAGAAAAGAGTTTTTCTTCAAACCGTCCAAACCCAGATCGATCCCCCAATATTAGGATTTTCTGTTCTATATATATATATATATATATAACTATATATATATAACAAAGATTGCTTCGAATATCGTAGTTTTTAAAGATAACAAATTTCGTTAGGCTTTATTTTTACGGATTAACTAAAATAAAACATAAAACATTGCCTTGAAGACGGAGACACATTGTTCCGTTTAAACCTTCTAAAACGTCAAAGTCAAACTTTAAAAATACTGGTATAAAGTTCACTAGGGGTCGCGAAAGTTGATTAAATAATTTTGAACTTTGTGGTGTTGTAGAGGACCGTCTCCTTCCGGAGTCTATTGAAATTTAGCCAGATCGGAAGATGACAAGAATTTTATTTTTTTTGTTTAAAAATTCAAAAATGGCCATTTGCACAAGAAACGTCCTAACGAAATGCGGTTTAGACCGTCGGATAGACCATCTCAAATACTCTATTTTTTCAAATCATCTTTCTATACCTAAAAAAATTTAATATCGTAGATTACAGAACTGTTTTTTTGCATATTAATGATGAAAAGGATTATCTATGGAAATGTACTGGCAGAGAATGGCCAATTCTGTTGACATACGAAAATTCACATATACAGGATGTCCCAAAAAGTAATTTTTTAATTAATGTAGCTCAAAAGCTACTTCTCAACAGTCTTGATTTTTTTTTTAAATAGGTAATTATAGATAAAAAAAATAGGTCATTTTATTGTACCGGGTGTCCCAAGTTATATTAAAGTTTAGCAAAATTGATCATATGAATCGGAAGATAAATCAAGAACTTAAAATGAAAATGTATTGGTAGTATATCGTATAGTATTCTGTTGAATTACGAAAATTTACATAAAACAGGAGGTCCCAAAAACGCGTTTTTTGTAGCTCAAAGTTTACAGGTTTGAGAAGTTTGTTTTTCTTACAGTTTTTTAGACTTTTCGTCTCATTTCTGTGTGTTGGCTTTATACAGGGTTGAAAAAGGTCATGTAAAAATTAAAAACTAAGGCAATTTTTCAGAATAATGGAAGATACTCATCTAAAATATTTCGTAACATTTTCAAATGACTTTAGTGTAAAATTTACATAAATATACCTATGTGTGTATAGATACCTAGTATAAATGTTTTCCGGATTATTACTAAATTCAGTTAAACCTAGAATTAGCAGATTTCTTTAATCGTTTCAACTTTTACTATGTTGATTTCGTACACGGTGTAAAAGAAAGTCATGTGAAAATATAACCCTATTTTTGTCGTCTTACACTATAGAGCGATGCTAGTTAATATTTTTAACGTTTCTGCTAGTTTTAGTGTGCCGGCTGTCCCTAATTAGGGTGGAGTTGAGCTTAATTACTATTAAAAATTGAAAAATATGAATAGCCATTATTTTTTGTTAACTTTTTAAAACCTAGAATTACAGAGTGTTGTCAATAACTGGAAGTAATATCCCTGGAAGTTTCTAATACTTTCTGCCTTGATAAGGATTTAAAAGATTGTCCTAAATAAATAAAAATGTGTTCTTAGATGAAACTAATGGAATATTTTCATCTAAAATAATTCAAAACATTTTTGGCCGCTTTACTGTACTCGGCGTACCAAATGATAAGGTAACTGAGCTATTTAGAAAAAAAGATTTGATATTTCCTTTATTAACATTGAATTTTTTTTATAAATAACGGTTCCGAGCCATTTGTATTTTTTTGCATACAATTATTTTATAACACTCCATGATAAACATTATTGGCTTTTGGGAAATAAAAAATTTAATTTAAATGAAACAATGCAGTCTTCTTCCACAGTTTAATAATTGAAAAAGTAAATAAAAAAGTCCCTACATGTTTCGGATGTTTAAGCACTTATCATCAGGGGATACTAAAAAAGGATAGTACAAAGTTAGGAACGAACAATGAATATAATTAATTATATTGCTTAAAATAATAATTAAATTAATAATAAACGTCTATACTTTCAAGAATTAATAATTAAGCAAATTCTAAAGCAAAAACAGAATGGTTATTTAATTTTAATAAATTAAAAATATTTTAGAAATTTAAAAATCTTTACTATAAAAACATTTAGTTTCTTTCACTTTTGAGTTTAAAAAAAGTTAGGAAAATATCCGTGCTAGACGCTAACGTAAATAGTGCGTGGCCATAGGCCTCGCCCAGTTACGCCAAATAATTATCAGTCGGCCATGCCTTAAAATGACAATCCTTATTTGACTAAAAACCCGATTGTTTCCAAATCATAGTCGACAGGAGTATGACCAAAAAAGGAATAACATTTATTGTAATAATTTTATACTAAGTTACCATCTTTATTTTATTTTATTTTATTTTTTTGTTAAATTAACAATCCATATTTTATTTCAATTTTGAATTTTTGAATGCACCCTGTGTTTGGTCGCAGAGGGAACCCCATTGCATCTAGCCAGTCTGATACGAAACCACATCATGCTATGCCATGCGATCCGACGTAACGTCAGAAGGATCTGACGCCGTGTATTATTATAGTTCGCCACACGGTTCTAGAGCTACAACGCCTGAGGAGGCAGGAAGGTAAAACGCATAAAAAGAGTCGCTATGACGCTGGCAGTATAGGCGTACGTAATAATTTTTTTAAAAATTATTTTAGTCTAAATTGCGTAAAATACCTACTAATTTATTGGCAATTACTGCTCTAGCTTGACTATGAATAACTTTACCTATTATATATTTATCATTTTACAAACATCAACGTTTAAATATGATTAACTATAAATTAAATTAACAAGTAAGACTTTAATTTCCTCTACCATGGAACATCCATTTCACCAAGCATGTAGCCCATCACAAATCAATTATATAAATTAAATATAATAATTCTAAACACGGGCAATGCCCCTAATTTCTGAAGGTGTCTAGATTTGTTTTATATCCCCAATAATTTAATATCATATACGACAAAAAAGACCAAACCATTAGTAAGGGACAGAAATCGCCCCTGATTCCTTTATTACGGCGTGGGTTGCCACATTTACCAAAACATATTATCCTCACTGCCTTAAGAATATAATAAATTCTATTAAACGATTATAATTTGCAATGTGAAGGGGAACAATCAACGGGATATATGTTACAGGGTATACAATATACAGGGATATGCATACATCTAATTGTTGTAAGTAATGTATTTGAATTACATACAAATTAACATTTTATGAAGATTTAAAGAGAGAAGTACGGCAATAATATAGAGTTTCTTGTTCGGATTCCTTTCGTTGCTTACCAGCCGTGTGGCAAACTTTATGTGTAGTTATACAGGGTTATTCCTAACTACGGTACGAAACTCCAGGGGTGATACGTAAGGTCGTTTTAAGAAAAAAAGTTCCCATAAACATATGTCCGGAGTTGCTTCGTTTCTGAGATACAGGGCGTTGAAGTTTAAACAAAAGCGGTCATAAATATCCTTGGTTCAGTTATTTGAAGTAATAAGGCGCTTATTTATCCCTAACTAGATTGAAATTATTAGGTCCAGTGGCGTCTCAGTGGGCACCACAGCCAATTATTATTGAGAAGAAAAAGTACGCCACTGCCTTTTTTTTTAGTTTTCTTATCTGTTCAGATTACGCAACTACAAATACAACTTTTTGGTCTCTTGTGTTTTTTTATCCTTTATGACATTGCAATTGTCAATTATCCGATTCCTCAAGTCATTCACATCTAGTACAGGATTTTTATAAATAAGAGCCTTCAGATGACCCATAAATAGAAATCTAGAGGATTAATATCAGGACTGCGAGCTTGGCAACTTTGAGGTCCTGCACGTCCAATCCAGCGATTAGGGTAGGTGATGTCGAGATGCTGACGAGCAAGAACACTAAAATGAGCTAGAGCCCCGTCGTGCATAAACCACCTGTTGACTCTTACATGTAGGGGTACTTCTTCTAAGAAAATGGGCAAATGATGTCGCAAAAAGTCCGTGTAGGATTCACCTGTTAATCTTGGCGGTAAAAAAAATTGGCTAATTAGGTAGTCACCAATAATTCCTACCCAAACGTTGAGCAAAAACTGTTACTGAAAATGACTTTCTCTAATAACGTGGGGATTTTCGTCGGCCCAAAAAAGTTCATAATAGCATCTCGTGGAAAATTTGCCTCGTCCGTAACTAAAATATCCGGTAACAAATTATTATTGTGTGCCATCCTATGAATCAACCACCTGCAGAACATTAATCTTGGGTGAAAATCTCGAGGCAGTAGAGCTTGGACCCGCTGTATGTGATATGGGTACAGGAGGATTCTTTTTAGAAGTTTCCAAACGGTTTTTGGGCTGATTTCAAGCTGCAGTGCAATCTTCCTGGCACTATTTGAAAGATCTTCTTCTATCGCATCAAGTATAGCTTTTTCTTGTTCAGGCGTTGTTACAGTTTCTGGTCTTCCACCACCTGTATTTTTATTAAAACTCCCAATTTCACATGATCTTGCATGTAGCGTTCTAAATGTTTTAGCACCATGGGATTACTATGTTAGGATATCTGTCCTGGTAAATTCTCCGTGCTTCTTCCGCATTTCCATTTGCTAATCCATAAATAAAGTGCATGCCAGCCATTTCAGCGTTAGCAAAATTGTTCATGATGGACTCACTGTTAATTGAGAACTCTGAATTTTACTGATAACATGACAATACTATCACTGCTTTGGAAAGCAGCTGGCAGGTAGGTACTTTATTTGGCCTTGGTAATAATTTGTTGTAAATAGCAGATGTGGTAAGCCAAAAATGTGATAATAAAAGTAAACCTATTGAAACCGCATTTTAAAGAAGGTGGGCATTTTGCTCATTTACTGTAAGGTCGAAATTGTTTATTTTTTATTTTTGGTTGTTTAATGTTGTCCATGGATGCTTTTCGAATGAGTGAAAGGTAGTTGCTTAATCTGAACAAATAAGAAAACTAACAGAAAAGACAGTGGCATACTATTTCTTCTCAATAATAATTGCTTGTGGTGCCCACTGAGACGCCTCTGAACCTATTAATTTCAATCTAGTTAGGGCTAAATAAGCGCCTTATTACTTCAAATAACTGAACCAAATTTCAACCAAATCGGTTTAAGGATATTTATGACCGTTTTTTTTTAAACTCAGAAACGAAGCAACTCCGGAGATATGTTCATAGGAACCTTTTTTCTTTAAACGACCTTACGTACCACCCTCTGAAGTTTCGTAGCGTGGTTAGGAAACCCCCTGCATATTGTGTGAATACTATTCTAATGCGATCCTATCCCATCCCAGGCGACGCCATCCGACGTGGTATAGGAATCCCAACTTGCTTTCAAAGGCTGGGATACATTGTTCCGATACGATACCACGACACGTCATCCGAAGGCATGCGTCAGATGTACTCTGTTTCCACGCTATTCGATATTATGTTACGTTATTTTCAAATCGAAACAAAACAGTTCCATCTTAGGCTATTCGCACACGGAGCGACGGGTTTGCAATCAGAGTTGCCAACTGGTTTGGTGACGTTACCCTTGTACGGAAGTAGAGATCCGAACACGAGTCGATCGAAACGAGTTCGATTTCAAATCAGTTTTACGCAATTGTGCATATTGTCGAAATAAGTGCTCAGGAAATTAATATAACATTTGTTGGAGGAGTGGAAAAACATGAAGTACTCTACAATTATAAACTTCCGGGGTATTTAAGGAAATATGTGTTATTATCTATTCCTAGTACTGTGTATTTAAACTGCCAAGGTAGGGGTGCACGAGATGAAACGAAATAGTTTGCCAAATAATTCCTCATAGTAGCAGTCGAAGAATCGTCATGTATTACAAGTAGTCTTGGCATATTGATAGGTACTCCCCCCCTTGTGTTTTCCTAACGCCAAAACTCTCTTCGTACTGCTCTTCGTCTTGGTAGTCTGCGGTATTGATAATAGGCAACGTCTTCTTTATCTGAATGACTGATTTGATTGATAAGGCTTCTCAAAATGGATGGCAGTAATGACCGATTCCACATGTATTTCCAAATGAACGATGAGCAGTTTGAACGCTTTTATTAGTAAAAATGAATATTAAAAAAATTTGCACAACTTTTCGGAAGGCCATATCAACCAAGAAGCGACTAGCAGTCATTTTATTCGTATATCCCTTAACAAGAGACTTCAAATTATTACGACACTACTGGATTGGATGGCCATTATGACCGCCCTGACCTTTTTATAACATAAAGTAAAAAACATGTAAAAAATAAAAGAAAAACATGTTATTTATTTATTTAATTGGAATAAATTGTGAACAAAAGTGAATAATAAGAATAAGGACTAACATACATATAAATTTCAATAGTCAAAAAATAAAAATGACATTCTTTCGAATATGTAACAAATAAGTAGGTAAAAAAAATAAATAAAAGCAGTGAGCAAATCTTTGGTTAAAATGTAAAGTAAATATATCATTACATAAAAACAAAACAAATAGTACCTAAAAGATCAATATAGGTGTTAGGGCCCAAGAGGTATACTTTCTGGGAATATATATGGGTTATCTATCCTCCACAAAATACGATCGTCGGGAGTATCGAAGCGGAGACAAGCAAGTAGAATAACCAATCGCTTTTGACTCATTACGCAACGAAATATATCACGCCCTGTACCATTTGTAGCAAAAATACGCCTTATGTTTTTGTGATTTCAATTCAAAATTGAGGTAAAAAGAAGCAGTCCTAAAAAGGCTCCAATTTAATAATATCAATATTTTGTAAGTCAGCTTTTTTTGGATTTTTATAGTTATGACTGGTTGTAGTAAGTTCTAGGTTGATCCACAGCAAGATTATATTTACTAAAGATTAGTTTCCATACAGCTTTTGGATTGGCTTCTGTCCACAATTTTTCAGAGGGTCGTAAGCCTGGAAGCTGCACCATTATATTATGCCGCCGAGTCCGGGACCTACTTTGAGATGGTACACTAGACCATTTATATCTGTTTTTTTAATAATATATTTTTTGTTACCACTAGTATTTTTATCTGCAGATTCGACTTCTGATTCGCTGCCTGTTGTATTGGAAAAATCATTGCTTGGCTGCCCAACATAATCATCTATATTATCTTCTGGGGAAGATAACTCAGAGTCCGACTCATGAGTGCTTTCTTCATATTGATCACCTTTGGCAATTATCTATATCACTGGTGTCGTCTCCAGCTTCTTCATACCATTGGGTGGCGGATTCTTCAAAGTCACCATAACGAACCTTTTTTGATGGACCTAATCTGTCATTCATTTTACATTGAAAAATATTGTCTGAACTGTAGAAACAAATAGTAACGCTAATGGAGACGTGCGGTCAATATGACCGCTATCGAACTTTCGATAACCGTGTAAAACAAACAATGGCAGACTCACTATTCAGCGTCTCACAACACATTGATTGGGCTTCGGTTAAAAGGTATACGGGCGGGTGGGGATAAAACTGTTACGGTTTACAAGGAGTGATGGAACGAAATATACCTGCGGTCACTATAATCGCACGTCTTCAGTTAAGGGATATAATTCCATCGTCTCCGATGTGACAAAATTAAGGCAAGTCGGGATTCGTACCACGTCAGATTGCGTTGGGTGGTATGGAATAGGATCGCATCAGAACAGTATGCACACAATATATAAGTACACATAATAATACACGGTGTCAAATCCTTCTGACGTTGCGTCGGATGGCATGTATAGCATGGTGTAATATCGTATTAGAACAATGTGTTTCCTTCTTAAGGCGCTGTTCGCAAAAAAAAAAAAATATTTAAATGAGGGTATGCAAAATAAAAAGTAAAATTAATACATACATTTTCTCTATACAAATAACTACCACAAACACAATGCCGTTGGGTTCTTTTCTATCTAGCACTAAAAACAGTTTGATGGATGACAATTCTAGAACTTCAGTTTGAAAATCAAGAACAAGATCAAACCTCCGACTTTTGTGACGTCATCGGCTGGCAAGGAAAAATGAGGGCGTCGCACAGTTTTATCCAACTAGAAAAAATTATTGTGAAGCCGTGTTAAGCGCTAGGCAAGAAAATCCTACGGCATTATTTAAGTTAGACAAAGCTCTTTCCAATACATTTAAAAGAAATCGTTTATAGGATTATTGATAAAAAGTTATTAAAACTGATCAAATATGACAAAATTTACTGTCAAATTTCTATTGAAATCCACTGAATTATTGCTTAATACCATGAATAATGTGATTAAACCAGTTTGAATTGATTTTCCAGAAGAACGAGGGATTTTAGGTATACTGCGTGTAATATCAAATGAAAGCTTATTAAAATATTAATAATTTAAGGGGTGAAAAAATGAAGAAACTAATGATTTGAGGTTTCTTTAATATTTTGCATAAAAGTAGACGATTTCTAAACAAAACTAGTCTCCTTATAGACGAACATCTAAAGCAATATTTGACAAGCAAGATAATTTTTGTCAAAACTCCTAACTTCTGATCCTTACAACCCTATATTAGGATGATTAGCATGATTGGGACTAAAGTTTTAAATTAATAAAATGTAGGGTGTTCACTGTTCAGTCTAAAAAAAATATAAGTTTTTTTCATAAACACGGGCAACCAATACAATACAATACAAAATATTTTTAAAATATACGTCTGGGTCACCCGAATTATAATGCATACATTTTGGTTTTAGTTCTTTCGATCGTGTAGTTTTTTTGAATAGAACGGTATTAGTGTTATACCCCGCGGCTTGTTGGTATTAGCAGGCAACGAAAGGGAGCGGTTTGCAAAGCGTGGTATACGGTAAAGTAGTTTGAGGCCTACTGTAGCGCAGTGCTTAAGGTTATTCGGGTTCCTTAGAGATAAGTAAAAACTCTACAAAAGGGTTTTTAAAAATATTCTATTTCCAATCTAAGTTAAAAGAAATTATGGTAACAGCAAATCACAATGTTAAATATGGCAGATTTCAGCAATTATTCAAAGTCACCGACAAAATACATTTAGTAAATATGGTTCAATACGAAATATGCATAAAATAAATGGGTTAATTCAACTTTTACTTATAACAGTAAATCACAATTATGTAAGCTAGCATTTCTCTCTAACACTCGATGGTTCTAGGTTTATTTGCTCTGTACAGCTCCGTTATTAACCCACACCTGAACGGTTTGGGCTGAAATATAGGTCGTTAAGCTCTACTTTCACGTAAAGAATCCCTCTTTCTGAGGATTGGCTAAAGATTTAGATAAGTTTCGCTTGCGAATGTTTTGAGTTTATTTTTCACTGTAAAGTTTGTAAGTTTATAAGAAAAGCTTTACTGTAAATATTAATCTCGAACTGAGTATGTTTTTGGTAGTTAAACTGTTTTTAAAATGCTGTAATTCTAACTTTAATTTATTTGGTTAAACCGGGGTCTTAACCTATATAAAAAGAATATTTATAATCGTTCTCTCGGGACTTGGTTACTAAACTTTTGCGAGAAGCGGTGTATGTTTTGACTAATTTTGACTTAGGTCGCGGCACTATACTTGGATATACTTTAATAAATCTGTCTCTTACTTTTTGATACTTTGACTGTACTGTGTGGCGTAGATATGTTTTCTTTGTTTTCAATTATTTTTTAGGGAACTGAACTGCACTGAACTGAACTTTTTACTTTTAACTGCACTGACTTCTTCTGGACTGAACTGAAGTGTTTTGAACTTTTAGTCTTTTGTAGTGAACTGTACTTAAGTGTTGGGAACTCTTGTGAACTGTTAGAAACCCTTTTGAACTGTTGGGAACTCTTGTGAACTGTTGGAAACTCGTGTGAACTGTTGAGAACTGTAATTTTCTAGGCGACTTAGCGTTTTTATAGCTTTTCTTCATACAACATACTTCGCAGTCCGTCACAATCGTCCATCCTTATAATAAAACAAGATATTCTTTTACTATTTTGTTTTAAGTAATAAAAAGATATAAAAATTTTCATTTACTTTTTAGGTATCTACTAGCTACATGGTAGGCAACAAATAACCGCGAATTTTTGGTTATTATATATTATTATATTTTTTTTTTAAATGATAATAATTGATAATTGATTACATTTTTTGTAAACTAGATACGATATGTTCAACTTATATAATTCTTAATTTTAGTTAAATTTGTCCCCTAATAAAATGTTTTATGACACCTTATTTATTTAGAAGGTAATGTACGTCAGTATTAGTATTTTAAAATATAATCAGATACAATAAATCAGAACTACATATGTGGGAGATTTGCAGATCGATTAACTGACAGTATGAAAAGAAAATATTATACAAGTCTAATAGAAAATATATTCAGGGTAAAATGTTCAAAACTTTTATCTATTCTTACTTTTACTTACTTTTAGATTAGCCTTGGTTCAAAAAAGAATATCTTTAACAATCTAACAAGAATTTTATAGTAAACCTTCAAATTAATGATTTGGTTATATTTATAAAAATTCGAAGGTTAATAATAGTACAATTATTTTAGTTTTGTTGTAAAATTTTGACATGGTTTACCTGGGTTTCACTCACTAAGATCGAGTTCAGTTTTTACGCGTTTTGCGGGTGACAACACTGGCATGTCCATGGGTTCTTTGGTTTTAATTACACGGTTTTCACTATCACTTCCTGAAACTGTGTCCTGCTGTGGACGCGGTCTTTCTTCCGATGGGGTATGGCGTTCACTAGTGATGTCGAGGCGTTTTGGACAGCTGGTGGCGCTGTTCCTGGGATGACTCTGGTCTGGAGTGGCATTCTAATGGGAATTAGTGGAGCTGGTTTCCGGGGTGCTTGAGCTGCCAGTAGTGCACTGATATGATGAGTGTGGGCAGGTATATATTATTATGTTGTTGACGAACTTTGGGTGGGTTGAGTAACTGTACTGGTAGTGACAGTATGTTGAGTAGGAGCCCGTGTCGGTTGGGTGTTATGCGTTTGTCTATGAGCCAGTACTTCGTTATGGTGCTGAGTTCTCCAATTTATGATCTGTAAACGTCGGCAGAAGTTACATTGGCAAGGTAAGAGGATCTCTGCAAGTATGTTATATTGGATGGCTCGTTGAGTTAGTCGTCTAAGGTATTCGAAATGGACAAGATGGATGTGCATTAGATTGATGCTTCTTAGTTTTTTAAAAACTTCACATGTGGGCGGGGCCGCACCTCCTAGTCGTTCTTGGATGTTTAGTAGCTCCGTTAAAGTACCTTCTAATAATGGAATGGCTAGACTGAAATGGGATGCACTCCCGACGAACAATAAGAAACTTTCGATGGCTTGGTTAATCATTCTGGTTGTATGAATTGTCGTTGACTGAAGTCCCATTTGGCTCACTGGGGTTTTTATACTTTTCTGGAATAATGAAATTTTTCTTGTAATCAAACTTCCTACGGTAGGGGAGTATAAGCTTAATAAACTCGGCTTCGTCATTTTTTTGGATCCTGAGGTGGTCTCCCTCATATGTTTGTATGAATAAGAAATTTTGTAACCAATGTAATGTCATGACCCACACTGAGAATTTTTGTCTTCGGTTCACGATCTCGAAATTGCTTACATTTTTATGTTAGTGTAAATTCAAGGGAATTTTTGCTTTATACACAGGATCGGATTTATTTTATTCTCTATGTTGGTGATATTTCTTCATAAAGTGTTTCTGCAATAGTTTGTAATTGGCTATTACATAGTAAGTTTCTGTGGTTTATATTTTAATATATGACTTTAGTATTTGCGGTAGTTTTCCTGGATGGTCCTAATACTGGGCTTTTCATCTCCATATACTGGTTTTCTTCTTGTTTCGCCTTTTTAAGTGGTGGTGGTGGTGGTCGTGAGTACATATAACTTGTATTTTCTAAGTCTGTGGTAGGTGGCGTCCATCGTATAAATCGTCCAGTTGTAGGTTTTCTAGGTCGTAATTCTAGATCTTCTGTGATGTAATCCTGGGTACTGGGGCGTACAGGTTGTGGTCTTATTTTTACAATGTTTAATATATTAAAGGTGATGCTTATTAGAGCAGCAAGTGCAATTAAAATGATCGTTATGATTAAAGGTGTATGGAACGTTGTTTCTGTGATTGGTGCCTGGGTTTCTTCTGTGCCACAATCTACGTAGTACAGCAATATGTCCGATTCGCTGACAATATTAGTTTCGTTATCTAGGTGTTGTATGTAGACAATATAATTTTCTCCACAATTTAATATTATTTGTGCTGTATTTGATTTTGGAAATGACATAGTGACTTTTATGAAGGTGATCATGCTAATCCATTTGAGGTCGGTTGATTCCTTAAAACTTGTTTCTGTAAAATTCCATTCTGTTTTCGTTAGAATTTGAGGCCCAAATTTGGCTTGAGTGGTAAAACGGGGTTGCCATCCCTCATTTTCTTTAAATAGAGTTATGGTTTGTCTTGATCCTCCTATTATAATCTTTTTTTTTATTTCTAGTTGATATGTAATGTCTTAAACAGTAATTACGGGCCTGTTTTCATTGTCTTCCCGTCTTCCTATATATCTGTCATCATTTTGTTAATCTGGCTTGTTTTCGGGTGTGTCTTCTCTCGCGGGACGATGTTTATTTAAAAGTAGCAAAGTCAAAGGTCCCATAATACCTGCGAGGAGGGCAAGGGTGCACCCCTTTACTTGATGTATGGAAAGTGCATGTAAAAAGGTTCCTACTGGGAATTTTAATACTCTAAAAATGAAATATACTCCTAGAAGTCCTGATGTCCAATCTCCGATAAAAAGAAAGTAACCATATATTTTTTTCAAAAAGTAATTGGCTAGTTGTTCCATCTCTGCCTTGTTAAATATGTATAATGTGGAAAATCCTTGTGATTCGACATGTTGTCCAGCCATTTTTCGTGCAATTATGTTGTCTAGAGCAGCTCTCTTTAAACCAAATAGCATAGCTTGTTGTGCGCTTCATATTTCGTTGCTTGAATAAATTCCTCCACGTCCAATGGGTTGGATTGGTTTTATTTGCAATTGGTTTTCTTCCTCTGGTTTTAATTGTATTGGCTTTACATTATAGGTGGGTAAATTCAAGGGATCGAATCCTATCCATTTGGAGTTTAAGTGAAATAATGTTGGTATAAGTGAATTGCATTCGGTTTCTTTTCCTTTTGGAATCAAAATTCTACTTAGTGGTAACATAAACATGCTTATATTATTGTGGCTGACAGGTAATTCTAGAAAGCAATGTTTTGTTCGACGTACCTGCACAATTACAGGTAAACATTTCATTACATATATGACTTCTTCAGCTATTCTTGCTACATACCCGTGTTCTTTTATTAGGGTAAGTACTGCATTTGGACTGATGGTTGCTAGCATAAGTCGGTTTTTTAATATTTCTCGGTGCAGTAGACAACGTCTATACAGGGTGTCCGGATAAGGATACGGAGCGGCCATATCTCGGAAACGATACGTCCCACAGATCTGAAAAAAAAGCTCTCATCATAAAAACTGCCAAGAGAAATTCATTCAAAATAATTTTAAATTTCGGAAATTGCCGCAAGAGGGCGTAACGGCTTATTTATTTTTTAAAGTTCATTTTACGGCAAAAAATGCCACTTAACCGTAGAAAAGCAAATAAATAATTAAAATCAGTAGATTGTTTACTACAACTTTTGTTATTGTTATTTTTTTGAATCTCGCCTAATAAAGGAGTGGGGGAAGCCTTTAGGACATTTTTCAAAAACTGTCATTATGTCGTTATCCTTCAACGGATTTTCTATAACTTGGACTTGTTTGAAAGGGAATTCCTTGGAGTTAAAATAAATGATTCAGGAATTGTCACAAGTTTCCTGATACAATTTTAAGATGGCGCTGTTATTCAATCTAACTTATTTTTTTATTTTTCTCGGTATTTGCAAATTGGATGGTATAATTTTTTTCGGTAGACAATTTGCATAGGGAACGATTAGTCCAAACCGCAAATCGATATCACCAGGGGTTTAAAAGTTATTTTGATTTTTCTTTAAAAAATGATACAGTTTCCATTTACCGGTACCCGGTATACCCCTAATAAGCAAGATAACAACTAATTTCATGGCCTACTGTTTATTAAACTATAAAATTTATAATAAAAGTTTAACGAGTCAAAGAAACATCAATAACACTGAATAAAATATGAATATTATGATATGAGATTATGAAAAAGTGCACAAATCTTAAATCTAGAAACAATTAGCAATTTAGCAAGACAGCAATAATTACAAATGTTTAAAATATTTTCCGTCACTTCCTAAGCTCTTAGTTATTCTTCTTTCAGTGAAAAACACACTTGCCTCTTGCCTCAATTTCAGCCGTGGATAAGCTTCGAACGGCATTTCATATCCTTTCCATCATGTTTTCGCCTAAATTACAAGTTCCAAGTTGGCCATGGAAAAAAACAAAATAATAATTTATTGTGACAAGCTGTTGATGAGTTTTAAACGTCAAGCATCTTATAATATTAAGCATTGTTTTTTACATTTATATTGCATTTTTCTACAAACAGTATGCCGTTTACTAACGCAGAAGCGTATGATATGTTGAATATGTATTTTCAATCTCTTGAAAATGCTGTAATAGCGTCGCGAGAGTATGCAATGCGATTTCCACAAAGAAGACACTATTCTCGAGAAGTATTCTCAAGATTAGCTCAACGATTAAGAGAAACTGGTAATGTGCAGCCCATTCAACGACCCTTACGCATTCGTAGGACACGTAATGAGGTAAATATTATCAACGTTTTGGCTTACGTTCAATACGATCCCACTTTAAGCACCAGAAAAATTTCCCTTGACTTGGGGGTTCCAAAAACAAATTTCCACGAGATTTTGCAAACTAATAGTATGCACCCTTACCACATCGTTTTACACCAGGCATTGAACGATACTGATTATGATCGTCGATTGGATTTCTGTCACTGGCTATTAAATATGATTAGGGAAAATCCAAATTTTCTTTCACGGATATTATGGACAGACGAGGCCACTTTCACTAACGCTGGGGGTGTGAATTTGCATAATATGCACTATTGGTCTGAGCAAAACCCTCATTGGATGAGGCAAGTAGATTTTCAAAACCGCTGGAGTTTAAATGTTTGGTGCGGGATCTTGGAAGGAAAAATTATCGGTCCCCATTTTTTTGACCAAACCCTTAATGGAGCAAGATTTTTAGATTTCTTGGCCACTTTGGCAAGTCTCCTTACAAACGAGAACAAACATGTGGATCCAACTTGATGGTTGTCCGGCGCATTACTATCGTAACGTACGCCAATACCTAGAAGAGCAATTTGCGCATCGTGTAATTGGAAGAGGAAGCTTGTTTCCCTGGGCGGCTCGTTCACCGGATCTTACTTGCCTTGATTTTTATCTATGGGGTAGGTTAAAAGATCTGGTTTTCCAAGAGAGACCAACAACAAGGGAAAACATGATGGTAAGGATAACAAATGCCGTTAGAAACTTATCCACGGCTGAAATTGAGGCAGCCGTATTATCAACTAACAGAAGAATAATTAAGTGCTTACAAAATGACGGAAAACATTTTGAACATTTGTAATTATTATTGTTGTCTCGCTAAATTGCTAATAAAATTGTTGCTAGTTCTAAGATTTGTGCACTTTTTCATAGTCTAAGTCTCATAATATGATATTATCATAATATTCATATTTTATTCAGTGTTATTGATGTTTCTTTGACTCGTTAAACTTTTATTATAAATTTTATAGTTTATTAAACAGTAGGCCATGAAATTAGTTGCTATCTTGCTTATTAGGGGTATACCGGGTACCGGTAAATGGAAACTGTATCATTTTTTAAAGAAAAATCAAAATAACTTTTAAACCCCTGGTGATATCGATTTGCGGTTTGGACTAATCGTTCCCTATGCAAATTGTCTCCTATTACTACCGAAAAAAATTATACCATCCAATTTGCAAATACCGAGAAAAATAAAAAAATAAGTTAGATTGAATAACAGCGCCATCTTAAAATTGTATCAGGAAACTTGTGACAATTCCTGAATCATTTATTTAAACTACAAGGAATTCCCTTTCAAACAAGTCCAAGTTATAGAAAATCCGTTAAAGGATAACGACATAATGACAGTTTTTGAAAAATGTCCGAAAGGCTTCCCCCACTCCTTTATTAGGCGAGATTTAAAAAAATAACAATAACAAAAGTTGTAGCAAACAATCTACTGATTTTAATTATTTATTTGCTTTTCTACGGTTAAGTGGCATTTTTTGCCGTAAAATGAACTTTAAAAAATAAATAAGCCGTTACGCCCTCTTGCGGCAATTTCCGAAACTTAAAATTATTTTGAATGAATTTCTCTTGGCAGTTTTTATGATGAGAGCTTTTTTTCAGATCTGTGGGACGTATCGTTTCCGAGATATGGCCGCTCCGTATCCTTATCCGGACACCCGGTAACTTATGGGCCATAGAGCAACTGTAGATAGTAGATATAAAAATATGTCTTTTGAGCCAAATTTGCCCAAGTAAAATGTTAGGGGTTAAAGAGATACAGGGTGTTGAATGTGAAAATTAATTTTCGAAAAATGATGATAATTTTGAAACGGTGTAAGATATCGAATTCAAAATCGGTATAACTAGGTTTTCGAGAGTGAGAAATTCGAATTTGGTGTTAATTTCAAGATACTCCCTAGAGGGCGCTTGCTACGTGCTTCATGTTGAACTAATTCATCCATATTTTTTTTAACCGTGCAGTTACTAGTATTTATACTTCAAACTATAAAAGAACCTACCTTTTTACGTAAAAAGGGTACTCTTGGTCGATCTCGATATCTCAAGCCGTTACCCAGATTCTAGGACTTGATGATAAAAAGGCAGAAAAAAAAACAAAATGAAAATATTGGAAACTATTAAAAATTTGTTTTAATTCACTTTAGTAAATGTTGAAAGTGTCCACCGTTTACTTCAATACATTTTCTTAAGCTTTTTAACAAATGACGTCTCACATTCAGGAAGATATTTTGATTATCTCCTATAACAATGGCGGCTTCTTGAATTTTTTGTTCAAGTTCTTCCCGTGTATTGGATTCATCACCATATACCAAATCCTTCATGTGACCCCACAGATAAAAATCTAACGGGTTAATATCTGGGCTACGCGGTGGCCGAGGAAATTCGCTACCGCGACCAATCCACCGATGTGGAAAACGCTGATTTAAATGATTTCGAACAGGAACTGCAAAGTGTGCTGGGGCACCATCTTGCATGTACCACATATTGTGTCTTATGTTCAGAGGTATATCATCCAGAAGGTAAGGTAAATCGTTTTCTAAAAACTGCAAATATTGTTCTCCATTAAGTCTCTGCGGAAGCTGATATGGGCCGATCAAGAAATTGTCGATAATGCCGCACCAAATATTTATCAAAAACTCGTGCTGAAAATGTCTTTCTTTGGGTAGTCGTGGATTTTCCAAAGCATAGTGATGATTATTTTTCCAGTTAAAAATTCCGCGTCTTGTAAAAGTTGCCTCGTCAGTAAATAATATTTTTCTCAGGAACATGGGATCTTCGTTATTCTTATTTAGTAGATTTTGACAGAATTCTGATCTGACTGGCAAATCTTTTGGCAGTAAATTTTGAATGGGCGTGAAATGGTAAGGAAATAAATTTTCTGCATTGATGACTTCTGAGACGGTCGATTTACCTATTCCTGTAGAAGCTTCCAAACGCCTAGTGCTTAATTCAGGATTTTCCGCGATACGAACCAAGATCTCTTCTTCTTGTTCGACCGTTATAGTTTTCGGTCGTCCACCAGGATTTTTGACATAAAACGAACCTGTTTCACCTAACTGATTGAATATTCTTTGAAATATTTTTCGGTCTGGAATGATTCTGGTTGGGTAGAGTTCTACATACCTTCTAAGTGCAGCACGACTATTATAATTCTCTTGTGCATAAACGCAGACCATATCACGTAAATCACGGTTAGAAAACTTATTAAGCCTGGGCATTTTTATTTAAAAAGATTACAGTACTTGGATATTGCAAAAACTTTTTATTTACGTACCTTTGACGGGAAAAAGTAGAAAATATTGACAGTTTTCACCGCAACAAATTTTGTCAAAATGCAAGGCACACTTTGTGAATTAAATATTTCTCAGCAATCAACAGAATGTGCAATGGAACATTCAGACGCTAGAATCTGGGTAACGGCTTGAGATATCGAGATCGACGAAGATTACCTTTTTTACGTAAAAAGGTAGGTTCTTTTATAGTTTAAAGTATAAATACTAGTAACTGCACGGTTAAAAAAAATATGGATGAATTAGTTCAACATGAAGCACGTAGCAAGCGCCCTCTAGAGAGTATCTTGAAATTAACACCAAATTCGAATTTCTCACTCTCGAAAACCTAGTTATACCGACTTTGAATTCGATATCTTAAACCGTTTCAAAATTATCATCATTTTTTGAAAATTAATTTTCACTTTCAACACCCTGTATCTCTTTAACCTCTAACATTTTACTTGGGCAAATTTGGCTCAAAAGACATATTTTTATATCTACTATCTCCAGTTGCTCTATGACCCATAAGTTACCGGACACCCTGTATACAGAGTGTACATAATTTTGTTTTAACCCTCTATTGAAAGATTGTTCTTCATATAAAAGTTTAGTGTTTACGTAGTAGGTGATTAAGTCTGCGTTGTTATTGTCGGGGTTACAATCCCAACGTTGTACGGGGTTTGTTCTATTGGTAGTTTCTAAAACAATAAGTATTGGGTCTTCCGTCATCCACATGATTTCACTGCATATTACTTCTTTTTGTAATAATTGCATAGCAAAAATGTTATTTTCTTCTTCCACTACCATATAATTATGAATCGTGCCCTGCGGTTGTTTTTCTGTTACCAGTTGAGCCTTTCCATGATAAAGCATTCGATAATAATCGCATTCGGTAGTTTTTGTTATAGACCATATCGTTTCTCCAATTGTATAATTTAAACAGTATCCTTTCATAAAGTTACAAGTGACTCCTTCGCGTAAGCTTAGTTCGTTTGACTATAGCGTTACTCTGGCTGTATAATCTTGCAATGTTATTTTTATTGTGGCTGAAACCACTACGTTTTGCCATGAATGTCCTTTTTCAGTGTAACTGACTCCATTACAATGTATATTTATTTCTAGTTGTCCTGCTAACGTTAAGGAAACTGTTATAGAGGCATTACTTTTTAATCCGGTTATTAGATGACCTCGAAATCCATTGTATTCGTGGTATTCGTGTATCTTTCTATAATTTTCTGCTCCAACCTGATGTAGGTAGGTTAAAACTCCTCTATGTACCATAGAAGCATGGGAGTGCATCCCACAATAGCTAATAACACGATGAACCTGTATTTCGCAGGTTTGTACCATTACAGTTTCTACATTCTTTCTTTCTAATACTTGAATTTCTATATTTGTACTGCTATAACCTGAATCCGAATCTGGGCATGGTTCTACATCTTTTAATGAGATGGCTGTTATGTTAGTCTTGGTATTTTTGCAATCAAGTGCAATAAATCCGTTAGCTTCTAATGACAGTCCATATTTGACTAGAACAGAAAAGTAGCTCTAGTTCTTTGTTCTGCTATGTTAGAGTGTGGATGGTTTTTAATTACACATATTTCTTATTTCCCTAATGTACCTCGTATTTTAAAATAATCATAATAAGTCGAAATGACGGAAGATATGAAGCCTGTTGTTATTGAAACTATGTGTGTTGATGCCTTATTTGTTTTTCAGCTACTTCATTGTACTTTTTGGTTAATTTTAAAATATATTGCGGATACTTTGATCATACCAGCAACCCTTGAAATTAACATGGAAAGTTCGTCGTCCTTTTAATCATATTATGGTCTCTGTTTTGTCTATTCCAGCTATTTCTGTGCCGTCGACTTGTCTCACGGATTCTCAGCCTTGGCGTCATCCATCGTCGGCATATTACGTAAACAGGTGCCTTGTTCTTGTCATTAAAGTGCGTTGTCCTTTTTATTAGAGAATGTGGGCTAAGATTTCTCATTAAATTTTTCGTCGTTTAAGGTTGTTACAGTGTTTTTAGATTTTTGTTAACTATTAATTTTCTGACAATAGATTTTTCTATCTGCGTTGGTACATTTTTCTCTGTAGGTGGTGGTTCTTTCATCTTCCTATTTTTACTTCGTTCTTACAGACGATATACAGGGTGAGTGGATGTTACAGGTAAGTTTCCTGTTTTTTTTTTCTTTGATTTTCTGGAGTTTTCTTCTTAACTTATCAGTTATATGTATGTCTAAGCGTATATGTTTTCCTTACTTAAGTCTAAGTTGATTATTTAGTTTTATTTATATTATACCGGGTGTTGCATCGTCGAGCGGGACATAGGAAATCCCATGTAATTTTAAATGGGGTCAATTATTGGCTTCCCTAATTATTTTAGAGAAAAATTCTATTTAGGTTTATTAAAGAGCACTAAAACCCACATTCAAAAGAATAACTTTAGATATTTTTGATGAGCCCGTTTACGGGTTATCGCCGATTTCTTTTTAACTATTTCTCCTTTTTATGGCCCCGTATTTGCGGGCACCAGTCAAGGTAAAATATGACTGTCAAATAAAGTTGTCATTTTGAAATGTGTGCTTTATTGTTATAAAAACTCGTACATCGAAAATATTAGCCATGAATTACACTTCTGAAGAAAAAATATTGATGATTAAATGGTATTATCAAGGAAATAGTTATCAAAATGTGTCAGACATGTTTGCTGCTCTGTATCCGAATAGACCGATACCTGCAAAATCTAGAGTCGAAAGGACTATCAAGAAATTTGAGACAAAAGGCACTAATAAATAACTGCAGATGTGAAGAAAGGCAGGAACAAAGAAGAGATGCAAGAAATGATAGGGACTTGCAAGTTTTATTGTGCGTGGAAGAAAATGATGGGAAGATCAGCACAAGGAAACTTGAGGATGACATAGGATTAGATTACACCACAGCGTTAGGAGCTTTGAAACGACATAAATATTATTCATACAAATATGAAAAGCACCAAGAGCTAAGAGATAGGGACGAAATACGCAGTGGCGGCTCGTGGGTGTATAAGGGGGGGAGGCTATAAAATAGCGCCGCAGACGAAAATTTTTCGCGATTTCAAGGTCATTGGCTTAAAATAAATAGTTAGGAATTCACCCAGCAATATAATTACTTTGAAATACTAGGTTTCCCGAGAAAAATATTCAATTTGCAAGGTCATGGTCAACTTCTCTCAGTGCATCCGCTATTGTGTCTCTATTTTGCTCTACTCTCGTAAGCGCCACAGAATTCTTAATATTGTGTTCTTTGGAACTTTCGTGTGATTTTACCGCCCGTGAAAATTTTTTTTAATCAGAATACCCACCCCCTGAAGTCCAATTGTTTTTTACGCTGCCTAATAAAATACAAGGCCAACAATATAAGCTTTCCTTATAAATACTTTCGCACAGCCACTTATAGGTTTCGTACCAAGTTACCTGAAAAGCTTTTGAATATTGCTTACCCTGTCTCTTATCGTTAAATATTGCCGAAATTTTTGGTGTCGGACGACTACATAATATCTGTCTTTTTTCCGTTTCGTTTCTCCTTAAAAATAGGTATGAGAGAATAATATCATGAACAGGATTTATATTTTTTTAAAACAATAAAATTTAGCGTTTAATAATTAATAACATAATAAAGAAATCTTAAAACTTACCGGATCTTAAAAATATAACCTTAATTTCACTTCAACTCGACACACAAATAAACAAATGGTTCCGTATACTGTGCCGGCACACACTACTCACTACGGAGCTTCCCGCGAAATATTATTTGTGGGCGTTTCTGCCTCAGTTTTTCACGTGACAAAAACAACTCGCGTCGTGGTGACGCTCGGTTCTTGCAGTGTTATCCGTGCTGAAGAATTAAACCGTCGGAAGTATGCCTCCGTTGATAGTCTAGGCGCATATTCGCTGATGCGGGCAGACACCACCTAATAGTACTAAAGCTGAGCGGCAATAACAAAAATATTATATTATAAAGAAAGTGTTTTTCTAGAAGTAGCTAATTCAGAATTTTTGATACACTGAGAATATAAGAATATGAAAGTATCATTTTCAAAAATGAATAAAGTTATGTTTAAAAAAATAAAATGTTATTTCGTTAGTTTTTGTTGGGGAGGCACTGCCTCCCCTGCGTCCCCTGACGAGCCGCCACTGGAAATACGACGACAGGAGTTTTGTTTTGGTATGATGGAAAGAGCAAACATGGATAGGGAATTTTTAAAAAACATTTGTTTCACTGACGAATGCACATTTACCTTAAACAATGAGCCCAATGTTCAAAATTATCGATATTGGAGCAAAGAAAACCAACACAGGTTTGTGGAAACAAGGACGCAATATCCACAAAAAGTTAATGTATGGGCTGGGATTTTCGGAGAAAATATTATCGGGCCATTATTTCTTACACGAAATTTAAATGCAGAATATTTTTTGGAACTACTTGAAGATCATATTTTACCTACTTTACATGATGCCGCCAGGGAAAATCAGGAAGTTTGGTACCAAATCGATGGCTGCCCGGCACATAGTACCCTGGCTGTCCGGGAATATTTAAACCGTGCTTTTAATGGAAATGTTATTGGCTTAAATCATACAGTAAATTGGCCAGCCAGGTCTCCTGATTTATCGCCAAATGATTTCTTTCTCTGGGGCCATTTAAAAAACAGGATATACAAAGATAAAAAATACCCAAATCTAGACGAGTTAAAAAATGCTATTTCTGCCGAATGTAATAGAATTTCAGTTTACCAACTAGCGAATGTAAGAAGAGAATTTTATGATCGCCTCGGTTATTGTCTAGCAGTCAATGGAGGAATATTTGAACATCTTCTTAAATCCTAAAGTTCTAACAATTTAATAGTACCTACCTATTAATTAGTAAAATATTGAAACATGTAAAATGTCATAATTAACCTTGTAATTGGATACTTTATTTTAGTTTTATTCAGATTAATTTGTACTCATAAATACACCTTTAATATTTTCGATGTACGAGTTTTTATAACAATAAAGCACACATTTTAAAATGACAACTTTATTTGACAGTCATCTTTTACCTTGACTGGTGCCCGCAAATACAGGGCCATAAAAAGGAGAAATAGTTAAAAATAAATCGGCGATAACCCGTAAACGGGCTCATCAAAAATATCTAAAGTTATTCTTTTGAATGTGGGTTTTAGTGCTCTTTAATAAACCTAAATAGAATTTTTCCCTAAAATAATTAGGGAAGCCAATAATTGACCCCATTTAAAATTACATGGGATTTCCTATGTCCCGCTCGACGATGCAACACCCGGTATACAATTTTTCTTATTTTGGTTTAGAAGTATTTGCTGTAATAATCAGGTTTGCGTATTACTCGTCCGCTTCGAGTGCATAGTAATGGTTCCTCTGATGATGTATCATCACTTTCAATTTTAGATTCGGAGTCAAAGTCCATGCCGGCAGGAGGTACTTCGTCCTCACTTTCACTTTCGTAAGCCATTTTGTCCGGAGGTACTTCATCTTCCAATTGATTTATGCGGTTTTCTAGTTCGATATCAAATAAATCATTATCGTCAGGATTTTGTACTAGTGCTTCGGTGATAGGAGGTTCTACAGGATATTGTTCGGGTGTTTCGTCCTTTTGAACGTCATCAGGGTTTTGTTCTTGTTTTTCTCCTTTTGTTATTGCGATGGGTAGTTTTGTCTGACTTGGTATAATGTAATGCAAGTGAGAATGATGTTGTTCCGTGGTTTTACTCGTTTCGGCTTTTGGTTCATCTTCAGTTTCTTCTAAAAGTTGTTCGAAATGTTTTTCTGGGCATCTGCATATTTTTAGTCTATTTGAATGATTCACTTGTTCTCTTTTTCCATTTACTTCTTTAATTTTATAAGTAACGGGTCCTTTTGCTTCTATTACTCGATGCGGTCCTGTATAGTAAGGTCGTAGTTTTGTTGCTAGGTTTGATTTTCCTGATATTGCAGGAGTATAAAGATATTCGATTCCCTTGGCTTCATCAATTCATTTATAGGGCGTTAATTTGGATAGTCATATGTCTTGGCATAGCCACGTTGCGGCCATTGCTAAGGCAGCCTCGCAGAAGCTTGAGGTACTTTTCCGAACTAAGAACCTCTATACACCCCAACAACTTTTGATGCTCTATAAAGTCCAAATTCGACCATCGCTGGAGTACTGTTCGCATATTTGGGGCTCTGCTCCTAAACATACCCTGAGATTGCTAGAGTCCATTCAAACAAGAGCCATTCGCTTGATCGGTGACCATAGTCTGACAAACAACCTGGAAAGCCTTGAACATCGAAGGCAGGTTGGCGACTTGAGTCTATTTTACAAATATTTTCATGGCAAGTGTTCAACTGAGGTTGCCCGCTTGATACCACCCAGAGCGGTGCATGGTAGAAATACACGACGAGCCACTGCAGCCCACCAGTACGTGGTTCAGCTTAGTGTCCCTCGAACGACACTGTTTCAAACTTCTTTTATCTGGAGAACGTCATCACTCTGGAACGACCTCCCTGAGATCGTGTTCCCCAACGACTATAATCTTCAAAGATTCAAGACCAACGTGAATCGTTTCCTGCGCACACGCACCGCTCCCAGAGCGCCATAAAGGATTTATCCTGCAGTGCTGTGCCTTATCATAAAAAAAAATATATACTCGGTATCCTTCTTAATATTGTCTTGGCTTGGTTTTCTTGTTGTATCGCTTACATTGTTTTTCAGCGGTAATTTCCAGATTTTCTTTGGCTTGATTAAGGGTATATGTCATCTTTTGTCGCATTTCAGTAGCATAATTTTCATCTAGATCATATTTACAGCGTTTTGGTTTAAAACTTAGGTGTTGTGGTAGTTCCATATCTCTGCCATACATGAGATAAAACGGACTTTCTTTGGTGAATTCGTGAACATTATTTCGGTAAGCCATAAGAGCAAATGGTAAGTATTCGTCCCAAGAATTGTTTTCGTTGGTAACATAGTGTCGTAAATTTGCCTTCAAAGTTGCATGTGAACGCTCCAGGGCTCCATTCAATTGAGGGTGGCAAGCAGTTGTATTGATCTTATCTACATTTAGTATTTTACATATTTCAGCTAATAATTGTCCTACGAATTGTTTTCCTTGATCTGTCAGAATTTGTCTTGGCACTCCGTGTCTAGTAATAATGGTTTCTACGAAGGCTCGTGCTACTGTTTTGGCGTGTATATCAGGCAATGCAACAGCTTCAGCAAATCTGGTAAGATAGTTCATACAAGTCAGTATATATTTATTTCCAGATCTTGTCCTATTTAAGGGACCCACTAAGTCTAAGTTAATTCTTCCCAAGGTTACATATGGTACTGGTATTTTTTGTAATTCATCGGGTGGTTGATACGTCTTTTTGTTTATACTGCAAGAATGACATTGTTGACAGAATCGTTTGATATTGCTTGTCATTCCATCCTATTATGATATAAATCCAAAATTTTAGGTATCATGCTTTGAGGCGCAACGACTTTATCGGTCCTTTCGAAATCCTTCCTAGTAGCATAGAGTATTCCATCGTTGTCGGGGTAATAATATCCAGAATCATCAGGTAAACTTTTACTAATTTCCTGTAATTTTTTGTCTTCTTGTTGTTGTCGTAATATATCCGCGCGTGTCCATATTACGCTGGTCATAGGGCTACCTTCTACTCTCGCTATTTTTTCTGGTGGTCTGTCCTTGTTTATCTCTAGTGTTGGTTCCTCGTTGGTATTCTCACGTAGTCTGGTAAGTGCGTCTGCGTTTGCATTCTTCTTTCCAGGGCGGTGATCAATTGTAAAACTGTATTCCATTAGAAACATGGCCCATTTTAATAAACGTGAACTGCTATCTTTTATATTCAGAATGTATTTAAGTGGTTTATGGTCACTATATATAAAAAAATATGTGCCTGGTATATAGTATCTGAATTTTTTTACACCTTCTATGTTAGCAAGACATTCCCTTTCGATGACAGAATATCTTCTTTCAGCACTCAAGAGTGATCTACTATGGTAATATATAGGGTGTTCCATGTCATCATATTTTTGACATAATATTACTGATATGCTAGTATTGCTTGCGTCTGTGCAAAGAATAAATGGTCGATTAAAATCGGGATATTTTAATATGGGTGGTGTTATTAAAGCTGTTTTTTAAGCTTCAAAAGCTTCTTGTTGTTTGTCTGTCCAAATAAATCGTGTATTTTTCTTTGCTAAAGCTGTCAAAGGCTGTGAAATTTCTGAAAATCGGGGTACAAAACGTCTATAGAACCCGCATAAGCCTAAGAACGCTCGAATCTCCTTGACTTTTCTTGGTACAGGATAGGTCTTAACCATTTTGGTTTTTTCAGGACCAGCACTACATCCTTTTTCACTTATTACATGCCCCAGATATTTTGTCTCTCTCTTCAAGAAATGACATTTTGTTGGTTTGAATTGTAGGTTGCTTTGTCGCATTATCTCAAAAACTTTTCTTAATTTTGATAGGTATTGAATCTTTTGAGTAGATTATAATGTCATCTAGGTAGACTAGTATGTCGGTACCTATCAAACCCGAAAAAATGCTAGAGACAAAGTGTTGGTATATACTGGGACTATTTGCCAAACCCATGGGAAGTCTTTTGAATTGGTAGGTTTATTCAGGTGTAACGAAAGCACTTTTGTCTCTGTCTCTCTCATCTAGTTCTATTTGAAAGTACCCACTTGCCATATCGAGGGTAGAGAATAAACTTGATCCGGTAAGACTGTCTAGGGTCTCTTGTATGTTCGGGAGGGGCCAATAAATCGGCTTCGTAATATTATTGAGCAGACGATAATCTACTACAATCCTGTATTGAGGCTCTTCTCCAGGGTGTAAGTGTTTTTCTACTAATATAACAGGGGCCCCCCAACCACTTTTAGATTCTTCTATTATTCCGTCTAATTCTAACTTTTGTAACTCATTGTCTAGAATCGTTTTTCGATGGAAAGGAATTCTATAGGGTTTCATACAAATGGGTGGCACATCCTCTGTTATTATTCGATGCTTGACTTTAGTTGTACAAGATAATTTCTGATTTGTAGCTTTAAAAACGTCAATATACTCTTGGACTAATGCCCTAAGCTGCCATTCACCCGGTGTAGTAGGTGTCAATATATGTAGGTTTTCCAATATTTCATTATTGTCTTGCGTACTAATTTTTGCTATTCGGTGTATATGCTTTTCGTTTGGCGGTGTCTGTTCTGTTTCAGCTGCGTATGCGTAAGCTATGATAGTTTTCTTTGGTAAGGTTACTTCATACGGATTTGTATTCATAATCCTAACAGGTACTTCCTTTTTATTTGTACATGCTATCCTAGCAATTAAAATTCCTGATGGATTCTCATCATGTGGTTCTATTACGATATTTTCCATTACTCCGGCCCTGTGCTTGTGGATTAAAGCTCGACAAAGCACTTGAGTTCGTGGAGGTGACTTTATGCTTCCATATATACGTACCGTACTACGATTCGAAAGGTCATCTAGCCTGACGTCATTGTCTGGCGTTTGTGTCAACGAATTTCTATCCGTGGAGTTTTCGTTTGTCTGATTTAATTTTTCTAATTTGTTTTGGAAAATTTTGTTATTTTTCTGTTCCTCTGTGGTATGTTGAGAAACTGTATTCTTCTGGAAAATTTTTGTTTTCTCCCGTGAGACTCCTATATCTTCCTGAAGTGTTGTCTTTTGTAAAACTTCTGTACTTCTTTGTTGTGGAACTTCTTTAATTTTGTGCACTGGTTTCCTTTGTGAAACTCTTTTTCCTTTTCTTTTCTGTTTCTTTTTGTAAAATTCCTCTGTGTTCCTGGTTTTTCCTATGTTCTTTTGGCATGTTTTGGGAATCTGCAGCTTTCTTTTCTTTGTCTGACTCACTTGTCGTATACTGGTCTATTGGTTCCTGAAAATCAAGATGACGGCCAACCACCTGACTTCGTAAGTCCGTCGTTATTGGCCGTAACGAAGAAATTTTTGCACAAGTGTTTTCTGACAACGCTTTTCCCATGTCAAAATAATATTGCATATTTTGTTTAAATAAGCTAAGGACTTCCTTTACTTCATTTCTAAGTAGCTTTACTTCTTTTTCAATACTGTTTTCCGCATCTTGGTGCATCTTTTCTCTATGTATTTCTTGTTTTACTGTGGTAATAGCTAGGTGATGGTCAATTTCTTCTTCTATAGCGATAACTTCATTAAATATGTACATTATCTAACCCTAGTAATATGTCAGCGTCAAAACTCACAGACTCGGTTATCAAAAATCTTTGCATAACTGTAGTATGAGTCCCTATTTTTACAGGAATGTGAACACTGCCATATTGAGGTATTGTCTTTCCTTGGATATCTTTCAAGTTACTATCTATTTTTGTATTTATATTAAACCCCTGGGCAATTTCAGGCGTGAGGCGGCATACTAAGGCGCCACTGTCTATGAATGCCCGTACTTTATTGTTATTTATTTCTATAGTAATTGTGTTTTTATTTGCTTTTTTACATTCACCCAGTATCCTCACGTTATCTTTTGGAATTACCATTGGGACTCGTTGGTAGCCTCATTTTGGGGTCGCAATGTGACTGCGTTGGCATTTAAATTTTCATTATTTTGTCTCGGGGTATCACGATTCACACAGTTCTCTTTTGGATAATCACGAATGGTACGATTTGTATAAGGTGTCCGTCTTTCATTATTGTTGTCAAATAAATTTCTTTGATTTTCTTGTCGCGGAAACTCGTATTGTGGGTTCTCTCATCGTGGTGACCCATATGACCCTACCCTATCTCTTGGTAGCCGTGTATCCATTTTATTTCTTCGTTGGTGGACTGGCGCTACTCTTGGCAATTTATTTTGAAATGACCCGGTTCGTTGCAGTTAAAACAACGCCTAATATCGTTTTAATTTTTTCTTCTACAACTGTCTATATCATGACCTTTCATATTACACTGTGTACAGTATTTATTTATGAAACCAGTGTGTAATCTTTTTCTACATTCTTCAAAATTATGGCCCTTTATTTTACAGAAACTGCAAAATTGATTTTCGTATGGTTGGTTCCTATATTTTTTGCATGCTTCGAAGTTATGCCCCGTTATTTTACAGAACCTGCAGAATTTATTCTGGTATAGCTGGTTTTTTATTTTCCTACAGTTTTCGATAGTATGTCCCGTTATTTTACAGAAAGGGCAATAGGGATTTCTCGACTGTTCTTTCCCTTTTCTACAGTTTTCGTTATCATGTCCCCTTAATTGACAAAAATTGCAATATTTTTCGTACGGATGTTTAATTTTTATTTTATTTAAATTGTCTATCATTTCCTGCAATTCTGCTGTATACAAGGCCCTCGAAATTGACTTTGCTTGTGCAGATAATACCTTATCTCTTATGGTTGGTAACAGACCTAACACAAAATGCCTCAACAAGTATTTTTCGAATTGTAGATTTAATGCAGCAGCAGCTGTTTTATTGGGGGAAGTTACCCTAATTCTACTTCCTGCTATTTTTATCCTAGTTAAGAATTCCCTACGGGATTCTCCGTTTCTCTGTCTACATTCCACAAAATTCTTTAATTCTTGACCTGGTACTGATTTTTTCTTAAATTGATCCCAAAACTGGGTAATAAAATTTGTCCAATCCTTAGTGATTTTTAAATCGTTATTTGAATGAAAATATTGCTTCGCTAAGCCTTTTATTTTGAGCGTAGCAACGGCTACTTTTTGTTCGTCTGTCCATTTTGAAATTAGACCGGTTGTGTTTATATGCTCGATAAATTTTTCAATATCGGTGGTACCGTCATAATTTATTACAGTTTCAATGCCAGAAAATATAGTATTAAACGCAGTTTCTTCTGCCATTTTTCCTTGTTTTTTGTATTTTTAGTGTCTATTTCCTATCCTTTTGTAAAATTTTTCTCTTTTGCGAACAACCCTTACACATGCGCATGAGACCTCACAGACCTGACACCATTGTTATACCCCGCGGCTTGTTGGTATTAGCAGGCAACGAAAGGGAGCGGTTTGCAAAGCGTGGTATACGGTAAAGTAGTTTGAGGCCTACTGTAGCGCAGTGCTTAAGGTTATTCGGGTTCCTTAGAGATAAGCAAAAACTCTACAAAAGGGTTTTCAAAAATATTCTATTTCCAATCTAAGTTAAAAGAAATTATGGTAACAGCAAATCACAATGTTAAATATGGCAGATTTCAGCAATTATTCAAAGTCACTGACAAAATACATTTAGTAAATATGGTTCAATACGAAATATGCATAAAATAAATGGGTTAATTCAACTTTTACTAACAACAGTAAATCAAAATTATGTAAGCTAGCATTTCTCTCTCACACTCGATGGTTCTAGGTTTATTTGCTCTGTACAGCTCGGTTATTAACCCACACCTGAACGGTTTGGGCTGAAATATAGGTCGTTGAGCTCTACTTTCACGTAAAGAATCCCTCTTTCTGAGGATTGGCTAAAGATTTAGATAAGTTTCGCTTGCGAATGTTTTGAGTTTATTTTTCACTGTAAAGTTTGTAAGTTTATGAGAAAAGCTTCACTGTAAATATTAATCTCGAACTGAGAATGTTTTTGGTAGTTTAACTGTTTTTAAAATACTGTAATTCTAAGTTTAATTTATTTGGTTCAACCGGGGTCTTAACCTAGATAAAAAGAATATTTATAATCGTTCTCTCGGGGACTTGGTTACTAAACTTTTGCGAGAAGCGGTGTATGTTTTGACTAATTTTGACTTAGGTCGCGGCACTATACTTGGATATACTTTAATAAATCTGTCTCTTACTTTTTGATACTTTGACTGTACTGTGTGGCGTAGATAGGTTTTCTTTATTTTCAATTATTTTGTAGGGAACTAAACTGCACTGAACTGAACTTTCTACTTTGAACTGCACTGACTTCTTCTGGACTGAACTGAAGTGTTTTGAACTTCTAGTCTTCTGTAGTGAACTGTATTTAAGTTTCGGGAACTGTACTTGAGTGTTGGGAACTCTTGTGAACTGCTGGGAACCCTTGTGAACTGTTGGGAACTCTTGTGAACTGTTGGGAACTTTTGTGAACTGTTGGGAACTGACTTTTTCTAGGCGAGTTAGCATTTTTATAGCTTTTTTAAATTTGCGTAGGTGTAAAATGGGAATCTTGACCATCCCTTCCGAGTAAGTAAGGGAAATTTTTAAGGCATACTCCGCCTTCAAGAGGTAGATTGAAATGTCCCTTCTACTTGACTAAGGTGGTATGCGATCATCAGTTACGAATTCTTTTCTAAGAATTTAATGTGAAAGCTAATAAAATTTTATGTAAAACGATTAATTTTTATGACCGTCTTTCTTTTTAAGCTTCTATTTCGGAGTTGAGTAACCTTGGTTCGAGATGATCTCATTTTTTGTGGGAAGGCATTAGAATACTTGAATTTTTTGGTGGTTTGATGTATCCAATGAAAATTTAATATATTTTGAAATAGTAGGACTCGGGGCTGTCTTTAGCTGTTCGAAATATTTTGTGGGCGTGGGGAGATATGTGCACCGATATGGTAATTGTCATTTTTTCTGGACGCTTGTGGCAGGCAAATAACGTGATGCTAATAACCTTTTGAAAAGATGAACTTGTATTATTTTGCATTTGATAATATGGATTCTTTTTCATTGATTTAGGTATGTTATTTGAAACATTTTTATTTAGAAATACATCAGGACTTCGCAGTCTGTCACATTAGGCCTTTTTGCAAACAAGAAATCTGAAACTTTGTCCCCAGCTTTAGGATATGGGGATAGTTTTGGTAAGTTTGGGTGAATCTACTCGACATAAAATGTGAGTACCTATACGTCGCTTGGTCATAAACACTAATACCTCCGTGAAAGCAATAATTAACCTGTAGGTGTGATGTGTGATTACCTGAATACCATCCTCAAATATAATAATGCTGGGACATTTAAACTAAACATATTTATCTAGTTTACATTACATTTTTTGCTAGTTTACAGACAATTTGCAACTGTAATGTAAAAGGCAGTTACGTTTTCCCCAAGTTAGGGAATATGTGCACAATCTGGCAATACCGCGTGGGGGTGTCTAGGGATGACACTTCAACTACAAGTCTCAACCCTCCAGGGCTTAAAATAACGAAAGTACCCATTTAAACCCAATTCCAAATTTCCCTCTGCCCCATAGCCGAATCTACTTATAGATGGCCCCTGTATACGAGAATTATGCCGCCGCTTTAGTGGTCACTATTAGACAGAGAAGCGAAGTGCGCGAACAAGCCAATGGTAAGAGCCTTGTATTAGTGTTATCTTTGTGTTCAATAAAGTTAGTTGACGCCTGTAAACGTAGTATAACATCCGTGGTGGGAATTATTCCCACCACGATCACATCTGTGAACCGACGTACGCGACAATACAAAAATGTCTAAAGCACAGAAACGTGGCTGTGTTAACCCCGCGGATAGTTTTTGCTATATATGTGGTGAGTTTACCCCTAAATCGCAGAAAAGGACAATTAACAAAATGACCAGAGTAGCTTATCATAAGTATTTTGGATGTGTTGTTGGCGATCAAGATCGGGACTGGGCTCCTCATATATGTTGTCAAACCCGTGCAGCAAATCTAAGTAACTGGTTAAATGGCAAACGCTCTTCTATACCTTTTGCTGTTCCAATGATTTGGCGAGAACTCACAAATCATTTTAATGACTGTTACCTTGGCATAACAAAAGTGTCTGGCTTTTTAAGAAAGAGCAAACATAATATTCAATATTGGGATATTCTCTCAGCAATAAAACCGGTTCATCATGGAGAAGGTTTACCAGTTCCAGCGCCCTCGGCAACTTGAGAGGAAGATTTAGAAATATATAATGAGGCAGAACCCGATAATGTATCGATATACTAGGATGATTCTTATTTTCCCGAAAGTGAAGAAGAAATACCCTATTTAGTCGACCAAGCTGAATTAAATGATCTAGTTCGGGACCGCTATTTGTTCTTAATGCAATAAGCTATGATACGTATAAGTGGAAAATATGTGGTGACCTAAAAGTCATAGGACTATTACTAGGGCTTCACGGTGGATTTACGAAGGATTGCTGTTTTCTTTGTCTTTGGGACAGTAGAGCAACACAGTGCCATTACCAAATAAAATAATGGCTTCCAAGAGATTAATATATTCCAGGGCAAGCTAACGTATACCTCTTGTTGACCCCAAAAAAGTTCTGTTACCTCCTTTACGCACTAAACTAGGATTAATGAAACATTTCGTTAAAGCATTAGATAAAGAAGAAGATGCATTTAAATACCTTAAACAAATTTTTCCTAAATTAATTGATGCTAAGCTTAAGGAAGAAATATTTGTTGGAGCACAAATTAGAAAAATTCTTAGGTCAACAGTTTAATCAAGAATTAAGTGATGTGGAACTAGCTGCGTGGAGTTCTTTTAAAATTTGGTTGCGGTTAGTGACGAGCAAGGAGAAAGGTACCACCAGGACATACTAACAATGGAGCAACGCTATCAAGGCAGATGGGATCCAGCAATGCTGGGGGATTATTGTTGGTTTCTTATGAGAGCAAGCAATCAGGAATATAAACGAAAGTCAGCATTTGCAAAAAAATTATGTACAAAAGACTTACTATAAATGTATTTTTATGTATATTTTTCTAAATAAATCCTGTTATCCTTAAAATATCTTTTTTTTTCTTGGTTTGAACTCATAAATAAATATTATATACAAATGTTTGTATAAAATAAAAATATCTAAGACATTCTACAACTCAAAATCTATACGTGGGGGAAAACTTTGGTTGTTGAAGTCGCGATTAAGATGCTTTAAACTCTCCCGTACAGCCACTTTAACATTAGCCGCAATTTTTTTTTGAATTTGTTGACTAGTGTAATTAATTAAATTTCGTAAAGATTTTAGTATAAACAGGACATCTAAATAGATGAATTCGGGGGTTAAGTATTCGTGTTTTAATCTCATTAGGATTACCTCCCTCTTACATTACATTAAAAGCTATTTTATCATTAAAAACAAAACAGGAGTTGGATTTCATCCTGTTTTGGGTCAAACGATTTACATTGAAATAAATGCTTATTGCTGTTCATGTATATTTAAAGGGAATAAGATAAAGACACTACTATTAATCTGTAAGTTTAAATATTTAAGAGGCCTATAGAATATAGAAGCAAAATTAACAACATTTACAAATTTATATAGACTATTTAGGAAATACCCTGTATAGCTATTAAGGTAGTTACTAACGACGAAACTCAATTTGCCTGTCAAGTTGACAAACCGCTAAATTTATTTGACATTTGTTGAGACTGACCGCTACACGAACAGCTGGTTAATAATTCCCTGGAACATACTTTTAATACAGTAATTTGAATAATGTGGCATCTCTTTGTGAGAACTTTCAGTATATTTTTGAAGAGCAATTAAAATTATTCATGTATACAAGTTATTTTCTACAAAAATTCCACTACATATTATTTTTAATGTCAGATCGGAATGAATTTTCAGAAAATCGGTTTCTTGTGAAAAACCGTACTATTACACTTTTTCAATCGATATAAAATATATACAGGGTGATCAGTTAAGGGTACGGAGCGGCTATATCTCGAAAACTAGTCATATTACGATTTAAAGGTAAAAAAATTATTAACAATTATTGCCAAAACAATTTGAATAAAAATACTTTAAAGTTCCTAATTTTACCGCTAGGGGTCGTATTTGCTATGGTGTCACAAAAAGTCGTTAAAATCTCTGAACATTTCATATTTAATGTAGGTAAGAAATTTACTTTTTACATTCCTTGTTTATATATCTACAAAATTTATAATGACAATTTTTCTCTTATTACCATGGCAACGGCAGGGTGACGATAATAATTTAGATACTTTGAACTGATGTAACTTAGGTTTGCGGTAACCGAATATAACAAACTAGGGCTTATTTTAAAGGTCTTTTAAAGTTGATTTAACATGGCTTTTAAAAAAATTCTATTTATTTTAATGCTAAGCGGTAGGTGGCGCTGTTGTAAAAAATGCTATACTAGTTCCGATTACTTCATAAACGCAAATGGTACCCTACAGATTTTTTTACTTCGTTTGGTAATTTATTAGTTAAGGAAACGAAATCTGAAAACCGGGGATCGATATTTCTTGTCATCTTAAAATTATTGCGAAGATAGTAGATGAGTGTCGAGACCGCTTTCATTTATTTATTGAAAAAATAAATAAAGTGCTCTAGCTAACTATTATCTGTTAAAAATTTGATAGAGGCTAGAGGTCTCCATAGAAATGATTATTTTGTAGTCACTTAATTGTTTATTTATAACGAACATGTTTTATATATATTTTTTAATTTAAAAAATGCATTATAATATTTATAACCCTTAAATGCTGTATTTATAGCGAAGCAGGCCATGATTTAATAAAATAAAACAAAAGAATAAAATTTCACTTACGCCGAATGATACAATGACACTTTCACTGCTGTTCGCAATATTTATAGCAACTGCTCGATAAAAATATTTTTATTTATAAGCTACAATAACATTTAAAACTATGAACCAAAACTCAACAACAAATAAATTAAATAATACAACAAAATTAAAACTTATTTAAGGTGTTCAAATTGCCTTCTATCATTTTCGATGCAGCGATTTAGCCGTTTCCGACTTGACATTACTGCCGCTTCTATTTCTGCCCTAGATATACTATTTATGGCGTTTTGAATTCGACCTATCATATCTTCTTGGGTGGTTGGTATAGTTTTATACGCTTTTTATTTTATTGTGCCCCATAAATAAAAATCTAAACACGACTAATCGGGGGACCTGGGTGGCCAGGGATACAAACTGCCTCTACCTATCCACCGGTTGGGATATTGTTCATTTAGGAAGTTTTGTACGATACGAGAAAAATGGGCTGGACATCCATCGTGCTGTAACCACATATCTCTTCTTGTCTCCAACGGTACGTTTTCCAGTAAATCCGGTATCTGAAATGTTAAAAAGTTCAAACACATTACACTTGTTAAATTACCTGGGAAAATATGCGGCCCAATAATCATACCATTGACAATACCACACCAGACATTAACACTCCAGCGGTGCTGGTTATCAACTTCACGCATCCAGTGTGGATTGGTATCCGACCGATAGAGCATATTATAAAGGTTAATCCGTCCATTACTGCCAAACGAAGCTTCATCGGTCTACAGTACTTGAGACAGGATAACGAGAATGAACAAAACTATAAATTACTTAAAAATTGCCCCACGTCAACCTTTCAACAAAACGCCAACAATATGGTGTCAAGTCTTGAGAAGGGAGGATTTGTGGAAGAAAAACTTGCAAAAACACTCACCAGTTATAAGCAAACTTCATCAAAGTTTTATAGTTTGCCTAAAATTCAGAAGCCCTCACTCTCTTTGAGACCAATTATATCCTCGATTAACTCACCCAATAGTAAGTTATCTAATTTGCTAACAGATATACTAGCACAATCCTATGACAAGAACAATGAATATTATGTAACTGATTCATTTCAATTTTTGAATATATACGAAATACTAACGGTCTTCAACAGCTACAAATAACACATTCAATTCACTATAGATAATGAGCAAGAAAGAAGTGTACCATTTGTGGACACCAAACTCATTTGAACAGCTACTAACCAAGTAATTTTAGATTGGTATAAAAAACCATCCAACCCGGGAAGGTACATGAACTATAAGTCGTACCACACCGAAATAATGAAAATTAACTTGAAATTAGGGCTAAAAAACAGAATTGAAAAAATCAGTCACCAATTACTAAAATAAAAAAAACAAAAAAATTTGGACAGATTGAATATAATTCCAGATATCAGTGCGTTTGCCTCAGAAAACAGACAAGTATATTACTATGCCCTCCCAGCAATTGATGCAGTAACATCCAAAATAATTAAAGTTTTCAAAGACACACCTTCAATTAAAATAACACAAAGATATCAAAAAACAATAGGACAGCTTTTTTCTAAACTGAAGGATACAGACAAGACCATCAACAAATCAGGAGTAGTATAAAAGTATTCCTTGTTCTTCTTGTGACCAAATATACATAGGCCAAACGTCGCGAGTACTTAAAGATAGAATAACATCACGCAAAAGTGATTGCAGATTAGAGAAACGTTCATGCGCTTTTTCAGAACATACCATAGACACAAGACATGAACCTAACTTCGCTGCAGTTACCACCCTTCACACTGAAGAAAACCTAAGAAAAAGATTGTTCCTGGAAATGGCCGAGACGTACTTAACAACGAACTGTCTCAATAAAAAAGAAAAAAGACATCTTAGACCTAAGCGCGATCTATTCCTACATAATAACAGCTCATTCCAGAAACAATCATAGCCAGGACACGTCTAATGATTCCCTTTAACAATTCATGAATTATATTACAAAAACTCAAGGAGAGAATGTTCATTGATAGCAATTGTAATTTCTCGATTAATCAATTTTTCCACAACAATTTGAACAAAATCAATTCAAATCATGATATACACAGATATAAACAGGTGATGAGTTCTTAATACTAAGGGCACGTTCATGAGCAACAGGGAGAGTGAATCACCACCTTGCAGTGGCAGGGGTGAGGGCTCGCTTCCCTTATACATCTCACATGGGTTTGACTGGCTGAGAGATGGGTCTTCGTAATTGTGACAGGGGTCGTAGGCCCGTCTTTTCCGTCATCATCACCTATGTGAAAGACTCAAGTGTCGGGAGTTGGGTTGGTTTTGTGATGTCAGTGACAGTGAATCACTTACCACTCTAAGACATCATTTAAAAATTTTTTTTTTTGAAAACCCAGTATGAACACATTATTTGTCTCTCTAATCTTCTATAATTTTCTTTGATATTCCAATCTAATAATCACCATAACACCTCCAACATAATAAATATGCAAAAACAGTAATTACAATTGTTGGTCATTGACATGATTTTCCTTTTTCAACCTGTCTTAACTTTTAAATCTAACAATATGCTTGAACTAACACGATCATAATTAAATATTTTGGTTGGGTACTTCTTATATAGAACAATTGTTGTTGCGCCATTTAACGGCGGTGGACTTGGCCTGACGATGGGTCTCTGTACTTGTGACAGAAGTTGGAACCTTTCGTCCGGTCACGCCGCCTATGTTAAAATGTAGATATCGAGGAGTGTATCGCAGTTTCGGTGACAGCGAACGGTCGCCACTCATCGATATAAAATCGATCAATGCTAGCAATTGAGCAAGGTGCCATCTGGTGAGTTGGTACTATACGTCGCTCAAGCGCGTACTCGAGTGAGAGACGCGTTTGCGAATGTGCGAGTGGTGGTGCCAATAAGAACTACAACAAAAATTTGTTTACAAAAAGTGGCGTGTCCTTTTAAGAAAGTACCGATTAAAGTGAAAATGTGATTTTGCAGCAAATTTAACTAAAGTAATGGTGTATTCTGCATTCAAACCTATCAATTATGTGACATAAAACTCACTTTGCACCCTAGGTAAATAATTATAATAAAATTTGTGATATATAAGCATATTAAGGCCAGTACTTTGCTTGTAGCCTTGACAAAGAAAATAAACATTTTTGAAAGCTCGGCGTGGTACAAAAATATTTTTTTCTTTCAAGCCCAAACGCGACTGAATCCCCAAGAAATTACACTTGTTTCATATACAGGGTCGTTGGTATGTATGGGAACGGTCGATTATTTCTTAAAGTAAAACCGTCAGCGAAAAATATTTTAGATAAAAGTTTAAGGGTTTTTTATGGTGTATTAGAATTAAAAAAAGATTAGTAGTCAGAAAGCCGCAGGGAAACAAAGTTACTTTTTTTTAAATAGAATACCCTATATCTTCAAATATTTTTGAATTTTAAATAAAATAACAATTAATTTTCAATACATGCATTATAAGTCTAAACTTAATAGTTTCCGAGATATCGACTTTTGAAATATGACTTTTTGAACTTTGACAGCTTCTAGCTTTCTAACGGTACCTTTTAGAATAAAACAGCTTACATGTCCCTATCTTACTTTTTTATTATCTTCCCAAAAACATCAACTTCCGGTTAAACCGGATGTAACCCAATAGCCGAAAATACAGTACTTCCGGTCTAACCGGAAGTTGATGTTTTTTGGAAAGATCATGAAAAAGTAAGATAGGGGCATGTAAGCCGTTTTACTCTAAAGCGTACCGTTAGAAAGCTAGAAGCTGTCAAAGTTGAAAAATGTCATTTTTCAAAAGTCGATATCTCGGAAACTATTAGGTTTAGACTTATAATGCACTTACTAAAAAGTAATTGCTATTTTATGTTAAATCCAAAAATATTCGAAGATATAGGGTGTTCTGTTTAAAAGAAGGTAACTTTGCTTCCCTACGGTTTTCTAACTCATTCTGTATACTTATTTTTTTAAAGTTCTAATACATCTGAAAAAACCCTAAAACTTTTATTTAAAATATTTTTTGCTAACTTTTATACTTTAAGAAATAATCGACCGTTTCAATACATACCAACGACCCTGTATACAGCGTGTAACAGAAGTATACGCTTTAAATATCTTTAATACAGTTTTTTCGATTTAGCTAAAATTCGGTATCCGTATACAAGAGGTTATCGCGGAGCTGCTAGTGACATTTGCAATGTTGCCAAGTTTACAGTTTTTTAGCAATTTAAAATATTTTTTTTTTAAATGGAACACCCTAATTATTCAAAAAAATGATTCCGCAATAAATTTTAAGTAACTTTTATATAAGTTACTTAATGTCTAAATCTAGCCATTTTTTTAATGTTCGAGCTCGAAAATTGAGAATTGAAATGACCAGATGACGTTACTCTAGTAAAATCAGTAGGTACGATAAAATGATGTAAAATACGATAATTTTTAAAGCATTTTACGATATTTTCATTTTGGTCATCTGGCAACACTGATTGCACCTGTAAGTACACTCTCTTCAAATGCTTGGAGACTGCATGCGGTGCAGACACTAATGATGCTAATCGTACAAAACTATTTTTATTTGTAGTTTTAATAAATGAAGTACAGGGTCAGTCAACCGGAAGTTAAGCCAAACTTTGTTATTTTTAAAGAGATGCTTAATATTTTGACATTTTTGGATTCTCTGTAGAATTCCAAGCAATTTTTATAAATAATACTCTTAATACCCTTCTTTTTATGATACGCAGAGCACTGCAGCAATAATCCTTTATGGCGCTCTGCCAGCGGTGCGTGTGTGCAGAAAACGATGACTCACGTTGGTCTGAATCTCTGAGGATTATACTCGTTGGGGAACAAGGCCTCAGGGAGGTCGTTCCAAAGTGATGACGTTCTCCAGATGAAAGAAACAACAAACAATGTCGTTCGGGAGACACTAAGCTGTACCACGTACGGGTGGGCTGCAGTGGTTCGTCGTATATTTCTACCATGCATGGGTGGAATCAAGGGCAACCTCAGTTGAGCACTTGCCATGAAAATATTTGTAGAATAGACTTAAGTCACCAACTTGCCTTCGATGTTCAAGGCTTTCCAGGTTGTTTGTCAGATCATGGTCACCGACCAAGCGAATGGCTCTTCTTTGAATAGAATCTAGCAATCTTAGGGTATGTTTAGGAGCAGAGCCCCAAATATGCGAACAGCATTCCAGCGATGGTCGATTTTGGGCTTTATAGAGCATCAAAAGTTGTTGGGGTATACAGAGGTTCTTAGTTTGGAAAAGGATTCAAAGCTTCTGCGAGGCTGCTTTAGGAATAGCCGCAACGTGACTATGTCAAGACATGACTATCCAAATTGACGCCCAATAAATGAATTGATGAAGCCAAGGAAATCGAGGGTCCCGCTATGACCATATCCGGTTCTTCAAGATTAACTTTCTTAGTAAAGACTGTCTCCTGGGTTTTCTTAGTACTAAATTTTACTTGGTCACTCCAAGACAGAATTTCTTCCAGGTCTTTGTTGAGATGTGAGACCTCTTGCTGCCTATAGAGATGTGCATTGGCAGCCGATGTCCGAGCTTACAAAGTAAAAGAGGAAGCAAGTATGCTGTCATCAGCGAAGTTATATATAGGATTTTTAGTTTTTTCCAAAAGATCGTCAATGTATAGTGAAAAGAGGGTGAGCGACGATATAGAACCTTGAGGGACTCCGGAGTTGATGTTGAATGTGTCTGAAAGAAATCCGTCCATCGCCACTCGCAGAGAAGAAAGCTTGACAGCCATGAACAAAACTGAACCGGCATTGTGGATGCTCTCACTTTAATTAGGAGCACCTCATGCCATACTCAGTCAAAGGCCTTGAAAATGCCCAGTGCTACCGCGCGGAACTCCCCATGATGTTCTATTGCGTTGTTCCAAACTTGAGTAACATAAGCGAGAGGGAGTCCTGTTGATCTAGACTTACGGAATCCATACTGGCGGTCACTAGTAATGTTGAAGCCTTCCAGGTACGTTAATAATTTTTCGCCTTCTCCATAACTTCTGATATAACCGAAAGCAATGTGACTGGACCCTATACCAATCTTTGGCCATCTCTGAGATAAAAATTATTAAATGGAATTTTTATAAAAAATACGCCAAAAATATAGTAGAATAAGTTTGGAACTAGTGCAGTTGAATATTTAACATTTTAAATTTGGACAGCTTTTAGCGAAGATATAGTCCTTATATTTCGTGAGAAATGTTATATGCTTTCACACAGGGTGTTTCTAGAATTTTATTGGGATAAAGCATTAACACACATAAGTCAATTTTCTTAAATGAAATGCCCTATATTTTAATTTACCAATAGAAGGAAAATTGAATTTTCTATTTATTTGCTAATGAACCATATGGTTGTATTTTAAGCCATCAAAAATTGTTGTTAACTCTTTCTAAATTAGGCTGTGCCGCAATATTTATTATGTCAGTTTTCATAATATTAATATTTGTATCCAAAGGGAGATGCCGGCCAGTTGGTGTAACCAGAGCCATAAAACAAGAAAAAAATATATTATTATCTTTATGTTATTCGTTGAACTAATGAGTATTATATCCCAACATCATCTTCTGCGCTGGAGATAGATGCATGCGGATTTTTTTTTTTTTATGATAAGGCACAGCACTACAGGATAAATCCTTTATGGCGCTCTAGGAGCGGTGCGTGTGCGCAGGAAACGATTCACGTTGGTCTTGAATCTTTGGAGACTATACTCGTTGGGGAAGACGATCTCAGGGAGGTCGTTCCAGAGTGATGACGTTCTCCAGATGAAAGAATTTTGAAACAGTGTCGTTCGAGGGACACTAAGCTGAACCACGTACTGGTGGGCTGCAGTGGCTCGTCGTGTACTTCTACCATGCACCGCTCTGGGTGGTATTAAGCGGGCAACCTCAGTTGAACACTTGCCATGAAAATATTTGTAAAATAGACTCAAGTCGCCAACCTGCCTTCAATGTTCAAGGCTTTCCAGGTTGTTTGTCAGACTATGGTCACCGATCAAGCGAATGGCTCTTCTTTGAATGGAATCTAGCAATCTCAGGGTATGTTTAGGAGCAGAGCCCCAAATATGCGAACAGTACTCCAGTGATGGTCGAATTTGGGCTTTATAGAGCATCAAAAGTTGTTGGGGTGTATAGAGGTTCTTTGTTCGGAAAAGTACTCCAAGCTTCTGCGAGGCTGCCTTAGCAATGGCCGCAACGTGGCCATGCCAAGACATATGACTATCCAGATTAACGCCCAATAAATAAATTGATGAAGTCAAGGGAATTGAGTGTCCCGCCATAACTATATCCGGTTCTTCAACATTAACTTTTTTAGAAAAAACTGCCGCCTGGGTCTTTTTAGCGTTAAATTCTACTTGGTTACTGTCACCCCAAGACAAAATTTCTTCCAGGTCTTTGTTGAGATGTGAGACCTCTTGCTGCCTATAGAGATGTGCATTAGCAGCCGATGTCCGAGCATCCAAAGTAAAAGTTGAAACAAGTGTGCTGTCATCAGCAAAGCTATATATAGGATTTTTAGTTTTTTCAAAAAGATCGTTAATGTATAGTAAGAAAAGGGTGGGCGACAATATAGAACCTTGAGGGACTCCGGCGTTGATGTTAAATGTGTCTGAAAGAAATCCGTCCATCGCCACTCGCAGAGAACGGTCTTTAAGAAAGCTCGACAGCCATGAACAAAATTGAACCGGCATTCCGTATGCTCTCACTTTAGTTAGGAGCCCCTCATGCCATACTCGGTCAAAAGCCTTGGAAATGTCCAGTGCTACCGCCCGGGACTACCCATGGTGTTCTATTGCGTTGTTCCAAACATGAGTAACATAAGCGAGAAGGTCTCCTGTTGATCTAGACTTACGGAATCCATACTGGCGGTCACTAATAATGTTGAAGCCTTCCAGGTATTTTAGTAATTTTTCGTTGATAGCCTTCTCCATAACTTTTGATATAACCGAGAGCAATGCGACTGGACGATAGTTGTTTGGCAAGGTCTTCTTGCCTTTTTTGGGTATGGGTTGGACTCTCGCAGTTTTCCAGCAAGAAGGAAATATTCCTTTTTGTAGGATAAGTTAAAAAACCTACAAAATACTGGTGTCAGTTCGTCAGCGCATTTCTTAATTACAATGACTGGAATATCGTCAGGACCAGAAGCCTTTTTAGTGTCGAGACTCCCCAAGATTCGCTTAACATGGTGGTGGCGAAAGACAATCTCGGGCATTCTCGATTCTACAGGGGTAATGTTCGGTGGAGTACTTCCCTGAAAATTTACCGTTGAATGTGAAGAGAATAGTTCCGCCAGTAAGTTTGCTTTTTCCTGTGCTTTGGTCGCAATGGTGCCATCAGAACGTGTTAGAGGTGGAATGGTTGACTTGGTAAAGTTCTGACTGACGGCCTTAGCTACCGACCAAAATGATTTTGAGCCGCTAGGACATTCAAGAAGTTTGTCTCTGATCCTCTGGTTGTGTGCTTCTTTGCTTTGGTTTATCGTTTGCTTGCATTGGTTTCGAGCGTTAACAAAGATGGTACGATTTTCGGCGGTAGGATTTTTACGCCATTGTCGGTAGAAATAATTTTTTGATTTAACAGCTCGTTCGAAATTTTTGGTAAACCAAGGCTTGCCGTTAGAAGGGCACTTTTTTGAGAAAGGGATGAAGGCTTCCATACCAATAAGGATAACCTCCGATATTTCTGTTGCACAGATGGATGGATCATCAGAGGTAAAACAAACGTCCCGCCAAGGAAAGGTTCGAAAATGGTCCCTTAGGTCCTCCCACTTAGCTGATGTATAATGTCATATCTTGCGTGGTTTTGGAGGCTCTTCAGCACGAATTGGTAGTTTGTTCAGTGCCGAAATAAGGTTGTGGTCAGACGTTCCTAACGGCGGCTTCACGGTGACAGTGTATAAGTCGGGGTTTGAAGTTAAGAAAAGATCCAACAAACTAGCAAAATCACCATCTCGGTCTGGAATCCGAGTTGGTTCACCCACCAGCTGGGTGAGGCCAGAGCTGATGGCAAAGGATTCGGCTTCACGACCTTGTTCGTCAGTCATGTTTGAGTATTGTATGATACATATTTTATATATATATTGCAAATAAAATTAACATATAGGTATTCGATTAGTTTTCCATTTTAATGAAATTGGTTTAAGTTAACATAATGATAATAATATTATGAAAACTGACATAATAAAAATTGCGTCAAAGCCTAGCAAAGAAATAAGATATTTTTGATGTTCATGTGCTACCGTATTTGTACAGACAGAACCTGCTTAATAGAAAACTGGCATTAATTTTGTAAAAGTCGATTAACAATTATTTTTTCTTAAATGCATATAATTCAAAAAGGCTGAAGATAGGAGCATATAAGTTATTAGCAATTAAATAGGAAACTCAATTTTTCTTTTATTAGTAAATTAAAATATAGGGCATTTAAAATAATGAATGCTCCATCCCAATAGTATTTAATTTTAGAAACACCCTGTATAAAAAAATAGCTATGATTTGTCATGAAATAAAAAGGACCATATCTTTGCTAAAAGCTGCCAAAATTTAAAATGTTTAATTGCACTACTTCCAAAGTGATTCGACTTAATTTTCGAAGTATTTTTTTTATAAAAAATCCATTTAATAACTTTTATCTCACAAACGGCTAAAGATATGTATAGGGTATAAATTAAATAACGTTGCTTGGAATTCTACAGATAATCTAAAAATGTTAAAATATCCATAGTATCTTATTTAAAATAACAAAGTTTGGCTTAACTTCCGGTATAACCGGAAGTAATGGAAACGTAAAAATATCAGCGTCCCTTATATCCAATAGCCAAATTTCAAAAACATATCTTGTATAGTTCCCGAAATATTCTAATAGGCCTCTCACCGTGAATAACCCTATACTTCATGTATTAAAACTACAAATGAAAATAGTTTTGCACGATTAGCATCACTCGTGCCTGCACCTCATGCAGTCTCCGAGCATTTGGAGAGAGTGTACTTACAGGTGCAATCAGTGTTCCCAGATGAGGAAAACAAAATGATCGTAAAATGCTTTAAAAATTATTACGCATTTAGAAGAATACACTTTTTGCAATACTTTCTTCTTCGCTCGTTTTTAAAAATAAATTCCTCTCTCATCTGGAGTTAAGGCAGTTAACAGGACTAGGACATCGGTATCCTCAAAAATTACAACTACATTTTCGAATATTATATTTATAACTGTTTCAACTATAAACGTATCGGCATCAGCTTCTGCTTGACAAGTCCAGTCTCGGGGCAATAAAAGCAAGTTAGGTGTACATCCCAAAATTTTCTTCCTGGAGTTTCAATCATACCCTATAAGTATATTTGTTTATAAAGTAAAATTTATATTATCTAAATCCATTGCTTCGTCTTAAAATTAAAATAATATATCGTCCTCCTTTGTTACCTCTATCCTGTATTGTGTATTGAAATAAACCTGTTATGTATCCATGATTAATTTTATTTATTACCCCTATTATCCCACTACTCCTTTATACAGAACAGTGCATATTAAAAAAAAAGCTATTGATAATACAAGAAAAAACATACTATAAAAAATGTTTCTTAAATACTCCAATAAAAGTAAAGTACTTTTACAAAAAAATGTACCTTTTCTAAAAGAAATTATTTTGATAATATATGGGTAAAAACGATGTTCTTCTCTAACATTTAATATCTTATATTTCAAAAATATAATATTTGTGGGCCTACGTTGATATGAACTTTTTTCTTTAAAATTATCCTAACATTATCCTCAAGTCTTTGCATGCAATTATAATATATCTGTAGAAAATCCATAATGAAAAATATCTAAAGAAAAAAAGATGTCCTTTACAAAAGCACCCCACCAACTTTATATTTTTTGACGCCAAGTAGTTTTAAAATGGCGAGTCTTAAAGATTTAATTTTTAATTTTTAGCTTCAAACCTTCTCAGTAAGTTATCTGAGATGTCTATTAGAGCACGTGCGTTGTTATCTTCTCGACAGAGAAATCGAACTGGTTTATTATTCAATACGAAAATCGACCGACGTTTTAACAAGAGACACTTTTCAGCTGGGAACTCAGGTATGTACTAATTTCTGCAATTTTTATATAAACTACTTGAAAAGTAAATTCAGAAAAACGATTTGCTCAGCCAAAAATTTTTTTCTCCACGACCATTACTGAATGCAATAATTCCAAAATCATTTTTGATAATAGAATGTAAAAATTCTCGCTCTTGAGTTGGAATATTTATTCTGAAACACTTGCTTCTTATGCGTTTTGCGTGTATTTTCATTCCATAACAAGATACGGAATGAATATTCTCTAATTGATCTAAACGACATAGGTTGCCATGAATTTCGAAACTGTCAGTGTCACATAGAAATGGCAGCGTTGTAATAATTATTTTCAGACAAATTTTAGTGCAAGTCAAAAAATGAGTGAAAAATCGGATGAATCAGATATGGAACTGGATAATACTCCACCTGAAATTACGAATATTGCGAATAAATAACTTAATTGCTTTGTACAGATTTTATTTGTTTTTATTCGTACTTTCTGGTCGTGGAGAAAATATAGTCTGCTACTCGGTTAGAATGAAAATTCGATACTCGTGGTTCCTCACGCTCGCTACGCTCGCGTTCGGAATCTTCCACTCGGATTCGTTACAGAATCTACTATTCTCTAACACTATTTTGAAAACAACATATTTTAATTAAAAAAGAGTTATAGAATGGCTTCATTCTAACACACTAGTACAAAATGGAATCATTCTGTATCACCTAGTCAAAGCCAACTAAATTTTCAATTCGGCCATCTAAATTGCATGGGGAAACCAAATTATTTTGAAGATCATGAGAGCCTTGGATTTCTTATTTTACGCTGTCGTTATAAATTCGACTTTGACAGCGCTTGATTATTCAAGGTAGGTTAGTTTTATTACCAAATATTGATTTTATAACATAATAAATTATTTTTTCTGCAATAGTGTTAGAGAAAGTATAGTCTAAATTCTAAAAAAGCTTAAAGCTGCACCCAAAGAACACATTTTAGCCCTTTTTTGCAACTTTATAATTTATTATGAACTGGCGGGCAATAATAAAAACACAGAAGTTTGAACAATGGTATTTCAAATAATTAATTTGCAATGTCACTGTCAAATTTTGTGATCAGAAGTACACAGGGTTAACCATAATTCATTATTAATAAAACTAGCCTTAATAAATATTAAAAAAATATGAAAATATAGTTGAGTTAAGAAATGCTATTTCTACCGAATGGAATAAAATAATAATGTACCAACTAGCCAATCTAAGAATAGTAGATTCTGATACGTGTGGTTGCCACGAGATGTAGCCACGTGCTGCAATTCTCATTTGGTTATTTGCATTTCTGTGTGAAAACACTTTGAGGTCCCTTACCTTTTCGTCAGACCCGGAGCCTTGCTGAAGAGCCGTAAACGGCGAAACGCGTCCAAGGATTGGGTCTGACGGAAAGGATAAGGGACAATTCTATGCACGAACTTATTATAAGTTTGTGTTTTTTGAATTTTCGGCTTTCGGTAGGCTGAACCGATACATTGGCCTTCCAGCGACACCCAACGTAGTTTGCCCGCGATGGGCCGCCTTGCCAGCGTTTGAACCTATATGGATTCTCGCTGTCTTGGTTGGGTTGATACGTGTGGTTGCCACGAGATGTAGCCACGTGCTGCAATTCTCATTTGGTTATTTGCATTTCTGTGTGAAAACACTTTGAGGTCCCTTACCTTTTCGTCAGACCCGGAGCCTTGCTGAAGAGCCGTAAACGGCGAAACGCGTCCAAGGATTGGGTCTGACGGAAAGGATAAGGGACAATTCTATGCACGAACTTATTATAAGTTTGTGTTTTTTGAGTGTTTATTCGTTTTAAAGAAAATTAATACATAAGGAAAGACCCTATATACACTTTAACATGGGAAGCTTGGTTACATAATTAAATTACATAATTATTACTGATCAGCGAGCTGAGACAATGATTTTAATCGTTAACTAAAGAGCATTTGCTAATCATAGACTACCAAATTATGAGAATAATGGAGAAATGCGTATAATACTTTTTTAAATGTACAGAAACATTTAAAAATACTCCTATAAGACCTACGCTTTTCGATCAAGAGATCATCCTCCGGGCGAGTGGCCTGTAAGTAAATAATACAATTATTTGTGAAAGTACTTACAGGTTAGAACAAAAACATATCAATATCAGACAATATGATACGCATAAGTTATTGATTAAAACTTATCAAATTCATTTTAAAAATACGAGATAAAAATCACAAAACAAAGCACCCAATTACAGAACAAATTAAAACTTTCTATCAAAGTCTATTCTTCTATCTATCTAATCTATTTGATTTGGTATGGTTTAAAACGTATAGGTAGTGTTAAACGGAGGATTTGGGAAATTTGCAGTACGTTTCTTAAGCTTTATGTTGTTATTCGACCCATATGTCGCCGTAGGTCTTTATAGGCTGATCTGGATAATCGAAATGGAATTATGTGGAGTGCTACTTAAGTAATTTTACAGCGGAGACATATCGGCGATAAGTTTAAGATTTTGGGGTGAACGTGACTGAGGAATACCTATTTCACTATTTCCTAGAGTGTCACGCCTTTTGCCTTTATTTAGATGGTGTAAAACTTTGAAATTTCTATCAGGATTTTTTCATTTTGATTGTACAAATGACAACTACTGCGTCACTTGCCCTCCGCGCCAACTGAATAAGCAACTCTTGCATATACACTATTGGACAAAAGTAGAGCAACAAAGTGCTTTTATTTCTTTGAATTTAAAAAATTAATGATATGATTGTGATCCCCAGCTAATTTTAATGAAATATTATCCCCACAATATTAGTAATATTTTGCAATATTTTGGTACACTTTAAACAAAATGAAGGTAGAGAAGTATTTATAATTATAAAAATCGACGAAATGAAGTGCGACAAAAGTAAAGCAACAAATTGTGTCAACAGTATTTTATTTTACATATTACGATAGAAAAGCAATAAACACATTTAATAATTACAATAGCTAGAAGTATTATGTTAGTAGTTAATAGAATGTCTATTATTTTATATCACTTGCCGACAACGTCGCGGCAATGAGGCAATCAATTTTTGAACAGTATTTTCGGGAAGATTTGTCCAAACTTCATTGATTTTATTTGCCAATGATTGTTTATTTGGAAATAATTGTTTACGAATTCCACGTTCAACTTCTTCCCATAGATTTTCAATGGGGTTAAGGTCTGGGGATTGTGCCGGCCTCTGCAAGACCCGAACGTTATTTTCTTGAAATCACTCTTGAACGATTTGTGAAGAGTGTTTTGGATTGTTATCCTGTTGGAAAATAAAGCGCAATGGCATTTCCCCCTCTGCATAAGGCAACATTATATTTTGCATTATATCTCTATAAACAAATTAATCCATGGTGTCATTAATGAAGTTTAAAAACCCCACCCCATTTCATGAGAAACAACCCCATAGAAAAACACTGCCTTTGCCATATTTAACTGTGGGTGTAACGTATTTGGGATTAAACCTTGTGTTGATTGGCCGTCTTGCACGCTTCATTCCATCAGAATTGAAAATTTTATAACGCGTTTTCATCGCTAAATAAAACTTTTTCCACTCGTCTACTGTCCAATGTAAATGTCGACGTGCAAATTCAAGCCTAGCCACTCTATTTCTTGCCGAAATAAGGGGCTTTTTAGCCGGGTGTCTACTAAATAACTGTGCATCTATCAACCTTCTTTAAACTGTCCGTGAACTAACCATAATTTCGGGAATTTCAGCAATAATCCTAGGTGCAGACATCCAAGGATCGTTTTGAGAAATTCTTTTAATGCGTCTGTCTGTTCAAATTGTTGTTTTTCTCGGCATTCCCGATTTCGGTAGATTCTCTAATGTCCCCTTTGAATGTAACTTAAAATTATTTTGGATACGCTGTATCTTGGTAAAACAAACCGTCTTAAAATTGTGGCTTGTGTTGTACCTTCCATGTGTGCATTACTACTATTCTCTGCTTTAATTCTTTCGAAAAAAAAAACTCTTGGCATGATTAATCCACCACAGAAATATTAAATAAACATAAAATAAACTCTGCAAACATATTTTAACCTTTACTTTCACTAAAACCTTTCTTTTTTAGGAAAATATTAAAATGTTGCTTTACTTTTGAAGCATTACAATACTGTCTTTGAAAGTTTACGTCAATATCAGTTCATTTGTTTTGATTGTTGGAAAAAGTTGTTGCCGCCGATAACAGCAGCCTACTTTGATATTTAAGACACGATGTATTTAAATACGATATCATGTATTTAATATTACAAAATCAAGATTTCTTTAATTTTTCGAAAGTGTTGCTTTACTTTTGTCCGATAGTGTATATTACTGGGTAAGTGAAATAATCTCGCCCCTTCCAAATATCTAAGTCCTTGGTTAATACCACGGACGATCTGAAACTTTATTCATAGTGTATTTATTAATACAGCAATCTGTGGCATATGGCAAATTTTTAAATAAAACTTTATTTTTTGTAAATTACGGCTAATTAACATAAAAACATAGAAATTAATAGTCGTAGGGGTCAAGAAAAAATTACCTGCTCTAATGAAGAATCACCAATTTCGTATTTAGTCCCAAATTCGTTTTTCTCTAGTGGATTTCAAATATTTTCTGCATTTTAGGTAGCAAAGTATGCACTTAAGTTCTCTTAAAAGAGAAATAAAGGTATTTATATATTTATAGGTATATATTACATAGGGATTAAATTAAATTAAATTCTAAGTCATTTTATTTTATAATATATCAGTAAATTAGGTCATGGCAATGAGGGACAGGACGCTCGTTAAATTATTAATACTTTTTTGAATCATGATTTCAATCCAACTTTGGCATTAATTTGTCCGAAATGTAACAAAGAGCGTATACCGAGTATTGACAAAATGTGTATGATATTCAACTATAGAACGTTCATAATTTAAAATCGATATCTTCCTTTATAAAAGGGTGAAAACCTGGCAAGTAATCTGATTGATACCCGATATACTACGAAACTAAAGTGATTGCTTCATTCCTAGGAATAAGTTGGACTTAGTAAGCAAGGGTGCCCACCTTTATTGGACACACTTCGTTATTACTAAAATCAGTTTTTTTGAATTTTGGGTGCGTTTATGTATAGCTCCATGGCGCACTTTGTTTTATGGGGGTTTTAAAATAATAGTTTTAATAGTAAAATGAGTTATCTCAGGTATTAGTAAAGATAGAAGGTTGCGGTTTGCAAGTCGCCGTCGTGTCGCTACTTTTTGTGAAACAAAAGATACCCATATGCAGAATTTTCATTGGTTTGAAAGTGATGAGGATTTGTATTGTCTAATGACTATAGGCTTACTACATAATTGAATTAAGAAAAAAAAGTTACGTAAACATTGAATATATTCTATAATAAATGAGAAAAGAAAATTGGGGATTCTTTTATACGCTTTATAACAAACTTAACGATGACCCAGAAAAATTCTATAATTGTACCAGAATGTCCAGAGACACATTTTAAGAATTATTATTAAACATTAAAGATCCGTATTCCAAAAAAAATACTAGCATGAGGGAAAGTATACAGAAGAAAATCTGCGCAAAAGTGGCAACACTGTCCTAATTAGAAACCAATACGTACTGATGTGCCGTCTCGACTTGTAAATCCGCTCTCGGCGCATGGTACCTGACAGGGTACGCGCGACGGGCGCGTCGCCGTCTCCGTCACTACCAGCTTGCTATACTCCATGTGGTTTATACAATAGAAGTGTTTATAAAGGATGCGCCGCCTCGGCGGCCGACTCGACAGAAATCGCTCCGTGTGTTTTAACCATTGATATGTATAGATGGATAGCTATAGGTTATTGCCTGCGCGTTAAAAAGCTTAAATATCATGGGCGAAAAAACGTGTCCGCTTGCCAGGTTTCTGCGACGATTGATGTATTCAGCGCATGCGCACTATTCTGTTGCTACTCCTTGTTTATTTATTATTTGTCGCTCGCCTGAACGTACCACAGGACCGGACGAAACACGGATTCGTTTGTTGCTTACTTGCTTTGTTTATGTGAAGTTGTCAAGTTGAATATTGTTTCGTGATTATACTGCTTTTTTGACTATATTTTGTGTAAATTTATAAACAGTGAACATTTTATTTGTAATTAAGACATTGTGCGGCCAGTGGGTTAGTTTTTACTGTGATCAGAGACTAATAACTAGTCTATAATAATAATAATAATAATAATAATAAAGTTTATTCAAAATATTTACATAAATACAATACATTTTAATATATTTTACATTAAAAATAAACTTAGGAATAAAACCCCTGAAGGTTAACTTGTATAGGGGTTAATTTTATTAAAATATTTGGTTAATATATTATTATGTAAATAATTGAGGATAAAATTTTTATAAATTTATTTAATATTATTTAGATTTGGTATTAATATATTAATATATTAATACCTATTTAATAATTATAGCATTTCTAAAATATTATCTAAACCATTTTTATTTAATAACCACCATTTAATTTCTTTTTTATATAATTTAAATGATTTCATTTTTTTAATATTATTTATTAGACAATCGAATATGTATAAACTTAAAATTTTGAAACTTTTTTGTCCAATAGATTTTTTTTTTTTCCGTTTTGCCCAAATACTGGTAAAACACCAGGAATTTCCTATTTTCGGTAAGTACCACTGTGTCTTTTTTTAAATATAAATACTAATTGTACCTACCTATTTCGTAGGTACTTAGTTAATACTTTTTGTTCTGTGGTACTTAGGATTTAGGTCAGTACTGCTAAAATAGAGATACACCAGGTCAATATTAATGAAATTTTTAGGGTTTATGTATTTTGTGGCGTACCTATTATTTGGAATATGAAAACAAACTTAGTTTACGCAGTGTTTTAGTGTTTTCATATTAAAAAGTTTTACAGGTTTGTTTACATCGTGATCTGTATTATGAATTTATAACCATTTTTGGTAAAGTAGGTTTGTGTAAAAATTATGTTACACAAAATACTTAACTACCTCTGAAAACATGCAGCATTCAAATATTTGCAAAAATAAGAATATTAGATAGCTACTAAAAATAAAAATCAATTTTAAAATCAAACCTAAAAACTATTTTTCCTTCTGTACGTTGTACCTAACAAAGTGAAATCGGTACAAGTCCGGTCCTGTTTAACTGTTGCGATGTGTTGCTATGAACCGCTAAAGTATGTTGAAATGCGCATGCTCAAAATACATCGTGCGCGAGGCCACTACATTGCCACTTCTGTTATTATTGTTTGGCTATCCATTCCTACATATTATTATCAATGGTTTTAACTCTAAGAGCGACTGATCCTTTATGACAATTCTATTGTATAAACCAGATGGAGTTATGTCAAGCTGGTAGTGGCAGCGGCGGCCGCGCGGACCCTGCCGGATATCATGCGCCGAAAGCGGTTTTATAGCCGGCAGCCGGCACATCAGTACTTATTCGCTCTTGTTATAAAACACACGTAGCGTAGTTTCCCGCTGTTTTTGTTTCTAGTTGAGACAGTGTTGCTATTACGGTCCAAATTTTCTACTGTATACTTTCCCCCATGCCAGTATTTTCTTGGAACATGGATTTTTATTATTTAATAATAATTCTTAAACTAGTTGTCTGGACATTCTGGTAAAATTAAAGAATTTTTCTGGGTCATCGTTAAGTTCGTTACACACTGTATAAAAAGTCCACTATCTTTCCTCTCATTTGTTATGGGATATATCCAATATTTGTGTTGCTTTTTTTCCTTATTTCATTATGTAGTAAGCCTATAGTCATTAGACAATACAAATCCTCATCACTTTGGAATTATGATTTTTAAAATTTTTCTGTCGGCAGTTGCGTTGATGCCGCGTGGGTTTTGAACCGCTCACACTGACTCGGCAGACCGCTCCGTGTGTTTTAGCTCTAACTACTGGAATTATCTCCCGGCTTGTTCGATGCATATACGTTGACACGTCTCCACATGCTCTCAAAGGCATTTTGCAGGATTTTTGGCGCCATGGTTGTACATGAGCTCTGAAAATTCTTCAAGTAAGGGGGGACAGAATAGTTCATAACCGTCAAACAGGGTGACCTAGGAGAAAACTCAGCTTCTGTATGCAAAGTCATCAAACTTATCAACCGGTAATCAAAAAAACTCTGGGAGAAAAGCTATAGTCTCGTATCGTACGTGCTATTGCACCATTCTGCTGAAAATAGTCAGGCTTAAGTCCATCATCGTGCAAGTGTTAAACAAATTCACTCAAAATGTTGTTTCTCCGAATTGACGTTGAAATTTAAAAAAATGGACCCAATTATCCTTCAGCGTAAAACTTTTATCTAACCTGAACTAACCTTTTTTATGAGGTACAGAGCAAGTTGCGGGAAACATACCAACGTCAATTGCGAGGCACGCATAAAAATCCTTTGGAATCCTGTTAAATTTGGGAAGTAGGGGATACCGGGCTTGTTGACTAAGTTTTTGCAAATTTACTAATATTAAAAGGTCGCGAATTTATTTCTGTATTTAATTTTTATAGAAATTTTGGTTTACTAAAACTCGGAAAATAAATTTTTCTCTATACAGGGTGTTGTTATAAACTTCATATAAGCATAGGTCTGCAACTCCTTCATTTTTGAGGTACAGGGTAATACAAATTTATTTTTATTTCTGTTTTTCGTAAATTATTTTTGAAATACTGTTTATATTTGGACGAAAATTGGTATTTGGGAATTTTTTAATATGAGAAATTCAAATTTGATATTAGTTTGGCCCTTAATTGTAGGGACGCCACCTAGAGGTCTTTTTCTTTTTTGAGGAGTCACAACTTTTTCGTGCATGTGTGCTTGTCAAAAGGCGCTACAAGCAGCCGTTTTCGAGATATTTTGATTTAAATTAATCGATGCATGTGTGTTTGTCAAAAAGTGAAACAATTTTAAAGACTTTTTTTTTATCAACATAGAGATATTTCAAACCGAAATTTTTACACAACAATAAGCAACGAAACACTACATATAAAACTAAATTAAAATCACAATAAATGCTGGAAATGTCCACCTCCTTGCTGTATGCAATTTTTAATACCCTGTATCTCAAAAATGACGGGCTTGCGGACCCATGCTTATATATGAACTTTTCAACCTTATAAATAACTGAGGAATCGCCCTGTAAAATATCAGAGACTTAATAAATAACACCCTGTATAGAATAATGGACAGGTAAGTCAACCCGCACCGTATACGGGATTAGTTTACATACATGCTGGGGTAAGTCGACTTGACAATGCCTTTTGGAACTATAAAATAAGAAGAAAAACTAATAATATAAAAAACGTTTATTATCTCAAAACTCAAAAACATGTAAGAAAGAAGAAAAGAAAATGGACTACTTCTTGAATCTCAAAAACATGTTATAGCAAAAAAAAACCTCAAACAATTACCCTCACAATTAAGTGTTATAAAAAACCAAATTAGGCCCTAAACAATAATCGGGTGCCAGTATTCACCTTAGGATAACCTAAAATAAACTGCGACAAGGCAACCTATTCACCCTTACTCTGGCAACCATACGCCCTGAAGGATGTTCTTCAGACACCCCTTAGCTAGCTCAACTCAGGGTAGGTTCGCTATTTTATCTCTAGATTGAGAGGTTTAGCACTCTTATATAAGTAAGTTAAAGTCAAATCCTGAAGGCGCCACCTTAGATTTATTCTTAAAAGCCTTTAATGGTTCTAGTGTTTGGCCTCAGAAAAAAACAAACTAGGAAAAAAAACACTTATGTCACCATCGGTATACACTAGCTTCTTATAAGCTCTCATTCACTGAAGCCCTCAAAGTCACTCTATTTAAAATAAAAGCCAAATTTTCGCAGAGGCCAATACAAATATTTATTCTTAAGGTGGTGTTAAGCCCTTGGTTACTTGGTTTTATAAATGCAAGCTCCTCTTACTTTGGTGGACAATAGACACTTAAAGTTAAAAAATAAATAAGTGAAATGAAATATTAAAATGATAGTACTAGGTTTGACAATGAAATTTCTGAAGGTTTAAATTTATAAAGTTATCGATAAAAGAAAGCAAAAAGTCAAACCCTGCTTGACAGGGTCTTGCACAAGACGGCAACTGTCAGACCTACACTGTAAAAAATTACTGTTCAGTCTGATCTGGCAGCCATATAGACCTACATCCAAGACATTGCCTCAAACTAGGAATTTCCGCAAGGTCTGTGCAAGAACCTCTCACAACTAACTAAATTTATCATAAAATCTCTGTTAGAGTATAATACAATATCTTACGAGTACCTGTGGTTACTCAATAAGCATACTAGCCACTCGGCCATAGATAAGTTAAAATATCATAGTTACAAGTGTTAAATTCAGAAGAAACAAATGGCCTTTAGCCGGGAAACAAAAATATTTACTTTATAATAATAAATTGTAACTATATTTACAACAAAAGTAGCTGTAACAGACTACCTAACGTTCTGAACTACTAGAGACTCTTGTGACGTCTTAACGCTATGTCGACATACGCTACAAGTTTACATTGCACAAGCTCTGTACATAACATGGGCGCAAAACTTTATCAAAACACTGTATATCAAACAATACGCAAATGCAGAATATTAAGATTTTAAGTTGACTACTTTTTAAAGAAAAATGAACACAGGGTAATGATACTTAGCTGCAACTTTACGTGCTACCCATAGTTCATGAAGACTCAATCTTCACACACACACATGGTCCCTGAAACAGCTAACGTGGATACTGCTACACAGCTAGTCTCCAAGAATTCCAATAGTACACGGCAACTGGCACGTCCCGCGTCCAGGCATTTCCAACAAAAGTAAACTAGTACTCCAGTTTGTACTCGGACTTTTAGCCCCTACCAAAAAAAACCCTAAAATCGAATTTTAGATATACAACATGAAAGAGAAATCTTTCATAACACCCAACGAGGGTAATTAGATACTAAAGTTTAAACCTACCTCAAATAACTAACATTGGTTTCAATTTACCAAATGGCGTCTATGACCGCTGTTAAAGTTCAATAAAGCATTTTAAATCGGCATTCCGCCCAAAGGAATAGGCAAACTACAAAGCCATACCCTTTTTAAAAACATTTGTGGATGCTTTATCTGCACTACATTAGCCTGCACAGTCAAAAAAAAACTAAACGTGGGGAGCTATTTCCACAAACCTGCTTTAACTTCCAGTGTCCATGGTCGAAAGGGACGATTCTTATTTTTCTCCAACGTACATAGTTACCAAAACAAAACAATGACATAAATTAGTCAACCCTACCTACGGAAACTAACCTCTTATAATAAAATAGAAAACTAACGGCGACCAAAGTCAACTCACGCGACCAAGCAAAAATTAACCAGATGTGGCTGTGAAAATGCCCAGAAACAGTCTGACACTGACTTATTATCGATTTTCTTAAAAACATCTGACAGAAGTTATTTCTATTGCTAACTTGAAAAGTTTATCAATTACCAATCAATTAGAACAAAGATTTGAAATCAAACCTGTCTGCAAAAGTAGTATCAAACAAGGAACAGAGAAATCAATCAACTATGTCTTGCAAGATACAAAACATTCCTGGAATATAAACATCAACAAAGGTTTGAAACTAAACATAATGAAAATTTTGGCTATTACAGGTAACTTAATTAGTAATTAATGTTTAAGGTGAGAGTCTACATATGTATTTTAACAATTTAAAAGCGAAAACTTAACACAGATAATCAAACTTATGAAATGCAATTTTTGAACTGTAACAAGCAATAAATGAAAAAACAATAAAATAAATAAAGGAGGGCCTACAAATCGTCATCTAAGTCACAGTTGATACATTTATGAAATAATTGGTTAGATGTTCCTATACATTTTTGGTTAGCCCACCTGCGACAACATGTGCATTGCACCCAGTCCTCACCAGTAGCTCTATTACGGTAAGATTCGTCGCATATTAAGCACTCAGTGTCAGCGTCATCATCTGATTCTAAGGATGATGAAACAAATTCCGGTTTTATGAAAATCAGCCATTATATTAGATAGTGTAGCAGCTAGAGGTAGTGTCATTTTTATAAGTCCAGCGATGTCATACATGGGAAAAGTCTTGCCCGGATTGTTTACCATCCAATTATCAACGAGTTACAATATTCCATCAGTGGCCCGTAAACACTTTTGTCTAGCGGTTGTAATTTATGGAAGTAGTGTGGGGCGAAAGGTAAAACCGTTGCACCGTTCACTTTACAACTATCTACTGCTATTAAAAGGTGGGAATCATGATTATCTAGTAGCAAAAGCACGGGTCTTTCCTTCGAACACCTTGCATGGATCTATTTTTTTTTAAACAGGTTTTAATATGGATTAGGTTGAAACAGGTATGAAACGATAGATTTTCCTGTTCCGATGAAACAGTTAACTAACTGCGTTCGCGGTTTACTTGTTGCCGTTCCAGCTGTACTGTTCGGTTGCAGCAGTCGGATAACCTCTTATCTGTTTCTGTTTTGCGAGTCGGATTTTTTACCTCGTCTGCTGCGGCGCTCGGTGCATGAACAAGAACCCGTGACTTGACCCGCACGGTTTTGTCGATGTTCATTATTTTTTAGAAAAATAGAAACATATTTATTACTTTTCATAACAAAAATATCAAATAAATGTGAAATAAAAACTCTTTGGATAAAGTTCATAGTATCAGTACACATTAGTGCCTACACAATAGAAATATTAATAAAAAGAAGATTTAAATAAAAAAAAATCATCCCTGTAACAATAAAACTATTAAGTGCATTAGGTTGTACCGTAATGATAAAAACACATATTTATAAACTAAGTGGAGTGAGCAACGAGAAATAGCAAGTATAGGAACTTAAATTTCTAAAAATTTATAATACGTAAATAATTAAATAGAGTATACCTAATTACCCAAAAATTAAATCGAATCTAATCAAATCAAAAAACATTTATTTGTCAAATAATGACTTTTATGACATAATTGGACTGTACCGCGATTATGTAAAAACCGGTAGTTCTGCGCTCATATAATATAAACGCAGAATGGTACAGCTCATTTAAATAGTACGTTCTTCAAAGTGCTTTCGATTTTATAACAATCTAACCTTTTTCAAAAAATAAGAAGAATGTGCTGATGGGAGCAGGAGAGTGGATGCATGCCATTTAAAAGCATTCGTTGGCCGAAAAACCCAGAAGAATGGTGTTTTCTTAAGATTGTTATCGAGGATTTATAAGATATTTGCAATTTGCACATATTACACTGTGCATTTTTCTCGATGACTGTAAAAATATTTCACACTGGGCTACTTTTATTTCGCATTGTTAAACTTTTTATTACACTCATTATACATCATATTTCAGAAAAAAAAAGTGTTGTACTTTCTTAGTTACTTAAATCGGCGACATTAATATAGACAGTCGACACAACACGATTTACTACGTACGACGTATAAAACATAAATAGTAAATACAACAACATGAAAACAAATAGAAAACAGCGGAGTCCCTAAAAGCGAATATCTTAATTCTACTCTAAACGCTTCTGTGCTATTAACGCGACAACCGGCAACCTTGTATGGAACAACGGACACCGCGTGATCGCAATGCAACAGGATGAGAACAGCGTCAGTTAGAGGTGGGAAGTTTGATTCTTTTTGGTGACTCAATTAATTTGATTCATTCAGTTAAAAAGATTTGTTTAGAAAGATTCGTTCTCAAATGATTCACTTACCTACTTTTAAATTATTTCACGTTTTAAACGCGAAAATGCTGAATCGATGTTTGTTTAAATAACAGCCAGTCGTTCGTTATGAAGATTGTTGCCATAAGTGGTAACAAAATACCCAAATGTTGAGGCTAATGTTTACGTTCTTGAAATGTCTTGAATGAATAATAAACAGATTCCTATCCAAAAATGATATCCTTCTATTGTTTATTAAAATTTATTCAACCATTTGTACAGTCACACTATAAAAAAAATAATCAAGTAAATACCGAACAAATCAAATATTTCGTCCCATACATTATCTCTTTTCCTTCTACTGTACTTTGCGTACCTAATTAAACTGCTGTCTTCCTCTACATCATGAAAATGGAAGACGGCATCACGCATCGCCGAGCGACGGCCGTCAGGCAAACTCTTCAGCTCGATCGTTCGAACTGCGGACTTACGAACGAGTGAATTACTGAACTGGTGAATTGCCTTTTCGAGTTTCGGGTAAAGTGAACGAAATGCGACTTTGATTCATCAATTCTTTAAATTATTCCTGGTGAATCAAAAAAGAATCGAATCTTTTAGGAACGATGAATTAGCTCTTTCGACTCGATGAAGTGATTCGTTTGTTTTGAACGAATCGTTCGTGAACGACACACCTCTAGCGTCAGCCGCCAGCGCGAAATAAGTAGGTACAATTACGTTTTGGAACAGCTCGAAACTGAAACAGGTTTCTTAAAACAGGTATTCTTTAAAACTGGAACAGGTTCTACCTGTTATTAAAAAATCCCTGTTTCAACGATCCCTAATCGTACCTATTTCAATATTTGTTGACTAATGAATTTCTTTTAATGGTCCGGTAACGTGACTCTAGCTACGCCTTGAATTGTAGGCTAACTACGGCTCACTGATAGGTTGAAGATATTTCAAAGTTACTAGTACCAACAGGTTGATATCAAATGTCGAACGTCTAAAGGACTCGCCGCTTGCACACCAATCGAAAAATATGGTAACGTCTCTGATACTGTTTCTGAATTCAACATGTCCAAGTGTTTTTTTGTACTAAATATTGTTAATATTGAATAAAGAGTCGGTCCATAATTCCCAAAGAGACCTGATAATGATAAACTGTCAAAGCAATATTAACAATTAGGAGTTAAAAAACCCAAAGTCTTGGTCTCAAATTTCATAAAAGTTTTAATATGCTGTCGATAAGTTTATGTAGGTTACATGTTTCGCCTTCTCGGGCATCATCAGACCTAAAATAATTGAAAACCTAATATACAAAGGGTCTCTAGGCTCTACGAGTAAGAAAAGTGAGGTTAAAAATATGTAAAAATATAAAAATAAAATTACAAAAAATGTATAAAAATTAAACTAAATAAAAACGAAAAACACAGAAAACACAAAAACTATCAGTTTACCTAAACTAACAGTAAAAATGAAACATCTTTACAAAAATACAGTAATGGCGCTAAAATATATGACATAACACAAAAGATAAAAATAATGACAGAGGTTGAATGCATCCTGGAACTAAACCGTGCTCTGGGGCGAACAGCGAAAAGTTTTTCAGTAAATTATTGTTAGAGGTGACTGAAATACCTTAGAAAACAAAAAGAATTGAATGGTTGAGTTCGACTCATGTCCATGTAGAACAAAGTCCTTCATAGGGAAAGAAGAAGAAAAAGATTGACAAATGACATATAGAAAAGGGGCGGGGAAACTACTGGGATTGTTGTTAAAATTCTACTTTCAGGTTATTAAAAATTAAGTTGGATTCAAAATTAAACACCTCGTTAACGCAAGTAAGAATTGGACTCCTCTTAGCTTTAGTGATCTCCATCTTCATTCATTCATTCTTGGACTCTGACGAATTTACCCCGATTGCTAAAGATCCAACCACATCTTTTTTCAATAGGTTAAAACAGGTTCTTGATGAGGCTCGAGTCACTTTGGAGTATTTTGGTATAAACAAAAATAAACTTTACCCGATGAACCCAAAAACCCCTCTTTTGTATGGATTACCCAAAATACACAAGGAGGGCATCCCTATGAGACCAGTTGTCTCTTTCATTAATTCTCCTGCCTACAATCTTTCATCATGGCTCAATGACACTTTAAGAACGAGCACGGGGTTTATTAGCACTTATTCCACAAAGAACTCAATTGAATTTGCCAACTATTTGAAGAATATTGTTGTCCCTAATAATGCCAAACTTATCTCCTTGGATGTCAAGAACCTTTTTCCAAGCATTCCCCCGAGTGATTGTCTTATCTTGGTCAAGAATCTCCTATTGAAGGCTCACGTTCCTAGGTTTGCGATTGAAAACTTACTTTTGCTATTATCAACAGTTCTAAATCAAAACTTTTTCCAATTTAATTCAAAATTTTTTAGACAAAAAGAGGGTTTAGCCATGGGATCTTGCTTATCCCCTTTCTTGAGTGAGGTTTTCATGAACAACTTGGAACAGAAGATCATGAGCAGTAATTATTCAGGTTTCTTACTGGGATATAAGAGATATGTAGACGATATATGCATTGTATGGGGAGGTAATAGTGAAGAGTTGGATAGTTTTTTGTTATTTGTCAATTCTTTACACCCTAAAATCACCTTTACTATAGAGATTGAAAACGAGGCTAAACTTCCTTTTCTTGACCTTCTCTTAAAACGAGAGGATAATAAAATACAGTTTGAAGTATATAGAAAACCTTCTGCTACAGACAATGTGATTCAATTTAGTTCAAATTCCCCCTTCTCTCATAAATATGCTGCCTTCAAATCTTTTCTGTATAGGTTGTTCAATTTACCTTTGACACAAGATGCTTTTAAGAGGGAATTGAGCATAATTAAACAATTAGCCTTAAATAACGGTTTCCCATTAGTGTCGATTAATAAGCTATATTATAAATTTCTTAATAGATACAAACTGTCCTATAATATAATACAATCACCTAATAAACAAACTTGCAATTTTCGTTCTGTTACGTTCTTTGGCAATATTTCCTACCATCTAGCAAAGTTCTTCAAGCCATTTAACATCTCAATTGCTTTTAAAACTAATAATTCCCTTAAAAAACATCTAGTGAAGACCAAAGACCCTGTTGATAAATTCACTAAATCAGGTGTTTATTCTATTCAGTGCGATGACTGTCCAGCTGTTTATGTCGGCCAATCAGGACGTAAAATCTCAACTAGGGTTAAGGAACACATAAAGCAGTACGATAAATATAAGGATTCAGATATATCGGTGACTAATTCAGCCTTCGCTGATCATTTACTTTCAGCACAACACCATTTTTCAGCACCTGAAAACATAAAAATATTGCATGAATGTGATAAGGGCAGGAAGTTGGATTTGTTGGAGAAGATGGAGATCACTAAAGCTAAGAGGAGTCCAATTCTTACTTGCGTTAACGAGGTGTTTAATTTTGAATCCAACTTAATTTTTAATAACCTGAAAGTAGAATTTTAACAACAATCCCAGTAGTTTCCCCGCCCCTTTTCTATATGTCATTTGTCAATCTTTTTCTTCTTCTTTCCCTATGAAGGACTTTGTTCTACATGGACATGAGTCGAACTCAACCATTCAATTCTTTTTGTTTTCTAAGGTATTTCAGTCACCTCCAACAATAATTTACTGAAAAACTTTTCGCTGTTCGCCCCAGAGCACGGTTTAGTTCCAGGATGCATTCAACCTCTGTCATTATTTTTATCTTTTGTGTTATGTCATATATTTTAGCGCCATTACTGTATTTTTGTAAAGATGTTTCATTTTTACTGTTAGTTTAGGTAAACTGATAGTTTTTGTGTTTTCTGTGTTTTTCGTTTTTATTTAGTTTAATTTTTATACATTTTTTGTAATTTTATTTTTATATTTTTACATATTTTTAACCTCACTTTTCTTACTCGTAGAGCCTAGAGACCCTTTGTATATTAGGTTTTCAATTATTTTAGGTCTGATGGTGCCCGAGAAGGCGAAACATGTAACCTACATAAACTTATCGACAGCATATTAAAACTTTTATGAAATTTGAGACCAAGACTTTGGGTTTTTTAACTCCTAATTGTTAATATTGCTTTGACAGTTTACTATCTACTAACCCGATAATTTGCAAAAAGTACATGGGGGTGCGTGTGCGCAGAAAACGATTCACGTTGGTCTTGAATCTTTGGAGATTAAACTCGTTGGGGAACACGGCCTCAGGGAGGTCGTTCCAGAGTAATGACGTTCTCCAAATTAAAGAATTTTTAAACAGTGTCGTTCTTCGTTTTATTAAAGAATTTATATTTTTTAGTAAAACGTAAATTTCGTGCTTAATAATAAATATGAAAATAAGGTATTATATATTTTTGAGAATCTCGTTATAAACTAAATTATATTTTTAAAAAATATATAGGGTAACCCATTTAAAAAAAAAAACAAGTGTGTTTTCTTTCTCGAAAACTATTGAACGTGAAAAATCTGAATACGTCACTGGATTCTACGTAAAAAACTACAAAAAGAATATATGTTTTCTCTTTGATGAGCTACAGGATAACCTAAATATGGGGAGGGGGGGGGGGGGGGTGTCCCAAAATGTAAAATTTTTGAAAACATCCCGTATATCAAAAACATGGCTAGAAAAATTGTAATTGGGGCATCTTTTGTTTCACAAAAAAGTAGCACAGTGTTGCAAAAACCGTATCCTTCTATCTTTACTAATAACGGAGATATCCAGTAAAACCATCGAAAACTAGACACCCTGTACTCCAGCGATGGTCGAATTTGGGCTTTAAATGACTAAAAGCCAACTAACCCTGCACTTGCTTAGTCAAGAAATCCCGTACGACATGACTGCATTTTTAAGGCTATATGTACGAAACTCTTGAACATCCGTGCAAATAAAATAGCTTGAATAATAGCTAAATACTCACATTTAACAAAAAATATTTATAGAAAATTATAATATGTATATATGTAAGAAGCTTTGTTCTCTAGCCACTTGCTGAGACCTTATACAATAAGGACTAACCAAATAATGCTAAAACAGTTATTCTCTCGACTATATGCCCCCACGAGCGCTAAATTATAGAGCAAAATATGGCTTATTTTGACACTCAAATCTTTATTTTCAATGCTAAGATGCTACAGTGCTACAACCTGTAGACCGGGTTCGAATTCTTTGGTTCTCGTCAGTACAGGGCAAGCATGAGAAGCGAGCATACCTACCATTGGAAAATCGAAACACCCTACAGCCACAATATTGTTCTGGGTAGGCAGCACAATGTAGGTAGCGAAAATTATAAAACAATATTCAAAGAACAAGATTCATAATTTATCGGAACAAAAACAATTACTTACCAGCGATAATTTTCGATTTAGTATTTTCACTTCCTAATGCTAAGAGCGGTCATTAACAAAAATAATTTAATGGTGGTTCTGATAGCCATGTGTATGAAAGCCGCGATTGTGGCGTCCTCTATTATTAAACATTGAAACTGTTGGGAACTTGTCAACTAACCCCATAAGTCAACTAACTCCGGTCTCCCCCACTCTAGAAAATCGTCCAAACATAAACTAACCTGAACTAACCCAAATTCAAATTAACTAGGACACCAGTTCGAAAATAGGCTTCAGTCATGTAAATCTTGTACTAAGTTAGTTCTGAGGCTTATAATTCAAGACCAGCTTAATGTTACAATAGCAAGGAAACTTCACCAGAATTGCTCAACACATTTTGACAATCAAAGAGTGATTGACATCCAAACTATCCTGAACTTGATAGAATTATTTCAATTTACTGAATCCGAGGCTCATCACGTATTAAGATTATTAATCAAACATTAAATTACAAACCGTTGATTGCATGAACGCATAAAATTTTTATCTTTGTAAAAACTTCAATATTGCCATGTTTCATTATATTGCTGTCTACTATTTTTTTCGTTTTATTACAGAATTTCGATGTTTTCTCATTTTCACTTATATTTCTTTAAATGCCAGGCACCTAAACGTTATTTTTTTAGCCTTTTGGCTTTTTAAGCTGTAATAACCATTTGTTATCACCATGTATGTTACTTTGTTTTTTTTTAAATTAATTTAAAAAAACTAGTTAAAGAATGTGAATATAAACAGCTGAAAAAATAGGTTCTCAGAGCACAACATCCTTTTCAATGGATTTATGTAGTTCTGGTGAAACTATTTCTATTATTTTAATGCATTCTCGGTATCTATGCACCCTTCTATGAATACTACTAGTGGTAGGGATCTGACCACCATGGAAAATCGTCCTCAGTCATATGCACTCTGGTTTGTTTATCAGTCTTCGCCTGTGTATCAGAGTACCATTTCCTGATTTCATAAACATTACGGAAATATTTATATAACTTTCTATTTTCTGATGAACTTTTTGAACTTTAAATCTAAAACCCCAGTGTATTGAAATGTAATTGTAAATGAAAGATATACCTCAAAGGCTTTAAGTCTTGTTTCTGAATGTTAGACTTTATTTTCAATGGCATTGCATAACATATAATTATATAAATTACTAACATCGGTTACATTTAATGAATTTAAAGTCTTTACTTATAGAGTTAAGACGTATAGGATGTTTGAGCTCGCAGTGGTTCATTATTTTTCGTACAAATATTTAAAAATTCATTAAGCAAAATCCCCAACATAACAATTTACATACTTTGCAAAACGAAACTTTTGGTTTAATTTTATATTTTGCTAAAAGAAAAATCTCAAATTTCTCACTATTTTGCTGTCACGTTTTTAGTTTATAATTTTTCTTTTCTTCAAATTTAAAATGAGCTATATTTTATAAAGTTTAATTAAAAGGCTAAAAACAAGGTCATTATCAAATTCTGCTTTATAGGGGTGGTATATCTGGTGCCACATTTAATAAATAATGCTAATTTGAGATTTCAATGTATAAAGGAAGTGCATATTTTTAGAGGTAATACCGCTTAGTACACTTTCAGTTTAACCAAACATAATTTCGAATTTGTATTTAAATCAAACCCTGTATTTTTTTTTCGGCCTCTATGAAATAATTTTTCGACAACATATGACAACTAGTATTCTTTTTTTAACCTTACGCCAATTTTCATATATTTAAAATTTCGCATATTTTGAATGAAAGCTTAGGTGGTAGCTTACAAAAATAAGGGTTTCTACAAAGTTTGTTAGAAAATATTTAATACATGCCACTATTTTCAATAAAAATGTCATCGTATAACGTCGTTAAAAGGAAATTTCGCTTAGATAAAAAAATTAATGCGATGTTGCGATGTGTGGGGGAGAGTGCTGAACCCAGGGACAATTTTTACCTTTTTTATATTTAAAAATTTGAGACAATTTTTGGAATTCATTTTTTAATGCCAATGGGATAAATGATATTAAAGGATTCTAAAACCAATTATTAATTTTTCTGGGTTTATTTTTTTTATCATTTATCTCTAGTTTATTATTGTGTTATTAAATGGTACATCTTTGGGGACATAAGATAGATTGTCACTCTTATTTTTCGGAACTTTATTTAGTTTTCTATTAAAAACGTACAAAACAATACAAAACAAAGTTGAACTAAACAAGGAAAGGGGAATATTTATTATATTATTGATATCTGAAACTTGAAATACTTATTATAATTAAACCTATTTTCTTTTATTTAAAACAACATCTATTTATTTCTAACATTGTGGAAAAATATCGTTTTATTTATCCCATATTATAGTTATCAAAGGCAATATGAAAACGAAGAAGATTCTTACTGCGGGTCGCTTCTCCAACAGGCACTGGTGGCGGTAATTTTAAAATTAGGTCTTGTTTACAATCTGCAAAAACTCGCTTTCCTTAATTTGAATGAAATTATTAGTTTTTTGCATTTTTTTTTAAATATTGTACCTCAAATTCCCGCTCCTTGCCATTTCTTCAAATTACTTTAGCAACAAAGTACTGTGAGAACTTTTCGCCTATGCACTTCCCTAAAATATAATAACCTGTTTCAATGGGCACATTTAGAAATCTTGATTCTATTTTTTCTTCGTCAACTTCCTGGTTGAAATCAAAGTAATCCGAATCATATCATTATTATTGGTAATCACCTTAGCATCACTGTCACTGCTACTATTATCAACAATTTTTCGGACCACGGATGATTTTGATTTTTGTTTCTGGAATCTTTCTGGCTTATTTTTGTTGCTTTTCTGGCGTTCGAGTTCTTCCTTAACTGACGTGTCAGTCAATATAAGAGATTTTCCTTTTCTTTTTCTGCGACTTGCTTTTCTGGGGTCGGCTTTAGGAAATGCCCTAACCATTTCAGGAGATATTGCATTATTGGGAGCAGATATAGATGGTATTTCTAATCTGTCGAAAGTATTTGATGAAAGTATATTTTTTATCGGCGTTTTTTCCTTATGGCCTGAAAGAGTAATGGTGCTTTTTATTGTATCATCGTTATAAGTGATTTATCTTGAAGTTGATGGAAAATTATCATCTTCGGTTAAAGCTTCAGTTTCGTTATTATTGTTTGGCATTGGACGGTCAGTTCTATATGCTGAAAGAAATTCTGACTCATCAAAAACATTTTTATTTAGTGGAATGATTCCGGTAATTTTAAAACCACTCATAATCTTATTTGGAGTAAAAGCTAGTTCGTAAGATTTACCGGCGATTTCGCAAACATCATAAATTGTTACAGGCTTGGAAGTATTTCCAGGGGTGCACATTCATTAATTTATTGCCCTATAATAGTGTAAATCTTAAATGGACCAAATACTGAGCGGTCTAAGGGCTGCAGTTTATGACGTGTGTGTGGAGGAGTTGTCAACAAATAAAGTCCTGCCTCTTATTGCCCTATTGATCACATTAAGTGAAATATGTGATTCATGATTGTCGTAAATCAAAACATGAGGTTTCTCTAAAGTCGGCTTTGCATGGCTTAAAAAATATTGAATAAATTTTAAAAAAATTTTTCATTCGACCAGCCACTTGGATTAGTTGCTCCAATAGAACCAGGGTGAGCGCCTTTCAGCATGTGCTGCTTTAGATGAACCCTCGGAAAAACAAACATGGGTGGTACAGATTTGCCTACACCATTTACTGCGGCAATTATTGTCACGTTTGAGCCACGCTCTCCGAAAGTCATAGTCCCAATCTGTTTTGCAGATTTTGCTACTTTATAATTATCTGCTGCCACTCGCAGAGGCAAATTATTAACTATGACATCTTTAACTGCTGCTTCCATAGCGTCCCTTGATGGAATCGGCCTTTTTTTCCAGTTTTACTTCGCGGCATTGCGGAATCTAAATTAAAACAAAAAATGTTTTACTTTATCTATGAGATTTTGTACCAAGGGACATTCCTTAGTTAGGCCAAGCTGTACCAATTTACGTCTATTGGTATCGCAGTATTGTTTGTCCCTTGGTACAAAAATGCTGTTGTTGTAATATCGAATATTTTTTTTAGGTTAGAGTAATATTAGAACAGTAAACAAACCAAACCATACCATACATACCAACAAAAGAATCTGGGCTGATTTACTTTTAAGAACAAGCATTCACAAAAACCCCTATATAGTTTACATGTGCTCTGCAAAATCACAAAACATGTGATTTCCTTGAAAAAAGGCGTGCGACTGCTGGTTAGTACAAATACCGAAAAGTACACAGTGTTGCCAATCTACTATTGTTCGGTGGGAATTAAAGGCAAAAATGTTCCAAAAAAATTATTTGTCCCCTGGTACATTTGTCCCTTGGTACATTTGTCCCTTGGTACATTTGTCCCTTGTTACAGCAGTCTCCCCTACATTATGTTCGTGGCCACACAGTATAAGAATGAGCCCAAAATACTTAAAATTTTAAATTCCATAAAAGACAAGTAATATTCTACTATGGACACAATATTAAGTTTAATTAGAATGAACTTTCAACAACAAACAAAGAAACACTTTTAACATATTGTAGTCACCCTTCATTGGTTCGCAAGGATAGGGGTAAAAACAAACAACTTGTTAGATTGAACATCAAACTTCGTCTATTGTCTATTCAGTAAATCTAAGTCAATGCCCACAAAAGTGCTACGATAGCATATGCAAAGTATAGTTAAAATTGCTTATACTAATTAAACAACTTATTGGTTTCCTAAAAGCGCTGTGCTGGATAATAATAATTGATGTATGCAACTATCGTAATTACTTTAAAAAGGAAATTGAAGTCAAAGACCTTTTGTCTTTGTTAGTCCAGTACACCTCCCTTGGGAAAGGAAAAAAAAATTTTTAAAACAAGAAAAATTTGTTTTTGATTAATCGTGGTAAAGCTTAATTCTATTTTTATGTACTAATGTTGGTTTATTTTTGATATTCAATAAAATATTTGGGTGCGAATCTTCTAAAACTATATAAGGACCTATGTATACACAATCTAACTTAGTATCCATATTTTCATTTAAAACTAAAACTTTATCTCCTATATTATAAATAATATTATTACAGTTTTTGTCAAATTGTTCCTTTCTTTTATATTTGGAAGATATTAAGTTATTTCTTGCATCGTTGCAAGCAACTTGTAACCTGTATTTTAATTCATGTGGATAATTGTCAAAATTATATAAAGGATCTACGTTATTAGAGATATTTGATGGTATATGGCTTATTTTTCCAAAAACAAGTTCATAAGGAGTATATTTGGTTTCAGTATGCACAGTATTATTGTATGAAAAGCACCAATATGGTACCCAAGTACTCCAATTGTCTTCATGATTTGCTATCTGAATTCTCAAATACGCTCCTAAATGCTTGTGTGAATTTTCTAACGCACCAAGAGTTTCATGGTGGTAAGCCGTTGAGTTTAAAGTTTTTATCCCTAATAATTTACAAGAATCCTGAAATACATTCGCTACAAATTCCTTGCCTTGATCAGTAACAGTCTCCTGAGGGATACCGTATCGTAATATAAAATTTTCTACGAACGATTTGGCAACACTGTAAGCTTCCTTATTTTGTAGTGGATAACATTCGACAAATTTAGTAAGTTCACATTGAATTGTTAATATATAGCAATTATCCAAACTATCATTTTTAATTGGACCTACTATATCAAGAAAAATCTTTTGGAATGCTGAAGTAGCTGTGGAGGTTATTGTCATAGGCTGTTTGTTTATTTTGCAATATTTATGCCGTTGACAATCATTACAGCGTCTGACAAAATCCTCTACATCTTTCTTCAATCCAGACCAAAAATAACGTTTTTTAATATTATTGTACATTCTATTTATACCTGCATGTCCACCTGTAGGTAAATTGTGAAAATCATTCAGTATTAATTGTTTCATTTCATTGTTTGCAACACGGTTAACATTGCTGACAATGTTTAATTTAATACCGTTCTTTAAAAGTTCTTTCCTATATCGCGATATGTGTTTTATAAATTCCTCATTGTTAGTATTTTTTAATATATATAATTCCGGAATTTGATATTTTTTGCATAAAATTCCAAGATCCCTCAACGATGTACCTAGGTCAAGCGTCGATCGGTGATCTTGATTAAAGCAAATTATTTGAGATATCTCATCATATATAAAAATTTTATTATTTATGTAACCATGGTTTATTCTATTTTTATATTTATTGAAATCGATTTCATTTACTGAACGTAATTCTATACTGTCGACAGGAGGTTTTAATAATTCTACAATTCCAGGGTGATCAAGCCTTTCATTCTGAGAATTTATTAAATCCGGCTGTTTTTGCACATTCTGCCTTTTTGTCTGTGCACGCGTCATTATATTTACACTATTATTTACTTTTGCAGTAATGTCTTTAAGTTCTGTTGATTCGATTTTAATGCGCGATAAAGCATCTGCGTTAACATTTTGAGAACCTTTAATGTAGTGTATGCTAAAGTCATATTCTTCTAAAATTAGACGAAATTTCGTTAATCTACTGGATGGATTAGTCATGCTAAATAAATATATAAGGGGACGATGATCTGAAAAAATTTGAAATTTTTTACCGTACAAGTATGGTCTAAAATGTTTAACACTCCATACTATTGCTAGTAACTCTTTTTCTATAGTACAGTAATTTTGTTCCGCTTTATTTAAAACTCGAGAAGCAAAAGCTATAGGTTTATCGTTACCATTACACAAAATAGAGCCAATAGCATACCCGCTAGCGTCAGTTTTAAGAATAAAAGTGTTATTTTCTGAAAAATTTGGATATTGTAGCAAGGGCGGATTAGTGATAGCTTGTTTCAGTTTATCGAAAGAAAGTTGACATTTCTCAGTCCATGCAAAAATTTTTCCTTTTCGAGATAATTCATTAAGTGGTTGGGCAATTTGAGCAAAATTGTTAATAAATTTTCGATAATAATTTGCAAATGCTACAAATCGTTTTGCTTCATCAGCATTTTGAGGTATTGGATATTGAACAATTGCTTTTAATTTTTCTGGATCTGGAGAAATTCCATCAGATGAAATAATATGACCCAAATATAAAATTTCTTTTTTAAGGAAATCACATTTGCTTGGATTGAGTTTTAAATTAACTTTTCTAAGTCGTTGTAAAACTTTGATAAGATTTATGTTATGATTTTGTAATGAATTTCCGAATATTATGAGATCATCAAGATAAATAAAACAGCTTTCATAGTTTAATCCTGACATTGCTACCGTCATAAGTCTAGAAAATATAGAAGGACTAACCTTGAGCCCCATTGGCAATCTTTTCATTTGATATTGACCTTCGTTTGTAGTAAATGCGGTATACGGTCTACTGGCTTTATCTAATTCTAATTGATAATACCCTTGTGATAAATCAAGATGAGAAAAATACAAGGCGCCAGATAAAGAATCTAAAATTTCCGCAATACAAGGTAAGGGAAACTTTTCATCCCTTAGGGCCCGCTGGTTGACTAATCTATAGTCAATCACAAGTCTAGTTTTCTTAATCCCGGAACTATCAGGTTTTTTGGGTACGATTAAAATAGCCGAATTCCATTCGCTTTTTGCCTCTTCTATAGTGCCTTCTCTAAGCATTCTATTAACGTGGTTACTTATATCGGTTTTTTGCGCATGCGGTAATCGATAGGGTTTAACGTATACAGGTACTGCATCGTCTTTTAATTGAAGTTTTTGTTTGTAAAGATTGGTAACAGTAAGTGGATCGCCCTCTAAATGAAAAACGTCAGAGTATTTAGCACATATTTTTTGTATAGAAAGTTTTTCTTCTATATTTAGTGTAGACATATCTATCGAATCCAATATTTTGTCAATTCGGTCTATAACTAAATTGCCTGTTTTGTCAAAGTTATAAATTTCGAAATCTGATGCACATTGTAAACGTGGTTTAAAATTTCTAATTTGTACTTCACGCTCGTTAACATTCACAATTCTTACAGCAATTTTTTCATTGTAAGATGATACAACAATTCCTGCAACAAGTACACCCTCACATAGCTCTTCTGGCAAAACAGCGAATTCACCACTTTTATTTATTTCGCAATATGTTATTACCTCACTTCGGGGGGGTAATGATATGCAAGAATCATATTTGGAAATCATAGGTACATTTACCTTATTATTAAAAATACAAAACGAAAATAAATATGTTTCATAGTTTATATTTGCCCCATATTTGGAAAAAAAATCTGAACCTAAAATACCATGAATGCCTGAACTAAATTTATCTGTTACTAAAAATACATGCTGAATTTCGTAATTATTTAAAGAAAATAAAATATTCGGTACTCCTAAGGAATAAGTAAATCCACCTACACCTACGATTTTAGTCTTTTTTGTTTTATCAATTCGTTCATTTCCATGTATACTTCCTGAAAAAATTACACTTATACTTGCTCCTGTATCTAGTAAAAATAACATGTTTTCCATTCGGTATCTTACTTGCACAAAATTCATACCATTTAAGTTTAAAATTACACACTCATTCATTGCATTGTAATCACATTCATTCTTTATTACATTATTGTTTACATGATCATTTTCTTTAGGGACGAAAAAATTTTTGGCTACTTGATCCGGTACTTAAATTTGTGTTATTAGGGCATTCGCTGAAATCGTTTGAAACATCTGTAACGTAAGTCGCTTGTTGACCCCTATAATTATTTTGTCGATGTCCGCGAAAATTTGAATGGCTGCGAAACGGCCTTCCCGATGTGCCTCGAGATGCAACGCGGCCTTGACCTCTATAATGATTGTTATTAAATATTCGCTGATTATTGTTTACATAGTGCCTACCGTTTGAATTGCTTTGAAAATTAAAATCTCTACCTCTATTATTTGACCTGTTTACGTTAAATCTTCCTCGATAACCTCGCGTATTATTTTGCGTTTGCATGTGAAATGTGGTTGATATCGGGTTAAAATTTTTAATTTTTTCTTCATCCTTAGCCCCTATTATAGCATCTTTTAATAACGTATAATTTCTAGCCTTTATTACCGTGCGTAGCTCACTATTTTTCAATCCATTTGCAAAAACATTTATAGCTATTTTTTCATTTACGCTGCGCAAAATGGGAATACTGCTATCGTTTCCGTCGGCCTGAGTAATAGTTAAGTTTGTAAATAATTCTTCAATATTTCTAGCGTATTCGTCGATAGTTTTTCCATTTTGCCTAACGCAATGTAACTCAGTAGCCAAAGCAGCAACAGACTTTTTGGTTAATAATGAATTTTCATATCTGAAATTAGATTATTGACAGTCGCGTATGTTTTTTCTAGTCTTATTTTCGCGCTTTGAGAGAGTCTAGTTTTAAGTACATAATTAATTAAGAGTTTGTGGCTGTTGTTGTCTAGTAATTCACTGTAAAGTTCGATTGCATCTATTAGTTGTTTTGTGGAATCCTCACTACCATCCATAGCTGGTAATAAGGATGCCGCGGTTTTTAAATCGAATTTATCGGTCATGTTGGAATCGCTATTATTACTAGATTCTCCTATTTTGTCTAATCTGTCTAAAATAATTTTCCGCGAATTTGCAATAATTTTTTGAATCTCGTTCGCATAAGTCTCAACTGCTTTGCTTACTTTTTCGTCACTAGAAACTTTTTTAAAATCTTCTATAAGTTTATAATATTTAGTGTCCAATAAACCTACATCTAACAATAATTTATTAACCCTTTGAGCATTTTCCCTTCTTTCAAGAGGATCTCTAGTAATATTATTATAGAATTTTTTTGTAGTTTCGTACAGTTCCTTAAAGTCACTAATATCGGCGCTCATTGCCTAACATTATAAAATTTATATATATCCTAATATTTAAAAACAGAGCCCAAAAAAAATGTAAGTACAGAATAAAAAAAAATCAACACAATCTAACCTCATATCCTTATAGTACTGTATCCTGTCCCTGTTGTCTGCCTTCTGTCAGCTTATTTCCAACGGTGCGAACTAGCGGCATTGCGCCTACACTAGCTCGTTCCCTCGATGCCAGCCCCGGTTTGGTAACAGCTGGTAGCACCTATCGTTGATGGCTGTCTACACAAGTTCTTGGCTTCTGGTGATTTCTCTTCTAATTTTTCTGGTTAAATTCTTTTTGATTTGTTGATAACAGTATGCAATGATTAGGAACACAACTATTGCAACACTTAGTAAAATCGCAACTTCCCATATCGACGCACCTTGTGATGTAGTTTGACCACCGCTGTTGCCCGCTTGAGCAATTACAATTTCTTCTTTACTTTGCGATTTACCCATATTGTTTTTTGTTACTTATGCATCACTTAATCATTTATTGCACACAACACACGTAAAATAGTAAAACTTGTTAAAGGACTGGCAGGATCGCCATGTAGTCACCCTTCATTGGTTCGCAAGGATAGGGGTAAAAACAAACAACTTGTTAGATTGAACATCAAACTTCGTCTATTGTCTATTCAGTAAATCTAAGTCAATGCCCACAAAAGTGCTACGATAGCATATGCAAAGTATAGTTAAAATTGCTTATACTAATTAAACAACTTATTGGTTTCCTAAAAGCGCTGTGCTGGATAATAATAATTGATGTATGCAACTATCGTAATTACTTTAAAAAGGAAATTGAAGTCAAAGACCTTTTGTCTTTGTTAGTCCAGTACAATATTGTTATGTATGAACTTTTTAATTAATATTGATTTCCATCTTTTGTGATCACTTTATTACCAGCATTTTTATGGCATTCTTAAGAAGTTGAGTCCTCCCTTTGTCAAACGACCATCTTAAAAATAACTTTAACAACGTTTTTAAGGAGTTTCAATGTAAATTAAACGAAACCTCAATAATAAAAATTTGAAGTGACCGACTTTTCAGCTCTAAAATAATTATTACAGCCCCCAGTAAGATGTCTTTCGGTCGGTTTGTTCCAGTAAAACCATCACTGGGCGGATTTTATTGCGGTTTCTATTTAATTAAACGAAGAAGATGTACAGGGTGGCGCTTTTTTGATGAATTTAATTGTTCCGGCAAAACCTAATAATAATACCTAGTTACAAGTCTGATTGATTGGAGCTTATTTGATCCACGGAGAAAGGTTCCACGCCTTTAAACGAAATTTAAAATTCTACCCAGGCAAAGATTTCTTTCAAACACATAAAGAGCCCCAAAATGTAGCTGCCCCCAAATTTCTAGCGAAAGGCGACCGGCTTTATTAAAGCTACCAGGCAATGCCTGCAGCCAGGCCAACTCCGTGACGCGCCCTACATTTATCGTTGTATCTTCATCATTACTCGTAGTTTTTTAATAATTTCTTTCTAACGTCTAATTCATAAAATATAGAAAAGATCAGTAATAAAATAATCGATTTTTTGCCAATAAGATAAGTTACCCCTTAAGACCTCGAGAAAATCTGAAAGAATTCACACAAAGCGTCAGAACATCAAACTTGAAACCATAAATAAACGCATTAATTTTTACGGTTGCTATGGCTACGTGTTACCTGAATATGATATGATATATGATCAAAACATTTAAATTTAATAAAATCTTTCATATTATTTCTTTAAGCTTATTTCATGGTTAAGACCAGTGACAGAACGTGGAGGTGGTTTAATGAGCACCCTAGTTACATCAGCAATGGCATGGTGTGATGGATTTACACTACCCCTAGTAGTGCCATTAAATGATTGGTTACAACCACCATTGCCAACCCAGTCGAAAGTTATGACCACGCCTGATGTAAGATTAATAGAATGTACTCCAAACGGACAGCATGTGGTTGTTGTTGTAGACAATGATCCACAGTTATGGCATATTATGACTAACCAGTTAGTGCATGTATTTAAAGGTAAGCTTTTTTACTTATTCATAAATATTAATATTGTTAAAAGTTGAGTGTGTGTGCATTATAAACCTTATTTCGTCGATAACAGCTAAATTAAAACAAAAAATATGAAGCAGTTTACATCCATTATCGATATACAGAAAATATTTATTCAGGTAACAAAATAAATAAAAGCCAAAAATGTATATGGTTATTACAAGAACACAGCGATATCTGTAAATAAAAACCTCGTACTAAAGGTATTAATGTCAAACTCAATATACTCACAAGATTTTAACCTCGCCACGCCTTCTTGGAAACACGGCGAACTTGACACAATACAGAGGAAATAAAAGAAGTTTCAGACAAATCTGCGTAGGGTTATGCAAACGCGGCATTGCTGTACTGTTAAAGGTCGGATTTTCAAGAACCAAATAGAATATTATTACGTAAAATATCACATTGATCATATGAAATTGACCAATTAAAATTGCTTCAAAATTTAAAATATTGCACGCGACCGAGAACGCGCTGCCATTGCCCGTGACGTCATCTCTCAGGACATTTAAACGCGGTTGACGCCAGGCAATGCATTTTAGCAGATTCTCCGTGATTAAAAAGGCTTTCTTACTTAATTTCGGGTGTAGTAGTAGTAGTAATAGTAATAGTACTGGAAATAGTAGTAGTAGCAGTAGTATAGTAGTTATAAATTAATAATGATTTATAAATATTAGGTACGAAGTTACAAAGTAGGTAATAAAGTCAAGCATGCCTACCTACCTCCAAATGAAAGAAGAGACTTGGGTTACTTTGAAGGTTACGCTCAAGCTATATTCTAAAAATGCAAAAAAAATCAAAAACATAAAACTGTTGCAATTGGGCCGCTTCAAGGAAACACGATACGGGTAAAATTAGACCCCTCTCGAGCTACCCCCTTGAGAAACTACCCTTTTTCAATTTTTTTGTGCTACACGCATGCAAGGGCTTTTATGTCGGTTCGAAGTAAATATGGGTATATCGACTTACATTTGACGGGAGGAAGTCCAACCAACCCACGAGGGATGAAACAAATCTTCCAAGGACTGTTTTTCTCTGAAAATTAATAGGAATTTCGAGAAGATTTTTACGAAGCTGTATTAATGTGTATGGTTGTCCTCAAATCCCCGTTAATTGCACGAAAAAAAAATAGCCCTACCCTCAAAGAGTTGCTTCAACCCCGTTGGTGGGGTATCAGCCGGTCAAAGTTAAAGTACCCATATTCACTTCAAGAATCCCGATCCGACAAGCCCTTGTATGCGTAGCACTTAATAGAAAAGGGAGTGTTTTCTCAATTTAGGGTTTCCCCGCCGCTATAAAACGGGAGGAGAAATATCTTGCGATCGAGTTTCAGCACTTTTGGAATTTGTTTGCACTTTTCCATGGAATATTATGATTTTCATCTACGACCCTAGTGTCCATTGCAAATCCCAACCAAAATACCTGCTTGTGAGGTTTATAAAACTACTCGATTAATGTTATTCGTTTAATCGTCAATGTTCAATAACTAATGCAAAACAAAAGTGTTTTAATTCTGTACAAGGAATCTGATGATACAATTGCGGTACTATGGTTCAGGTTAGTTATTATAATACTATTTCTGCTTACAAATATTGGATGACGTCAGCAAGTTAGTTCAATTTTCTTTTTTTATATATTTAATCCTAAATAATCATTTGCTTTAGCCCTTGACTTATCTAAACGGCTGGTAATGGTTCCTTAATCTATTGTAAGGGTTCCATAGTTAGGATAAGCAAAGTAGTACAGATAGATAACCTCAAGTTTCTAAGAATTACTCTGGTTAAAAATGGTACTACAGTGGGTGTTGTTTCGCATTATAGGTCTCCTTCAATTAGTTCCAACAATTATACTTTAGCATTAACTGATTTATTCACTAACAATAATTTCACTTGTTGCGACATTGAACTTTTTGTTGGTGATATTAATACAAGTTTACTTGATACCCAATCATTAGTTGTTAACGATTATTTAAATTGTTTAAATAGCCATGGTTACCTATCTAAAGTTAATAAACCCACTAGAACAACCAGTTATAGTAAGACCTGCATTGACCATATTTTTATGAAAAGTAGAAAACGCTATATTAACAATTTGATAATATTGAATAGTTCTATTACTGATCATCATGCATTGTTGTTTAATATTGATTTTGGATTTAATTTGGAGCATGTCTCAAATACTAGCAAAGGGGAAAGAACTGTTAGGAGAATAGACTACATTAGATTAAATAATAGTCTTATGAGAGAGAAATGGGAAACTGTTTTAGTAAGTATAGATCCTAATATAGCTTCAGAATGTTTTCTAAATACGGTAGATAAGCATACAACTGCTGCAACGACAGTTAGATTAATTCCTAATAAAAAGGTTCGTCTAAAACCATGGATTACTCCTGGGCTGCTTGTTTCAATCAGAACTAGAGATCGCTTACATAGGTTGCATATCCTTAACCCCAATAATGTTATCGCAAGGCAAAATTATAGGGATTATCGTGATCAATTAAGTAGAATGATTAAAATAACAAAATCAACTTATTTTAAACAAAAGTTAAATGCAATAAATAGTAACCCAAGAAAAACTTGGGAATTAATTAAGCAGGTGACCAATGTTGATCTATCTAAGACAAGTATTTCTGTCTTAAAAAATGCAGATAATCATGATTTAACTGATCAAGGAGATATTGCTAATGAGCTTTGTGGATTTTTTAGCTCTGTCGGTGCCAAATTAGCGAGCAAAATAAGTAGACCTAGGATAATACCACATTTTTTGTCAAATGAAAAACGGTTTCCCAGCATGATGTTCCTTCATCCCATAACAGATGAAGAAATTATTAATTCTATAAACTCACTAAAAAGTTCCTCTTCTTTGGAGAATTTTTCTGTTAGTGGTTCGATTATTAAGTCAAACTATAAATCGTTTATCAGGCCTCTTGTGCATATTGTGAATCTGGTTTTTAATACTGGTGTATTTCCTGATGTTTTTAAGAAAGCTGTTATAGTACCCTTGCACAAGGGTGGAGATAATACTGATATTAATAACTACAGACCAATTGCTCTTACTAACCCTTTTTATAAAGTAACTGAAAAATGTAGAAAAAAAAAGGTTGTGTAGTTTTTTATATTCTAACAAACTATTATCGGATTCACAGTATGGATTCGCGGAGGGGATGGGAACAGACGTGGCTCTGCATGAAACCACTGATTTTATTGTGAATTGCTTTAATAATAATGAAAAGTCGCTGGCGATTTTCCTGGACCTCTCAAAGGCATTTGACACTGTGGATCACCATATTTTGCTGAGTGAACTTGAATATGTCGGGATTAGGGGTAAAGTCCTTAAGTTATTGCAGTCGTATCTGTGTAATAGATTTCAAAAAGTTAGATTAAATACAACATATAGCTCATTCAGTAGGGTGAAATATGGTATTCCGCAGGGTACAGTGCTTGGCCCTATTCTGTTCTCAATAAATATTAACAGTTTGACGACCATAATACCTAATGTTAAAACTGTTTGTTTTGCTGATGATACAGTACTTTTGTGCAAGGGTAGGTCATGGGATGAAGTCTTTGAGGGAGCTGAAGGGGCAATCGCTTATGTTAAGACATGGCTGGATTTAAATTATCTAACACTTAACGTAAATAAAACTAATTTTATGTGATTTGCAATAAATAAGAAAGGTTTGCTTAAAAAAAATATAATTAAGATTCACTCCAATGGATGTGATTTTTCTGAGAGATGTGCGTGTTCAGGTATTGTTAGATCGGTAGAAAGCACGAAATACTTGGGTGTATATTTTGATCAGTTTTTAAAATGAACTACTCATACCGAATATGTAAAAATTAAATTAAAAATACTAATCTATAAATTTTATGAACTACGCAACATACTCAGCAGAAATTTAATTATCACAATTTATAAGTCACTGACAGAATCCTGCCTTAATTACGGAATAATATATTGGGGCTCAGCCCATAAAAATGCCCTAAAGAATGCTGTCCTCGCACGAAAATATATTTTAAAAATAATTCCTTGTAAGTCTAGACGTTTTTGTTTTCTGTTGCTATTTCAGCAATCTGGATTATTCACTATTGCTCAATTATACGTTAATGGTGTAATTAGATTTCCTCTTACTAGAAATATGTTTCAAAATTTCATAAGTCATAATATTTTGACAAGAGCTAACCTTAATCATAATTTAACTTTACCTAGCACACACTTCAGTGCCACACAGAGATGTGTTTCCTATGTGGCTCCCAAAATTTAAAATTTATTGCCAGTGAAATTCAGAACTAATAGATTTCGAACAATTAAAAGGTATCTTAATGAATGGATTAAAAATAACACTCTAAGGATTAGGAATGCCGTTGCCTTTTTAGCATGATATCTTACCATAAATGTTCTAGTTTAAGTAGGATTTTATAATCTGTAATATAGATAGATAGGCATTAAGTGTCATGCTACTACTACTAGGTAAATTATTTATAATAATTATGCTTATATTTTTTTTGTTCTTGTTTTTTTTTTATTGCTAATCAAGAGAAAAATTGTCTCCTTGTGCACACACAGACACACAGTCCATATTGCACATATATTTTTTATAATATCACCAATACCTATTGTACATTGTAATAATAAATAAATAAAAAAATAAATAAAATAAAAAACTTTACTTTAGTTCTTTCTCAAATGCTCAAAGTGTCTGTTATCATGTTCATCGCCTTTGTTGAGTAAAAAAAATTAAAATTTGAACAGGTCGAATCAAGTGGCCTGGCTGGCCCGAGAAAAAGGCTTCCTTTCCCGATCCATCGGCCTGGATATGCCTCATTTAGATGTCCTCGCACATTTATTGAAAAATGTGCTGCACAGCTTCGTTGAGCTGCAAGAACAAATTTTGCCTGGTTTAAAGGGAATTTATAAAAGGCAAACCCACAAGTTCGGCTACAAACTTTGGGCTATGTGTGAAGAAGATGGGTTTTGCTACAATTTTTTACTATCTCGTGAAAAAGACTTATCGCAAACCGTTTATGTTGAACTTCTTGGCACGAGGGTTGTTACCAACATATTGTCAGTAGTGGAAAATCCAGAAAGTTATTCCATTTATTTCGATAATTTCTTTAGCAGCCATGCTTTGTTTCACAAGCTGAATAAAATGGAATTTCGAGCAACTGGAATAATTAATAATAATTAGGGAAATAGAACTCAAAAATGCCCCATGAAATCGTCAAAAGAACTTGAAAAGGAAGAGGGAAGATCGTATGACTACCAGTTAGATGAGAAGAATGAGATACTACTTGTCAAATGGAACGATAATAAATGTGTATTACTAGCAAGCAATTTTGATACTGTGGAGCCACTAGCGTCGGTGCGAAGATGGAATAAGGCAAAGATGGGCCGTGCACCTATCCCTCAGCCAAGAATGATAAACAATTATAGTCGACAACACGACTGGCACTTAGAAAAACATGGTATTGCAGTTAGGGGGAAAAAATGGTACTGGTGTTTATTCACACGTGTCATTGATATGGCTATCGTAAACGAATATGTATTATACAAACATATTCATGGAAAAAATCCATTATGTACACCTTGTTTTACAAAATTTCATATCAGAAATTAATTTCATATTTTATATATGCATAGTAGAACGTTTCATTTTTTTATACTAATACTATAATTATTTTTGGTTAACATCAATTAGCAAAATTTATTATGCTTTCAAATACATTTTACCAGAGTATTTTTTTCATCTCAAATATTCTCACATTCACCCAGCGTCCTATTTTTAGGACATCACTTCTTGAAAAAACTACTTGTTCTTTTCAGATTTGGTCGATGTCATTGCCTTTAATAGTTCCCAAATAACAAAATATTCAATTTTTACAAAAAAAATAAGACGATAATGGGTTAATTTACATCCTTAAATTCAATGGGAACTTGTTTCCATTTCAAAGGTCTGATCTTGTTATTTTCCCTCCATTTTTCCTTTCCCGATAAATTTTGAAATATCTTTGCAAAATATGCTCTGACAGCAAATGTTGTAACATTTCTTAGTTGTTTATAGTATAAATATTTTGCAGGTGATTTATTACTTTTAAAATTTTTAAGGCCTTTATCCATAAGCTTTTGCATCAGTCTAATTGTGTCGGTTACCCATGGTAAGAAACATTTTTTACGTAAGAAAACCATTTGGATCGGAGCATGCTAATCAAGCAAGGCTAATAAAGGATCAATAATTTAAAAATTTTACTTTTCCAAAATATCAGAAATAGTCTCAGAAGGTAGGTTCAAGACCCCTTTGAAATAAGTCAATGTTTATGTTGTTTGTTATTCAATGATCTATAGATTATGTTATTCACCTTTGTATTTGTATTGAAAGAGCATTGTGTTTTACAGAAAACTGACATATAATCCGAGAAAGACATCAATTACACCATTGTTTATTAAATAATATCGGCACTCGTAAAAATTAAGTTAAAAAGTCAATAAGAGTGACCGATGTGTTAGAAATCGGGGGCGGTCTAGATATAGTTCAATTACAAGATCTTGCATTTTAGTACCTATAATTTTTAACCCATTAATAATTTTATCATACTTTATATTTTTATTCTAATGCCACCCCATATTCTATTATCGTGGCCATTTCGTATAATAAATTGGGTAAGCTTACCAGGTCGTTAGGTGCACCCTGGTGTAACCAACTTTTCGTAACATGATAATATTTTTTTTTTTTAATTCTTTGAACATGAATGTGGGTTATGTTTTAAGTCATTAAAAAGTTGAGTGAAGAGAAATATTGGATGACGTCAGCAAGTTAGTTCAATTTTCTTTTTTTATATATTTAATCCTAAATAATCATTTGCTTTAGCCCTTGACTTATCTAAACGGCTGTATTTTGACTCCTTCTGTGCCCTTTAATATTCAATTTATATTAAAAGGTTTTATATTTCATTATTTTATACCTATTAAAAGACAAGTAATCAATTTTAAAACGGCTATAAAAATACTTACAAAAAAGCACCAAACAAGATAACATTTTTTTCTTGAATTCGCTCGAACGAACTTTGTTTTGGCAAAAAATTACGCCAATTTGCGAGACCCTTTTAGGTAAGTGTCTCTAAATCAACAATAACGTCTGTCGATTGCTTTCCTAAAGGAAAATGTTCTTACATAAAAAAAGTTTTTAAGTGCTTTAGAAAGAGAGTAATTACTTGACCACTTGCTTCTTTGAACTTGGCGCTTCCATATTGATTTATCTCTCTCGCTTTCTCTCCCCCTCTCACTTTCTCCCGGCGGTTTAGGCACTTTAAATTAATTACTCCTGCTTGCTGCAAAATCGTCCCCTACAATTAGTTTTTGTTCAGATTTTACAATGTACATCAAAGCCTAGATTTTATGCCACTAACTTTCAGATTAAAAAATTTAAAAAATCTGTGGACTTTATACTGCTCGAAAAAGATAATTATTAGACTAGACGTCAAGATATTATTTCTAAGGTCAAAATAAACACAGAAGTTATGTCAAAAATGAGGTTAATTTAGTTCAGTTTAGGTCATACTTTTCAAAAAAAAAAAAGAAACATTTATTAACGGATTATGCGATCATGTACAGGGTGTCCAGTTTTCGATGGTTTTACGGGGTATCGCCGTTATTAGTAAAGATAGAAGGATACGGTTTTCGCAGCACCATGCTACTTTTTTGTGAAACAAAAGGTGCTGCAATCAGAATTTTTCTAGTTCTCCTTATTTTTAATATACGGGATATTTTTGAAAATTTTACGTTTTGGGACACCCCCATATTTAGGTTACCCTAAACTTATCAAAGAGAAAATAAATGTTCTTTTAGTAGTTTTTTTTATGTAGAATCCAGTGACGTACTCTACGATCAATAGTTTCCGAGGAAAAAAACAAACTTGCTTTTTCTAAATTGGTCACCCTATAGATTTTTTAATAATATAATTTAGTTTTATAACAAGCTTTTCAGAAATATATAATATCTTATTTTTATTTATTAAGCACGAAATTTACATTTTATTATAAAATAACATTTTTTGTTAGTAGACGACCATGACGGATATTTAAAAAAACTATTACTGGTATAATAATTACTGCAGAAGAAATATATTTTGGACTCTTAATCTAATTAGTAGCTACCTATATATCAGTAAAAATAATAACAATGCATAAATTGAGTTTTACTAAGTAAAATATTAGAAACAAAAGCTGAAAGTTTATAGAACTGACTCATAAAATAAATATTGCTCAAATTATTCTCCATTATGCCTTAGACATGATTCATACATAGTTCTTATTCACCTTTATGAATTTAAAATAATAAAAGTCCTCGTATGTAACTGCCCAAATGCTCTTTCTTTCTTTCATTTCTTAAATCTGCAATTGTTTGGTATTGAATAGAATAAATTTTATTTTTGAGGTATCCCCACGAGAAGAAATCCAATACAGACAAGTCGAGTGGCCTTAGTGACCATCTTACAGGCCCATTAGTTACAATCCAGTGGCCTGGGAAATCATTATTTAAGCAGGTCCTGGTAATTAGCGCATTGTAAGCGGGTGTTCCATCTTGTTGCAAATGCAAGTTATTGAGACCCGCTAAGGGCACGTCTTTTATTATTTCCGGCACAACGTTTTCCAGAATTTCCAAATATTTATATACATTAAGGCTGCCTTCAAATATATTATAAATTATTTTGCTTCCTAGTATAAAACATGAAACGTTAAAGCAAAACCTGCCTTGCCGTTCGAGTGGAAATATTAAAATAATATGCTGATTTTCCTGAAACTAAAACCTCGTACTGTGCCGACTAAATATGCCAGCACTGGTAAAATGAGCCTCATCGAGCCATATAACGGTTTCTCCAAAATTATTTTCACTGTTTATGTTTTGTAAATACCAATTACAGAACTCTATACGGCGCTGCGCATCACCAGGATAAAGTTTTGTACTAAGTGGAATTTATATAGCTTAAAATTGTGTTTTTTTAGGATTGTTTGAACTCTCGATTTAACTATTCCGACCGAACCTTTAACTGTTCTGCAAGAATTAGTTGGATTTGTTTCAATTGAAGCTAAAACATTTATTTCATCAGTCTCGCGGTTTTCCTTGTTATAGATTTGTAGCTGTCGTCTTTCGGGATATTTACAAGTAATTTAAGAAATTTAATAAAACTTCATAGAGAACTACAAGAAGGCGTATATTTACCTATTGGAATACACTTCTAATGCTTCATCTGCATTTTTATTACAATGGACATAACAAACGAGCATGTCGTAGTTTTCATTATTTTCAAAGTTTACATTTTCTGCCATAATTAGGACAAACTGATTTTTTCGAGGAATTTTTACTATTAATTAGATATTTTAAAACAACTTAGAGAACCTGAATACACTAACAGAAACTAAAGAAGTTTTTAATATGACATAAATGACTGATGTGTTCTTTTCTTTTTTTAAATACTCGTCATGGCCGACTAACAAAAAATGTATATTTTTTAATAAAACGTAAATTTCGTGCTTAATATTAAAAAAGAAATAAGGTATTATATATTTTTGAGAAGCTTGTTATAAACTAAATTATATTGTTAAAATGTATATAGGAAACTATTGAACGTAGAAAAAATTTGAGTACGTTACTGGATTCTACGTAAAAAACTATCAAAAGAACATTCTTCTCTTTGATAAGCTACAGGATAACCTAAAATGTAAAATTTTCAAAAACATCCCGTTTATCAAAAACAAGGAGGATTAGAAATATTCTTTTATTTTACAAAAGAGTAACACAGTGCTGGGAAAACCGTATCCTTCTATCTTTACTAATAACGGAAATACCCCTTAAAACCATCAAAAACTGAATACCCTGTATACTACCGGTCCGGCAAAAGCATACTTAAGTCTATCTTTATTCCTCAGTAAACTTATTCATTAGTTATTCTCTTCTTAGATGAAATTTAAATATGGTGGTACTGGGTTATTCATAAAAAAACACCAAAATATTTTTAAAAACTAAGATTTGGTGTGGCATAAAATTTATGAGAATATAAATTTTACTTTTACCCATATTAAATATAGTATTTTTTAAAGTTTTACTAATTCCGTTTTACATACAACCGAGAAATGCGTTTTAAAACGTCAATCCATTAACCATCTTAAATTGTCCATAAGAACAAAAAAAAAACATTTATGGAATGCCCCTTAGGTACTACCATCATCTACTTTAAAAATCTAAATTATACTAGGTACCCCACTTGTAGCGAAAGCTGATCAAAAATGCTTTTCAGCGATATCACAATTTATAAGATTTAATGAAATGAATTTTAATTTAAAGAAAAATGGTTTTGTGCAAACACTAATAGAAAAAAAAATAAATTATAAAATAACCAAAGCCGCCAATCATCCATTTCTACCCCCTTCCGTGAAACTTATTTAATAGTAAATAGGCTTGGAAGTTAAATTGTGATCAATAATAAAGGAACATATTTTATTTTTCTACTATTTTATTAAGTGCTTAAAATGATTTCCATTTCCTTCTAAATAGACTTGAGGTCGGTTTTAAATTAGTCCCTAACTTCCTGAAAAATATCTCTTGTCATATTTCGGCAAGCATTTATTATCCTGTGACGTAATAAAATTATTCCCGTGAAGCCCGTTGGGTTTTGTAAACTAGTGATTTGTTCTATTTCCATAAAAGAAGTCCGTGGGGGTAAGGTCACCTTGGGGGCTACTCCATTGCACCAATTTTGACAATTCAGTGGCATGAATAATTCGGGTCCAAGCTGTCTCTCGCCACAGCAGAATAGTGTCGGGTGCACAATATTGCTATATAAGATATTCGCTCATATTTAGATTGCATTTAGTTTGCGTTGTAAATCATTCTGATTTTAAAGTTCATGGACAATAGAGGGCAAATTCTTTTATGGCGGTATCGCTGAAAATCATTTTTGACAAATTTTCCAGAGGGATAGCATAGAGTAAGGTAGTGCAATTTAAGATTTTAAAGTGGATGAGTAACTCTTAAGGGGTAGGTGAGGGTGAATTTTTACACTCAAGATGATAAAACTAAACACCAGAAATGAACACGCAGAGAGATCTGGTATTAGGCTTATTTTACATTATGAAAATAGCTATAAATAGCTCATGTAGTATTAAATACCAATAGAATTTCGTTAAATCACTTTGCTATTCCAATAGTGTTTCCTTACGACCATAACAGCGGGGCGGCGCTGTGTGATTGGTGGAAGGTCAATACGCCGGAGTTAATTTCGAGGAAACTTTTTGCGCAAATGTAGTATTTTGGTTGGATTTCCAGATTTTGATTATACAAACTTGTCTGCTTGTTATTTAGAGAAAAAAGGAACCAAATATATAGGCATTAGTGGTATGCTATAAATAGCATACCGCTGTGCTATACGTACGTCTATCTTAAATTGTATTTAACGACGGAAATGCCACCTGCTCTAGGGCGTAAACCTGAACTGACCTGCTTTAAAACGGAAGTACGGTTTTACGCCTTCCCGCATCGAATTTGCCCGTGAGAACTTACCATAAAAGTCATAGCCGAATACTGATTTAGCACCCGTAATCACAAAATGTTAATGGCAAAGAATCTTCAAATTAATGTTATTAAAAGATTTTTCCATAAACCATGTTGTCTGAAGTGTTTTGGAACCAAAGGCTCACAGTTCCTATAGTGTGAACAAATATGGCCCATTTATCTGAGGGTAAAATTGAACACGAACAGTTATAAATATACCGGTTGTTGCATCGTCGGGCAAGATATAGGAATTCCCATGTAAACTTTGGTCAGTAATTATTTTAGAAAAAAAATTATATTGAAATTTATTGAAAAGCCACAGGACCAACCTTAGCCCTTTTCGGTCAACCAGTTAGGAGTTAACAGCTAAAACATTTTTGTAAATTTCTAATTTATTGTAATCCCTGTACTATAGAGTAATAATAAAAACACCAGTAGCTTTAACAGTGACATTTTAAATGAATGTCAAATTTGGTGTTATTACGGTTCAAAAATACGGGGTTAACAATAATTCTTATTTTTATCTCGCAGCATTGATTTTAATGCGAATTTTGCCAAGTACGCAAAAACATTAACCAGTAACCAGACAAAACTTTTATATGAAAATACTATAAATAATTTGAACAAGATAACTTTAGGATGTAATCAAATGTTAATTTTTCTCACTCCTCCATTGACAATGTGATAATACCCTAAAAGAACATAAAATTTCTTTCTTACGTTGGCTAGTTGGTACATTGACATTCTATTGCATTTGTCAAAAGTAGGTTTCTTAGCTCAACTAAGTGTTCATGATTTTTTTATTTATTTATTATTATAAATAAGCCTAATAGTGCATACGGTTTTTACTACGGAACTAAAAATGTGATAAACAATCAAACAATGTAAAAAATCGAGATGTTTCCATTTACTAAAAGAAAACTTTTGTCTGCTACGACTTAACGAATGATTACTCTGTATATACTTACTAATATTTTTAGGCCGTAAATTTATTTTTACCCGGAAACTTTTGTATTAAACCTTTTCTACATAATTCGCAAGTAAGGATATATTTAGCCGTTACGTTACCTTTTGAGCAGACTGTACAAGGTGTCCGGATTTCGATGTATTTGCGGGTTATCTCAGTTATTAGTCAAGATAGAAGGGTTGTACGTCGTGGCTCTATTTTTATGTAAAACGAAAGATATGCGCCACATACAGAATTTTTATAGAGTCCTGTTTTTGAGCGACTATGTGTCCTTATTTGATAGTGTATAATATATTCTCTAAGACATATGGTTGGATATCAAGAAAAATATAATGTTTAATTTATTGTAAGTATTGAAAGACTTATCTTGTTGACTAATGTTGTTGTCTGATTAAAATTCTATTATCTACTAAAATTTTCCCACAATAACAACTATAATTTTTTCTTTCTTTTTGGGTAAAATCGTGATTATGTGTACATATAATTATAATTTTAAGGATGAAACCGGCTAATGCAGGCAGTTTTGGCAGGCGCTAAACGCAAAAATATTCATTTTGCTATTGTCTCTTTAAACTCTTGTCTTTTTCTCTTCACTCAACTTTTCAATGACTTAAAACATAACCCACATTCATGTTCAAAGAATTAAAAAAAAAAAAATATTATCATGTTACGAAAAGTAGGTTACACCAGGGTGCACCTGACGACCTGGTAAGCTTACCCAATTTATTATACGAAATGGCCACGATAATAGAATATGGGGTGGTATTAGATTATATTATAAAGTATGATAAAATTATTAATGGGTTAAAAATTATAGGTACTAAAATGCAAGATCTTGTAATTGAACTATATCTAGACCGCCCCCGATTTCTAACACATCGGTCACTCTTATTGACTTTTTAACTTAATTTTTACGAGTGCCGATATTATTTAATAAACAATGGTGTAATTGATGTCTTTCTCGGATTATATGTCAGTTTTCTGTAAAACACAATGCTCTTTCAATACAAATACAAAGGTGAATAACATAATCTATAGATCATTGAATAACAAACAACATAAACATTGACTTATTTCAAAGGGGTCTTGAACCTACCTTCTGAGACTATTTATGATATTTTGGAAAAGTAAAATTTTTAAATTATTGATCATTTATTAGCCTTGCTTGATTAGCATGCTCCGATCCAAATGGTTTCCTTACGTAAAAAATGTTTCTTACCATGGGTGACCGACACAATTAGACTGATGCAAAAGCTTATGGATAAGGGCCTTACAAATTTTAAAAGTAATAAAACACCTGCAAAATATTTATACTTTAAACAACTAAGAAATGTTACAACATTTGCTGTCAGAGCATATTTTGCAAAGATATTTCAAAATTTATCGGGAAAGGAAAAATGGAGGGAAAATAACAAGATCAGACCTTTGAAATGGAAGCAAGTTCCCATTGAATTTAAGGATGTAAATTAACCCATTATCGTCTTATTTTTTTTGTAAAAATTGAATATTTTGTTATTTGGGAACTATTAAAGGCAATGACATCGACCAAATCTGAAAAGAACAAGTAGTTTTTTCAAGAAGTGATCTCCTAAAAATAGGACGCTGGGCGAATGTGAGAATATTTGAGATGAAAAAAATACTCTGGTAAAATGTATTTGAAAGCATAATATATTTTGCTAATTGATGTTAACCAAAACTAATTATAGTATGAGTATAAGAAAATGAAACGTTCTACTATGCATATATAAAATGTGAAATTAATTTCTGATATGAAATTTTGTAAAACAAGGTGTACATAATGTTACATTACATTTTCTGCAGAAAGTTAGCGGTTTGCTTTTGCAAGCTGGGAATTGACAACGACGTTGCTTATCTCGTTTTTTAAGAAGGTGTTCCCTTTCGTCGAATCTGACATCATCTGACACTCTTGACCTTGAAGTAGAAGCCCAGCTGTAAGATCTGCCTTTTAGGATGGGCCGCCCGTGTCCAATTTTCAAATAATGAAAAGCAATTGCTCTTCGAAAGTCTTTTATAGAAATGGATTTTTTCCATGAATATGTTTGTATAATACATATTCGTTTACGATAGCCATATCAATGAGACGTGTGAATAAACACCAGTACCATTTTTTCCCCCTAACTGCAATACCATGTTTTTCTAAGTGCCAGTCGTGTTGTCGACTATAATTGTTTATCATTCTTGGCTGAGGGATAGGTGCACGGCCCATCTTTGCCTTATTTCATCTTCACACCGACGCTAGTGGCTCCACAGTATCAAAATTGCTTGCTAGTAATACACATTTATTATCGTTCCATTTGACAAGTAGTATCTCATTCTTCTCATCTAACTGGTAGTCATACGATCTTCTCTCTTCCTTTTCAAGTTCTTTTGACGATTTCATGGGGCATTTTTGAGTTCTATTTCCCTAATTATTATTAATTATTCCAGTTGCTCGAAATCCCATTTTATTCAGCTTGTGAATCAAAGCATGGCTGATAAAGAAATTATCGAAATAAATGGAATAGCTTTCTGGATTTTCCACTACTGACAACATGTTGGTAACAACCCTCGTGCCAAGAAGTTCAACATAAACGGTTTGTGATAAGTCTTTTCAACGAGATAGTAAAAAATTGTAGCAAAACCCATCTTCTTCACACATCGCTCAAAGTTTGTAGCCGAACCTTGTGGGTTTGCCTTTTATAAATTCCCTTTAAACTAGACAAAATTTGTTCTTGCAGCTCAACGAAGCTGTGCAGCACATTTTTCAATAAATGTGCGAGGACATCTAAATGAGGCATATCCAGGCCGATGGATCGGGAAAGGGAGCCTTTTTCTCGGGCCAGCCAGGCCACTTGATTCGACCTGTTCAAATTTTTATTTTTTTTACTCAACAAAGGCGATGAGCATGATAACAGACACTTTGAGCATTTGAGAAAGAACTAAAGTAAAGTTTTTTATTTTATTTATTTATTTTATTTATTTATTTATTTATTTTTTAATTTATTTATTATTACAATGTACAATAGGTATTGGTGATATTACAAAAAATATATGTGCAATATGGACTGTGTGTCTGTGTGTGCACAAGGAGACAATTTTTCTCTTGATTAGCAATAAAAAAAAACAAACAAGAACAAAAAAAATATAAGCATAATTATTATGAATAATTTACCTATTAGTAGTAGCATGACACTTAATGCCTATCTATCTATATTACAGATTATAAAATCCTACTTAAACTAGAACATTTATGGTAAGATATCATGCTAAAAAGGCAACGGCATTCCTAATCCTTAGAGTGTTATTTTTAATCCATTCATTAAGATACCTTTTAATTGTTCGAAATCTATTGGTTCTGAATTTCACTGGCAATAAATTTAAAATTTTGGGAGCCACATAGGAAACACATCTCTGTGTGGCACTGAAGTGTGTGCTAGGTAAAGTTAAATTATGATTAAGGTTAGCTCTTGTCAAAATATTATGACTTATGAAATTTTGAAACATATTTCTAGTAAGAGCAAATCTAATTACACCATTAACGTATAATTGAGCAATAGTGAATAATCCAGATTGCTGAAATAGCAACAGAGAACAAAAACGTCTAGACTTAAAAGAAATTATTTTTAAAATATATTTTCGTGCGAGGACAGCATTCTTTAGGGCATTTTTATGGGCTGAGTCCCAACATATTATTCCGTAATTAAGGCAGGATTCTGTCAGTGACTTATTAATTGTGATAATTAAATTTTTGCTGAGTATGTTGCGTAGTTCATAAAATTTATAGATTAGTTTTTTTAATTTAATTTTTACATATTCGGTATGAGTAGTCCATTTTAAAACCTGATCAAAATATACACCCAAGTATTTCGTGCTTTCTACCGATCTAACAATACCTTAACACGCACATCTCTCAGAAAAATCACATCCATTGGAGTAAATCTTAATTATATTTTTTGTAGGCAAACCTTTCTTATTTATTGCAAATCACATAAAATGAGTTTTATTTACGTTAAGTGTTAGATAATTTAAATCCAGCCATGTCTTAACATAAGCGATTGCCCTTTCAGCTCCCTCAAAGACTTCATACCATGACCTACCTTTGCACAGAAGAACTGTATCATCAGCAAAACAAACAGTTTTAACATTAGGTATTATGGTCGTCAAACTGTTAATATTTATTGAGAACAGAATAGGGCCAAGCACTGTACCCTGCGGAACACCATATTTCACCCTACTGAATGAGCTATATGTTGTATTTAATCTAACTTTTTAAAATCTATTACACAGATACGACTGCAATAACTTAAGGACTTTACCCCTAATCCCGACATATTCAAGTTTACTCAGCAAAATATGGTGATCCACAGTGTCAAATGCCTTTGAGAGGTCCAGGAAAATCGCCAGCGGCTTTTCATTATTATTAAAGCAATTCACAATAAAATCAGTGGTTTCATGCAGAGCCACGTCTGTTCCCATCCCCTCCCCGAATCCATACTGTGAATCCGATAATAGTTTGTTAGAATATAAAAAACTACACAACCTTTTTTTTATACATTTTTCAGTTACTTTACAAATAGGGTTAGTAAGAGCAATTGGTCTGTAGTTATTAATATCAGTATTATCTCCACCCTTGTGCAAGGGTACTATAACAGCTTTCTTAAAAACATCAGGAAATACACCAGTATTAAAAACCAGATTCACAATATGCACAAGAGGCCTGATTAACGATTTATAGTTTGACTTAATAATCGAACCACTAACAGAAAAATTCTCCAAAGAAGAGGAACTTTTTAGTGAGTTTATAGAATTAATAATTTCTTCATCTGTTATGGGATGAAGGAACATCATGCTGGGAAACCGTTTTTCATTTGACAAAAAATGTGGTATTATCCTAGGTCTACTTATTTTGCTCGCTAATTTGGCACCGACAGAGCTAAAAAATCCACAAAGCTCATTAGCAATATCTCCTTGATCAGTTAAATCATGATTATCTGCATTTTTTAAGACAGAAATACTTGTCTTAGATAGATCAACATTGGTCACCTGCTTAATTAATACCCAAGTTTTTCTTGGGTTACTATTTATTGCATTTAACTTTTGTTTAAAATAAGTTGATTTTGTTATTTTAATCATTCTACTTAATTGATCACGATAATCCCTATAATTTTGCCTTGCGACAACATTATTGGGGTTAAGGATATGCAACCTATGTAAGCGATCTCTAGTTCTGATTGAAACAAGCAGCCCAGGAGTAATCCATGGTTTTAGACGAACCTTTTTATTAGGAATTAATCTAACTGTCGTTGCAGCAGTTGTATGCTTATCTACCGTATTTAGAAAACATTCTGAAGCTATATTAGGATCTATACTTACTAAAACAGTTTCCCATTTCTCTCTCATAAGACTATTATTTAATCTAATGTAGTCTATTCTCCTAACAGTTCTTTCCACTTTGCTAGTATTTGAGACATGCTCCAAATTAAATCCAAAATCAATATTAAACAACAATGCATGATGATCAGTAATAGAACTATTCAATATTATCAAATTGTTAATATAGCGTTTTCTACTTTTCATAAAAATATGGTCAATGCAGGTCTTACTATAACTGGTTGTTCTAGTGGGTTTATTAACTTTAGATAGGTAACCATGGATATTTAAACAATTTAAATATTCGTTAACAACTAATGATTGGGTATCAAGTAAACTTGTATTAATATCACCAACAAAAAGTTCAATGTCGCAACAAGTGAAATGATTGTTAGTGAATAAATCAGTTAATGCTAAAGTATAATTGTTGGAACTAATTGAAGGAGACCTATAATGCGAAACAACACTCACTGTAGTACCATTTTAAACCAGAGTAATTCTTAGAAACTTGAGGTTATCTATCTGTATTACTTTGCTTATCCTAACTATGGAACCCTTACAATAGATTAAGGAACCATTACATTTATTGTTTTTACTTTCATTATAATATACCTCATATCCCTCAATGTTAAAATTATACTTGTGATTCAAGATATTCGTTTCAGACAATACAATCACATCAAAATCACTACACAGAGACTCTAAGTATAAAACAAGGCTATCAAAATTTTTATTTAAGCTCCTAATGTTGACATGTAATAAATTTAACCGATCATTGCTATGTTTGAAAAACTCAACATTTTCAAGATTATTGCATACCATGATATGACCATAGTGGTCCTCATGGTCATCCAACAGAGAGTTTAGCGCAGAAAAGGAGAAAAACTTAATTAAAATTGTACCGTATTTAATTGAGAAATAAGTTTATAAGCAATCTTGCTTGATTTTATCTACATCTTCTGGAGATCGTATTCTTATTAAAGGGTTGTTATCTGCTTTTCTAGCAAAAATTTTGCCATCCTTGGCCCACACATACTTAAATCCACTATTACGCAGGGTGCGCGCAGAGATGAACAGATCTCTTGTATCCTTAGACAAGTCTTCATTAATAAAAATAAGGTTTGTTCCAGGGAGGTTATATTTCTTACTCTCTAGTTTACCCTTAAGCTTTCTTTTTTTCCAGCAACTGACGTCTATCCTCAACTGGTTTAAAGGTAACTGCAATTGGGGTATTTTCTTTTGAGCCATTAAGCAGTTTAATTTGCATATGATTAAGTTGTATATCTGAGTCAATATACTTAAGTACTTTTTCAGCTTTCTGAATTATATCATTAGGTTTATTCTTTAATTCATCCAATGTACTATTGACTCCCATTATAACAACATTTTTTGATCTATTTTCTTTATCTTTTATTTCACAGTGTCCCTTTAGTTTTCTTAATTAATTCCGGATTTCATCATTTTCTTTCTTTAGACACAATATTTCCTTACTAAACAGGGTATTCTTCTCTTTCTGAACTTCATATTGTTCCGAGTAAAATTTCAAGTCGATTCTAAGATCACGAATTTCTTCTCTGAGACCTTTAATACTATCCATTATATCTTGATTACTGTTGTTATTTGGTTTATGTTGCTCAGTATCAGATAGTACCATTGATCTCCTTACACGATTCTCAACACAGTCTTTAGAGTCATCACAAAGGAATTTATTATTTAAACCCCCCAACACTTGAACATCAACATCTGTAAGACCAAGGCAATTCGCATGTAACCAATTTTTACCCTTATTACATTGTACGGATGCCTGAGACTTTGTAACATTTGTAGCACATTTCCCGCACTTGTGAACCCTTGGTTTTACCACTTCAAAAGCTGCCCTAAATATCACTGCTTGTAACACAAAGAATGGAGTATATTATCAAAAAATTCAGTTAAAAGCAATGATTTTAGTACTCACAACGCACTATAGAATCTCTTATCAGTAATATCGGAGTGCAGGTTTTTATGATACGAATGCTCGTTTGGAAAACAATTTGTTAAATTAATAATCACTGCATAAACTAAGTATTCTGGAAGAAATTTACACATTCACTGCATCACGCGACAACACCAAACCATGCAAAAACTGGCCGTTTTTACTCGACTTAAACCTTTCAAAAACTCGAAAAACTCAAGAGAAAAAAAAAACATTACACTTTTAAAGTTAATAGTGCTCGAATGAATTTCAATGCTTACTTATCTTTTAGACAAATTTGTTTTAGGTTGTAGTATTAATTTTACATGAATATCTTGAGTTAGAAATAAGAGAGGGACGTGCAGTTTTCACCGTTGACGCTGGCTTTTCGTACTCATTGTATCGGTTGGAAAATATTTCTATCATTGCATTTAAGTTTTTCGAGAAAAATAATTAGCGACTAGATTAAAAAAAACATTTGTTGCAATGTAGCTGATGGAGCAGGAAAAATTATTTTAAACGCCACCAACTTTAAGAACTTTTAATAAGGTGTTCCCGAGACATTATATTTTTTTGATATCAATGCTTGCCTTATCCCCCACTATTTTATCTGAAGAGTAAAGTAAAAAAGTCTGCAAGAAAAATTGTTCAGAATAGACATAAAATATATTTTTTAATATACCTACCCTATTTAGGCAAAATGTAAAGACATCCCCATTTTCAATTTATATTTAGTGTCACGCCCCCTAGCCGGCTATTTATCAGTTTTGTAAATTATTTTCAGCAATTTCTCCTGGCCGTATTTACTAGCAATATTTTTCCTTCGCGGAACGTGCGGTGAACGGTTTCCGAGATACAGCTGCTTATCTCGCTTAGTTGACCACCCTGTTCATGGTTATTTCTTAGACTATTTTATTAAGAGTCAGAAATTGAAGTGAGAATCACTACAGATATTTTAGTTACATGTTTTTTTAGTTTTAAAAAACAATAAGGGTTTCAATTTGAATTTCTTAAAGAAGTAATAGTTGACTGAATACATACTTTGTGTTACTATTTAAAAATTCCAGAGCGATAGGGTTAGGTACGTTGGGCATGTTCAATCTCTTCGCAAAAATTGGAGGGCCAACCGTGTCTGATTTTAAACTGGGTCACTCTTATGAATATTCCATGCACTGTTTGGATGCCGGCGAAATCTGTAGATTCTTGTTTTAAATTTTAAATCATAAATTAAACTTTCTCCAAAATTTATTTACAGTTGAATAACGGAGTTTCATATAATCAATACTTTGGTACAGTGCCCCGCGAGAGTTTTTTAAAATTAAAATTTAATTTGGGTGTGTATATAATGCTTATCAGTTAAAATATCAAACCATTCTTATAGATGCAACTAATCAATTTACACAGAGTTTACGTAGACCAAAATTTCATTTTCCCAAACTTTGTTAATCAAAAACTAAGGGGGCTGGGAAAGGGGGTAAGTTTGAACAGACACTATTCATAAAACTTTGTCTATATTCTATGTCTATTTTTTCCATTCATATTAATGTAGAAACCCAATATTTATATTAAATTGTATTTAGCGGATGCTTTTTTGGAACTCAGTTCTGTTGTATCCTAAATTTTGTAAATAAATATATAAATAAATAAATAAACTAAAAATGTTTTAAAAATAATTATCTACAAAATCTTCCCAATCCTAAAAAATAATTTAATATTACAAAATTTGCTGGTCAAAAAATACAATTCATATATAAAATATTATTGGGATACAACAAAACACAGATTCCTTATGTGAAAATGTTGGTATTTAACCAAACTTACCCCACTCCAAGAACGCAAGATATCGTTAAAATAAAGTTCCGTTTCAATTTTCTTTTTAAATAGCTTTGGAAATTTGCACCAAATTTGTTATTTAGGGGGTTATAGCACGGAAACTTTTAACTTCTTACAATTGTTTATGTATATTTAGGCGGTACTATCTGCGACCCTTTTGCACGATAACGTATTTACTTTTTGAATGAAAATACTATTTTTTTAACTTAATTACGTGGAAAAGTTGTAATATGCTGAGGTCGCTCCTAGTAACCGTTATCGAGACATTTGTGTTTAAATCGCTCAGTGCATTTGTTGAAACAATCCATGTTATTCCGTTGGCCCACAACTTAATTACCAAATGGTTGTACGGATTTATTATAGATGATTAGGAATAATACATATTTTATGAAAAATAAAGTTATAAGAGGCAGCAACGTTATTAACAAAATGTTAAATTAAAATTAATGTTAAAAAATAACTTTTCGTTTCAAAACATCTCAATATCATTCCCAATTTTTGCCACAGTTTTTCTAGATTATTCTGTTTCTTCATACACAAGCGATTTCAATATCCACAAATATCAAGCAGATTGAAATCTAGGCTTCGAGCCGGCCAAGAAATCAAGTCGTGAAAGATCTAGCCAGCGAACAGGACACAATATATTTATGTAGTCTCTGACAGGACAGGTCTTATTGTATAATTGCCATTTAAGAAAAATGTTACATTTACAATTTATATGGGCACACTGCATTATAAACGCAAATATCCTAGAAATGGGTATTAAGAGCGACAACAAGCAAAACTTTTTTACGCACTAAAGATAAAAGAGTAATATTATCATTGAAAAATAATACTACGGCGAAAAAAGTTCTGACCTTTTGAACCTAAGCAAAGTGTTCCAGACGGTGCCCTCTATAATTCACATAAAATTTGTTTAGAAATTCCACTTTTTCATCAACTTTCAAATACCAAATTATGTGTAAATACGTTTGTTTCTCCTAATGTTATTTAAAATATCCAAAAAAAGCTTTAAAATATGACACACTGCATAGGTTATATTGAATTTTTGGACTAAAGGTAACTTTGGTTAAATACTAATATTATCACATAAGGAATCTATGGGTTTGCTGTATACCATTAATTAGGGGACATCCTGCAGATTTTAGAGCCGAGTCTGGCTTCTTATTGACCAAAAATGAACTGCCTTTACGCTTTTAAAACGCCCAAAATGCTAAAAAAGAAATAAAGTAACTCATTTGTAAATGGGAGAAAACCGTTAACAACCTGCACTTTGCCATATAATAAATCGCCAGGGCATAAAAAGCAGCCCTTAATGCCTGTTCTTAGTCACCCAGCTAAAATCATTCCACCTATAAAATTTATGAGGAAAGTTAAATAGGACGTTATTACAATGTCACTAAAAAAGCTATTTGATTTGTTTTACAACATCTTTGTGCATTAAACACACATGGTTATGGACCGGATCGAAATTGTGTTAGTTTATGATATATTACGGAAAAGGTTTAAATTTGCTTTGTGATGTAGATTAATTGTATGGTTAATTCTTCGTGTGATTGGTGTCCTCGCTTGGGGCTCATGGTTTACCGTTGTCCTCAGGATTAACAGACTTTTATTAGTTCTTTGGTGTGCCGTGCATTTCTTGAGACGAGTCAAACGGCTTTAACGCGTAAACTTTTAACTCCATTTTAGACACTGTTCTATTAGAGTTTAAAGCTCGATCTGTTTTTGGGGATTGGGAACATCTTAAGATACTACTTTGATGGTAAGGCTAGAAGATTACAAAAAAAATGTATTTGTTTTTCGGTAAAAGTTTCTTCCCATGTTAACCCATTTTTACCTTTGTATACGCGATTATTTTTTGACATTTATAATGGTATAATTTAGTCTACTAGTAACTGTCCATTTACACCATCACTGAAAGACTTGAAATAGTTTAAAACTGTATAAGAAAGTTGCCGATAACTTTGCTGCACTTTATCCAGATCGTCCAGTCCCTAACAAGGCGACAAGACAATGATTGCGCAAAAAATGTATGACCAAGGGTTGTTTGATAGTTGTCATGTAAAAGAGGAAATAATTGTTCCTCCAACTACCGGAGATTTTAAATTAACCATATCTATACCTGGCAGCTGAGGAGAAACTATCAGTTAATCTACCTCAGCTTACTGAAAACTTCACAGGCCCTAGCAGCAGTTGTTACAGAGCATGCACTAATTGCACTAAGGCAAGAAAAGTATAAATCTTAAGGTGGTATTAGAGTTGGCAAGTTTTTCTTTCTGAAGAAATTTTTTATTACGCCAACGAAAATTGCCAATCGCTTTACAGCGTGCAATTATTAACCATTTTTCTTTTTGATTTTGTACACGCTGCCAACTAAATAAAATAAAATTTTTGCCTTGTTTTGAGTATGCACGGTTCGTTATTTAAATATATGGTAAATATATGGTAAATGGTGAGAATAACAACAAAAACAAACCACAACATAAAAATTATAGAAATCTAGATTTAAATGATAGCACCAAAAATTCTCATATTTTATCAGGTTAGTGGAAATTACCAAATAATTTCTTAGACTTGCGCTTGCAACTGCAAAAAAAATAGGTCCGGAGCTATTTCTCGCAATCGCAATAAACATTGCAACAGCTGATTACTAAACTCGTTTTGTGCATGCTCGCAATGAAAATCTTGCAATTAATTATTGCAGCAATAAAAAATCCTCAACTAAAATGCGGCCCTTATACAGTTCGTAGTCTCCAAAATCTCTTACGGATAGATTATTTTAAACGGAAGAATTTTGTGAGTATACTGAAAAAAGAAAATTATTAATAATGGCAATATCACAAATCATATTCACTTTAATGATGAAACTATCTTTTGTATAAACTTCTTCGAGTGGAAGTAAGACCTAGGTTGGTAGATATAGCAAATAATGAAGCAATTATTTGTAGTGCAGCAGTCGTGACCGAATTTTTAAATAATGCATCAGTTCCTGTTAGCTGGATTGGATAGTTTAGTAAAGTTTAATTCCTCTAAATAGCCTGTGCGAAGTCCTGACTTTACGCCCTTGGATATTTTTATTGGAGTTACCTATTGTCCAATATTTTTGATAATGTAAGGGGGAGGTTCAATGTCATGAAAGCACAAAGAACAGAATTATGGAGGCTTCGCGCAGACCCCTTCATATCAATTAAGTATCAGATGTCAGAAAAAATTTCTATGGCTGTCTATTATTCCACTTGGCTGTAGAAGGAAACAACTTAAAACCATTTATCTAAATATATTAATTTCAATTGAACATGTCTTTCTTGTTTACTTTTCAATGTAAAATATTATGCCTTTACTTAATTCTAAGAATTATTCAAATTAGTTGCTGTGATTTTATTCTTATATTGTGGATAAAATTATTAAAATTTTTAATTTTACTTAAATGAAACCTCAAGAAACATTGTAAATTATGCTTTTTTTAAGTTCAGATTAGTGTTATTGGACCAAACTGTTTGTCTTATATGTTGTAATGTTTTCCACTAAACAATTCTCGGGTGCCAGTATTCACCTTAGAGTAACCTAAAATATACTGCAACAAGGCAACATATCCACCCTTACTCTGATAACCCTACGCCCTGGATGTACTTCAGACAACGGTCCCTAAAAATGACCTATGTTGTGCTCCCTGAAAACTCACTCCTTAGCTAGCTCAACTTAGGGTAGGTTCGCTATTTTGCTTTTAGATTAAGAGGTTTAGCACTCTTTTATAAGTAAGCAAATCCTAAAGGCGCCACCTTAGTTTAATTTTACTTAAAAGCCTTAAAATGTTCTAGTGTTTGGCCTTAGAGAAAAACAAACTGGGAAAAAAGCAAATATGTCACAATCGGTTTACAATAGCTTCTTATAAGCTCTCATTCACTCAAGTCCCGCAGAGTCGCTGTCTTTCAAATTAAAGCCAAATTTTAGCTGAGGTCAATACAAATATTTATTTCTTATGTTGTGTTAAGCCCTTGGCTACTCGAATTTATAAATGCAAGCTCCTCTTACTTTGGTGGACAATAGGTACTTAAAGTTAAAGGTAGATAAGTGAAATGTAATAACAAAGTGGTACTATTAGGTTTGACATAAAAGTTCTGAAGGTTTAAATTACAAAGTTATCATTAAAAGAATAAGTAAAAGTCAAACCCTGTTTGACAGGGCCTTACCCAAGACGGCAACTGTCAGACCTACACTGTGAAAAACACTGTTTAGTCAGATCTGGCAGCCACATAGACCTACATCCAGGACATTGCCTCAGACCACCTAACGCTTTAAACTAAAGTCTGTGCGTTTTAAGAAGTCCGCTAAGCCATAAAACCTCTTGAGCATTATGTCGGTGGCTCTCAAACAATAAATTATATTGAAGGTAATTTTGGATATTGATGAATTACATTTTCTAAATAAAATAATTTAAAGTAAATAAAAAATTAGTTTAGGTAAAGAAAAATAATAATTTTTTAGCTTTTGTAGTATTCAGACAAATTAGTTTTACGAATTCTTTTTTATAAAGTTTTGGTTCTAAAAAGAACCGATTTTGTAGTCTTGCGATAGAACGTACCTACTTGTAGATAGGTACTACTAAAAGTAGTCTTCCTCTGCATTTGAAATTTCACCCATGCTTTCAGACTCATCAGAATCAACATCATCGTCATCATCATCATCATCATTCGTAATAATTAACGGTCTTACTTCGTCTATAACCTGTTCTGTCTCATAAGATTCAAAAATATTTTTTTCTGTGTGTTCAATGCATTTCCGCCATTCTTCTTTGCCCGCTTGGCTAAGCGCCTCCTCCCATAACTTTATAACGCTAGGCTTACCGATATTTTTACAGGCATGTTTGTCATAATAGTTCTTGCTAATACCCCATACCAATTCAATTGCGTTGTAATGACAATGGTAGGGCAGCAATCTCAAAACTTGATGTCCATATTTGAGGGCTAATTCGTCAGCAACATACTTTTTTTTAAATGACTGCTCTTTACACTTGCTTAAAAGTTCACTTTTTAAATATAAATTTTCATGGTTTATGTTTTTCTTTGACAACCACTCTTTTATTTCTTCCTTTTTCCAGCTGCTTGTAGGGAATTTCTCTTCGAGTCTCGTATGGTAAGAGGCATTGTCTAAAACAATTAAGGAAGGTTTTTCTAAACTTTTTAAAAGTTTTTCCTCGAACCAATGCTCAAAAATTTCAGCATCCATATTGCCGTGATAATCATCAGTTTTTTTTGTTGATGAAAATATCAAACTGGCATTTAAAACAAAACCTTCTTCATTAGGAAGGAAATGTCTAACTTTTGCAACGCTTACTTTACTACGGTGGGATTAAATATGGTTAAAGGTAATAATACCGCAGTACCATTTAATGAAAATATACCTATAAATTCTAATTATATTTATATTAATGCCGTAACAGAAAACGAATTGATAGAGCACATATTTACATTAAAAAATAATAGTTCTCCCGGCATAGACGGAATATCTGCCCAAATGATAAAACAAAGTCACTTGCACCTCTTGCAACCTCTAAAGCACATAATTAATTTAATGTTTGAAAAAAGACTCATCCCTTCTCAGTTTAAAACGTCTATTGTCACGCCAATACATAAAGCTGGGGACAAAACAAAAATATGCAATTATAGACCGATCAGTGTAATAAATAACTTTGGAAAGATTTTTGAAAAGTGCCAAAAAACTCGACTAGTTGAATTTTTTAATCAAAATAATATTTTACACGAGAACCAATTTGGTTTCCGGGCTGGTAAGGCGACAACTGATGCCATGTATACAGTAATTAAAAAGATCACGGAAGGCTTGGATACGAACAATAAATGCATTGCAGTTTTCTTAGACCTTGCCAAGGCGTTTGACACTGTTAACCACAAGAAGCTCCTTGTCGTTCTAGAAAGGTGTGGTATTCGTGGTATAGTGCTGGATATCTTTGATAGCTACTTAACAAACAGGGAACAACGGGTAAAAATCAATGATACAATCAGCGAACCCAGAGTAGTAAAAATCGGGGTTTCTCAAGGAACTGTCCTTGGTCCGATACTTTTTTTAGCTTATATAAACTCACTCTTAACCATAAAGGCCCGGGCGAAAGTTGTGTCATATGCTGATGATACAGTTGCTATATTTTGTGAAAATTCCTGGAATGAAACAAAAATAGCCTGCCAACAGGGTATGGAAAAGATAAAAAATTGGCTAGATATGTATCAACTCTCTTTGAATGCAAGTAAAACTCATTATATAGCCTTTACCTTAACAGGAATAAACAAACCTGAATTTGCTAGTATTAAAATAAATAATATGGTAGATGAAATCAAAGAAACAAGTGAAATAAAATACCTGGGCATAATTATTGACGAAAACTTAAAATGGACTAATCATATAAATTATTTAACAAAGAAGGTACGAAAACTTATTTATAAATTTTATCAACTGCGTGAAATACTATCTCGAAAATTATTAGTAACTATATACAAAACTCTGGCCGAATCACTCTTCCGTTATGTTATTCTAATATGGGGGGGAATGTATAAGAATTCACTACAAAAGTTAAATATTATGCAAAATTACATATTAAAAATAATATTTAAAAAGACGAGGCTGTCCCCTACTGACCTACTGTATACAGAGGAAATTTGTAATATAAGAACATTGTACTTTCATAGCATCTGTATATACGCCTTTAAAAAATATTGTTTTCAAAATTATACAATTTCCTCTTTCAACACACGTAGTAATAACCTTAGGCTTCTATCTACGCCCAGATTTAACAGAAATATTAGCCATAGATTTATAAATTATACTTTACCTAAAACCTGCAATATCTTACCTTTACATATTAAACAGTTAAATAACCTAAAAGTATTCTCCAAACAATCAAAAAAATATATCTTTGGAAATTACCGTGAATTTGTAAATATAATAGAAAATTGACCGTTCTTTTATTAGATAAATATGTATATATGTGTAATAATAACTTTATAATTTTCTTTTAGTTAGTTTTTTTCTTAGATTTAGTTTAGATAAATTTGCCTTCTTACTAAGGTATAGCACAACACAAGTGTTTAATCACTTAGGTGCTTACTTACAATATATGCATTCAAATTGAACAAATAATTAACATAACTATTTGACGTATATAACCTAGTGTTTAGAATATAAATTTAATGTACCTAACCGTATAATGTGTGTACGATAAGCAAATAAATAAATAAAATAAAAAATAAATAAAAAAAATTACCAGCATGTAATATAATATACCTTTTTCCATTACTTGCACGGGTACTTCAATAACAATGCTTTGAGTCAACCTGCCAAGACGTTTTTGTTGAAGTTCCGTTTGCAAATACCCATGTTTCGTCAAGAAAAACAACTTGTCTTGACAATTCCGATTTTTTGTTGTTTAAATAATCCCTTAAAAATTGCCATCTTTTTGAAACAACATTGGACAGCTCGCAAAGCAGTTTTATGTTGTTCGTTTTTTTTTATATTTGAAACCCATATGTTTTAAGATGATGGACAAACTGTTAGTTCCAATATCGCAAAGTTTTTTCTGCTTTATCTTTTCAAGAATAGCTTTGAGGGTAACATATTCCTTGGCTTTATACATATCATAAACAATATTCCTAATAGAGAGTTTTATCCCTTGGGATAAATCCAAGGTTTTTGAATGGAGTCGAACCCTTTTATATGGTCTGTCCAAATCCTCTTCACTCTTTTTTCGAAGTATTCTTAAGGTCTTCTTTGAAATGCCGCAAGCATCAGACGTTCGTTTTTGCACTGCCAAAACAGACTCTAACAGGCCCGAGTTATCTTTTTCTAAAGTAAAATAACGTTCCACTTGTAATACCAAACGGCGTTCACCTGGAGATAAATGCCTGCTAGGCGATGTGCCACCTTGCTGAACATTTTCCATAACTTTGCTTAACAACTGATTTTAATTCACACACAATGAGAAACAAACTAAAAGTGAAAAGCACAACTACTTATTTAAAATAAAGTAGAACATACCAGCCCGCACTTCAGCAAATTTTAATTATTTCTTGGAAAATAGTAATTAATATGAAGATTTAATTATAATAATCCCAAAATAATGTCATTATCGGAAAAGTATATATACCTGACAAAATCTTTAACATATTTAACCATCCCGCACTTGAGCAAATTTTAATTGGTTCTTGGAAAATAGCGATTATTATATAGATTTAACTATAATAATAGCAAAATAATTTAATTATCTATTTAATTATTATTTATGCTCAACGCGTAATTCTAAGATAATTTTGTTTTGAAACCTCTGATTTCGCCCAGTAATAGAATACAGTAAACCAGTGGGATGTTCGGTGTGATCAAGTATAGCGAAGGTGCGAAGATATTGTAACTTAACCGACTTACTGTTTTAAAAGCGATAACATCCCTTGGTGATTTAATCCGATATCGGACTTCTTAAAACGCACAGACTTTACTAGAGACTCTTGTGACGTCTTAACGCTATGTCGACATACGCTACACGTTTACAATGCACAAGTTCTGTACATATCATGGGCGCAAAACTTTATCAAAATACTGTTTATAGAATAATAAGCAAATGCAAAATATTATTATGAATAAGATCTTAAAGAAAAAATGATATCAGTGTATGACTTAATACTTTGGAATAAGGTTCGTTTCCGTGATTATACCACAGTACTCAGGTGTTCACAGGAAAGGTTTATCTTGAGAAATAGCATACACGCCACGGGAAATATTATAGCAAAGGTTGATTTCAAGCTTTCCTGTCACCTACTGGGTACTCCCAAGGTTCCGCACTACTCAATTAAAATGTTACTTAGCTGAAACTTTATGTGCTACTCATGGTTCATGAAGACTCGATCTTCAGTAAAACACACACACACACACATGGTCCCTCAAACAGCTGACGTGGATACCACAGAACAATAAAGGTTATGTGGATACTGCTACACTACTAGTCTCCAAAAATTAAAATAGTACATGGCAACTGGCACGTCCCGCTTCCAGGCAGCTCCAATAAACGAAAACTAGTACTCCAGTTTGAACTCGGACTTTTAGCCCCTATCAAAAAAACCCTCAAATAACTAACGAGGGTTCCAATCTACAAAATGGCGTCTAGGACCGCTTGCTGAAGTTGAAAAGCTATTTTTATTGATAACTTGAAAAGTTGACTAATGGCTAATCAATTAAAACAAGGATTTAAAATAGGACCTGTTTGCAAGTAGTATGGAACAAAGAACAGAAGAAATCAATCCGCTTGGCTATGTCTTACAAGATACAAAACGTTTCTGGAATATAAACATTAACAAGGTGAGAGTCTACATAGGTACTTTAACAATTTAAAACCAATAACTTAACATAGATAAACAAACCATAAAAATGCAATTTTTGAACCGTAACAATGTGAACAACCTTGATAAACTCTTTAAATGCAACTTTGTAAATCTACAAACTATTCGGATGACAGAAATATCTGTAGATCTTAACACTCGGCAACGAACAACAGACCTGTATCGTAGTTACGGAAAAGTGAATCTGTCGAATAGTGATTAAGGGTAAATGAATGGTCGACTGTATATTAAACTACTATAAAATTTTATTGTTTATCAATAAAATGTATACGTAATAGGATTTCCGTCCTTTCGCGATAGGCTAGTCATAAAACAGGTCTCAAAAAATCTGCTCATACTCGCATCAACTCATTTTTAGTTACGGTTAATAATCAACAGTTTAGTTCTTATAAAATCCTATATACGCTCCTTACTTACAATATATGTATAAAAGTGTGCAACATGTTGAAAGCTATTGTTATTTCACAAAATTTTAATTCATTAGTTTGTACTAAGCGTCAAGTTTTATTAAATATACTGTTTTGGACACCAAAATATTGGACGGTATTTTTTAATTGACCTATAATGAACCATTCAAAGATGTATTAATTTCTATAGTTTTATATATCTTTTCTTCTAATATCGATCATATCAAGTGGTATATACAGAGTGTTAAGAAAATATGTTTGGATACTTGGACAGGTGATTCTACGTGACAAAATAAAGATAATGAGTCATCTAATTTATTGAAATGGTAACTTGACTTTTTGCACCCATTGGAAAAACTGACTTAATGATAATAAAAATGTTTAATGATAATTTGTGACTAAACGGTGAGGTGTATCGAGTCGGATGAGGAGTAACTTTTTTATTTAGTATTTTATTATCTTTAATACGACATGTATAAAATGTCTGTGAAAACAAAAAATAAAATATGATTTCCAGGTAAAGGGCACTCTGCTGGCACTGTAGGGCAATATTTTTGTATCAGAATGACATAAATCACCAAGATAAGTCTGCGCTGAACATGAATTTGATTGGTAAAGAAATTAATTGGCGTATATTTAAAATAGGAAGAAAAAAAATTTGATGGACCGATTCTCGGAAAATATTGACATTTCGATTTTTTGTTAGATGACTTGCTACCTTTATTTTGTCAAGTAGAATCACCTGTCCAAGAATCCAAACGCATTTGCCAAATACCCAGTATAAAGTAAGTATACAGTGTAAAAAGAAAGAAAAAAATGTTTCATTGACATTGTCGCACTGATGAATTCTTAGGATACTTACCGATACTTAATAACTAATGATAAAAGGTAGCTATCTACCTAATGTAAATAAAGGTAAAAATTAGTATTTATACAATCTTATAGGGTTTGTTACAAGTTAAATAAAAGAAGACATTTTAAGTTAATACATAAAATACTATCCAAGCGAATAAATGCTTATTTATATATTTTTTAATGATAGAACGCTTGGCTTATAAATAAACAACCACAACATTTATAAATTCAGTTTAGTGTTTAATAATATGCACTGTCTTGATATATGCTGGCCTGAAAACAGAAAGCGGTATTAATTTGTTTAGTACAATGCACTATATAGTGTAACTATATTTTACTTAAATAATACTCTTCACTATTTTTAAACTAATTAGTCTAGCTTAGCCTAAATGTTTCTATGTTTTACACATCTCTAGGTTTAAAAAAGTTGTTCGTTACGCTACGTGATACAGTTGAAACTTTAGTTAAGGGCATTAAAGTCAATGACATAAATTTAAATTTTGAAAGTAAGTCGGCATTAAGTTTGGGTTAGTTGCTTCAATGCTCGTAATTGCCGAGTAAATAAAAATTTTCCTATTTGGTTTTGTCATGTCAAAGTAATGCCTATGGTAGTCTGTCGTTTACTTTTCTAAAACATATTCTCTGATAGCTCTGTCATTCTTTTCTGGTTACACGCCGGTGACTAACCCTTTCTTACAATTTAACCAACCATTCTTTATTAGATATCAAAGCACACACATTATGTTAACTGGTAGAAGTTTTACAATACTCCAATTTATTTTCTTCTCAAACATTGGCAACATCCTTTTCTAGGCGTTTTATGGAGATATTTTAATTTGCTTTGATTATTTACTTCTTAGCAGGTCTAAAAGTTACAACAAAGGGCGTTAGGTACTAATTACGGTGTAAACATTAGTCAAATAAATTACTTGCTTACCAACTAGTGTTAGTTTTACAAAAATACAATTTTCATGCAAATTCATTCCTGTTTTAATAATTTAACGCGTTCCGGTAAAACAATTCGGTCAAAATACTCACATCCATTTATATCAGAAATACTTAGTCGAATATCAACTGTTTTTTTTTTATTTTAGATTTTCTTTAAGATAGCGTGGCGGGTTTACAGAAAAATAAGGAAACCAAGGAAACTTATAAAATTACGGGAGAAAAATAAACAACTCTTGAGGTAATGCTATTTATCAATTCTGACGTTTCCCTAAATTTGCATTATTGGCGACATGGATTGATGCGACCTAATAAATTTGTTTTTGGTGCTGTTTTGGGGAAGTAATATGACTAATTATTAATTCGACTTAATATTACTGAAAAATGTAGATAAGGTTTAACATCGTTCCGCAATGCAGTAAGTTTTTGCAGAAAAAAGTTATTTTTAAATTTGAAAAAACACCGTCCCATCATTCTCACGTATGACCCTGACGATAAGAATGAAAAAGACAGATGGCGAGATGATAATACTAAAGTAGATAGATTAATGGGTTACGCATCAGGTTACATCTATTCTATTAATGAAGAATCCAAAGTAAATCAAAGAGCACACAAAGTCGCGTTTCCTCTAAATCCAGAGCCATAATCGCGGAACCGAAGAGCTTATACATAAGAGGCCAAGATCTAGCTCCAGTTCCGTTAGTTCACTGGAAAGAATTAAAAGAAAACCTGGACTAACTAAGAAGAAATAGGTACAGAGAGAAATTAAATAAAAAGAACAGTCTAGAAATAATACTCGATGAACTGAACAAAATAAATGTACAACGTATGTGGAAGACGAGAGATCAAACATCTACTCGGTGCTCTTGGCTATTCATTGGCACTAAGTTGAAATATGCCCGGTTCAGAGGCAGTCAGTAGTTTAGTCGAGTGGTCGAGTAATTTAGTACTTGACCAATTTGAACGCATCCATTTTAGTCGAGTACACTAAAATGGTAGAGCCAACGGTGTATAGTAAATAGAACTCTATTTTTGTGAGCGAGTAGCAGCCCTCACCATATAGAATAACCGACTGGCGCACCAACTAGACGTGTCTGGTCAGGCAAGTGCTCAACAATTTAGTTTAGCATTCTCTTTCCTTTTATCGTGCTGCGTTAATTATAATATAAATACTATTTAATAATAATGGCAAGGTGGTCAAAAGGTAACACTTTAAAATTCGTTGAAGAATATGGTAAACGTGAATGCCTGTGGGATGTCAGAAACGAACTGTACAAAAATAACAGAAACGGTAAGCAGGTGATTTAAAAATACTAGAATTGATGACAATAGAAGGTTTCGGTCAAAAAGAAATAATTGTTCAAAAAATTAAAAACATAAGATCGGCATATTCTTATAAAAGAAAGAAAATCGGCGATTCAAAGAAGACAGGTGCTGCCTCTTCCGAATTGTATCATTTTTTTGAACCATCGTTGAAATGGTTCAACAGTTTAGGAGTTCGCATTTCTTTCCAAACATGTGCTTTTTGTATCGTTAATAAGAAGTCTTAAAATTGATCGTAGAAAGTATCGTTTTTTTGAAATCTGATCTTTTCCATAAAATAATGGCAACATGTTAAATTTTCAACAAAATCGCTACTTGACTGAGTACTAAACTGACTACATGTAAACGGCTGTTTTCATTCTCCTGGACTAAATAAACTCTACTAATTACCTTGAGTTGTGCGAACGGTAGATTGACTTGACTAAATTACTTTAATCTACTAAACTATTGGCCACGTGTGAACTTTGCCTAAGGTTGACCTAACAGAAAAGTACAAGACATTATGTACTGAACGACCCCAAAAATAAACCGCAAACGAAAGCTGCAATAATATTATATTGGAACAAAAACATAGAGTACTGTTGCAAAGCGTTTACTGCCAAAAGATACCTCTTCTGAACAGTTACGGAAAACACCTTCACAAGAAAAAAAAATAGAAACCATAATAAAAAATCAAGGACACAAGTGAGTCCAGATCAGTTTTACATTAAATAAAAAACAATGTTAACAAGGACCACTTGGATGGAAGATTAGGCATCTGCGAAGTGGGGGCGTAAGCATAGAGTGTAAAAATAAAGACCAACAACGTGTCCTTAACCCCAGTCTAGAAAACAAGAAATTGAATATAAGAAACATTGGGAATACAGACCCCATTGTCATGATTATTGGTACTATGAAAGGTCTTGCCTCTGAACAATTTATACATGAATTTATTTTAGAAAACCCAGCCCTTTCTGTTGCTTTTGGAGAGAGAAACTACTATTCGCTTGTGACCAAAAGGAAATGTAACAGAAATAGAGAAAATTGAATACTACAGACGTCGCCAAATATATTTAAATGGTTCGTGAGGTCTAATTCTGTATCTTTTAATGAAACACGAGTCTATATAGATGAATGGGCACATGTTTCGATGTGTTTTAAATATTGCAACTATAAGCATGTTGCAAAACGTTGTAGTGGCAAGGAATGCTATTTTAAGTCTGGAGCATATCATGATGGAAGACTAGAGACACAGACAAGATAGTTGGGACAGTCCAGATTTGAACTGTCTCAACTGTACCAACTGTACAAAATTAGGACTTGCAGAACGGCGAACACAGCTAAATGCTTTGCTTGTCCAGCATACTCACAAAAAAAATTCGCCGATATGTTAATTATGGTGAATGGTGAAAATGATTTTTTTCTAATCTCAAATGAGCAAAAACAGATGAATTTGATAAACCTAAATCACACAAGCACTTCCACGAGCAATTATTGGGTGAAACATGTTTACCATAAAGTACCAAATCAGAAGACTAACACAAAAAAGCTAATTTTTTAAATGCAGTTCGACTACCACAGCATGAGTATGAGCCCTAATGGAAATGTGGTTACCAACGGATAGACCAGAACAAACTCGGAGAGGAGGATAAGTGCTACTATGCGAATATAGATTTAGTAATAATCAAAATATACACAAGCAATATCAGCTTTATATTTATGTTGATTGTTTTTATTAGTCTGAAGGTAATTTAATCATTATTGGTGACTTTAATATACCACGCCTTAGTGAATATTTTTATAGGAGGATTTCTGAAATATGTTCACGTGTATCGAAAAGCAACAGAAATAGACAATATCCTGAATGGCTTTCTAAAGATTATAAAAAATATTAAAAATAAAAATAAATTAAGAATTAAAGCTCAAAGAACTGGAATTATTGAGATAAAAAGATAATTTATTGAACCAAAAAGGGAAATTAAAATAGCATTTAATGTATACCTTAATAAACTATCGCTGTAAATCAAATGCGAGTACAAAGCATTCTGGTAGTACATGAAAACAGGTAACTTTTCTATACCAAATGAAATATACTTGGACCAGGTGGAATATGTTGATGGTATAACCATTTAAAATGCATTTGCAACTTATCTTAGTTTCGTATATGATGCCACTACAAATAGTTTAAATGTGCAGGAGCGTGTCTCACCCGATTGGCGATTTTCCTGCTCACTATAACAAAAAACAAATTACATATTTCTCAATGATTTTCGCCAAGGAAGCCAAATTTAATGTCAAAAAATATATAGGATCAAAAATTTGACAGATAACACCATTTTGATTTTTTATAAATGGCAACCCTCATAAATAACCACACGAGTGAATTGCATTTGGCGACCCGATTTAGAAAACATATAGTTGTTAATATTTATTTTCAGCCGTTTCGGAAATACGGGGGTCCCTAAATTGCCTTCATCGTTTTTGTCTTTTAAGTGTCTCACCTCTTTAATTAATAGACCTTTTAAGCTAAAAACCCCAATTCTTTTCACAGTAACATAGTTTCCCGTGACCAAACTATTTACTCTATAATCAAATACGACAGATGTCAAAAAGTGACAACTACGACGCCATTTCGAATTTTTTATAATTGCAACCCTCATAAATAACCACAAGAGTAAATTGCATTTGGCGATCCGATTTCAAAAACATATAGTTGTTTCGGATATACGGGGGTTTCTAAATTGCCTTTATCGATTTTGTCTTTTAAGGGTCTTAAAGTACCTAAATAATTTCGGATAATATTCGAACCTAACAAGGAATGATACTGTAAGAGAGAGGGCTAACTGCGCTATTGTACAATGCTCCAAAACAAATTACCTTAACTTTAGTATTGCTAAATATTATTAACTGCTAGAAAAAATGGGACATTATTATTTAACTACAATATGGTGAACGTGGATTCGGAGTATGTCGAGGAAGTGCGGCACCTTGGGGTAACTTTTGATCCTCAACTAATATTTAAACCATATAAACTGACTATATCAAAGAGAGCAAGTAATATAGGTTGTATGAGACACTATATTTCTTACGTCCGAAGTATTTTAGAATATGCTAGTACAGTACCTGTGGAGTCCATGTCATGAAGCTCATAAATATGCCAATGAAAGGGAACAAAATAAATGTTTAAGATATCTTTCGTTTACGGAAACTGGTTTATGTGACCTAAGGTAGATTTAAGAGCTAAATACAAACTGCAAAGTTTGGAAAAGCGTAGGAATGTTACATCCGTTATATTTCTTTATAAATTGTTAAATAATAAGATTGATGATGTAAACCTTTTAACAAAAATCAGCTTTAATGTACCGTCATAAGAAACGAGAAAAACAAAAACATTTTATCCAAGTCATACTTGCACCAACAGCTACTGCTCCGATAAATGTAATGTGTAAATTAGCAAATGACGCTCAAACCGGAACCGATATTTTTACCATTACCATTGGTCAAAGACAGCTTATGTTTATTCTAGATGCTATCGTCTAATTTAGAACGTTATTTTATTGTATTTTTGTTTGTGTTATCTTACTCTATAATTCGGTGTATGTATATACAGGGTGTACTGTAAGTACCTCTTAATTTCTCGGGAGCATACAGAGAAGGGCAAAATAACCCTAATTTGTCATGAAAAAAATTATAAAATAATAATAAAAAGAACATTTGCCAAAATAACATTTAAATATTTTCAATATATTTGTATTTTAATAACATTTTAAATTATTTAAGCACCGATCAACTCGAAGGTTTTTGGGCTTGACAGTGTCTGAGCTGGAAATCCTTCAGCGGAAAGTATTCTTTTCTTCGAAGAGTTGGAAAGCGCTTCCCAGGTAAAGTACTTTACCGGTCCCTCTTTTCTGCATTCCGATCTAGACCGGTAAAGTGATATTTTCCGGTTAAAAGATTATCTAGAAAAATAAAGATCAATAAGGCTATTCAATATTCAAATAAGAAAATATTATTACCATAGGTCACCAGTAATTGTCAGTAATAATGAGTTTACAGGGTAAATAAAACTTTGTTTTCTGACCAAATTAAATGGCTTTTTAAATATTCTACAATTTTTATTCAATTGAAATAATCGGTGCTTGTATCTAAACTATCTGTATTTACAATTTTAGCTTTAAATGTCAAATAAAAAGCGTAAAATAGGGTTAAAAACTGTACCATGTAAACTCCTATTGCTCGTCTAAAACGAATTTCACTCTAAATACATTAGATATTAATAAAACTTTACATTTTAATTATTAGAGATAAGGGGATATTCTAGCATACGTACAAAGTTTCTCCTTTCCTCGTTTTGGGAAATGGGGGATAATAGCTTGAATGGAATGGGTGACTATGGGTCCCTTTTTGTGAAACTTGAATCTGCTTTAAGTTATCGGCAAAGAGGAAATGTTGAAAATTAATTTTAAAGTTGTATGATTACCTCTAAAGGGCCTAACTATAGAGATTGTAGCATTCATTTTTGCTATCGATGTATATTTAGAGGATGCTACATGGTTTTGTGTAAGATATTTGTTTACATTACCTTTCTATATTTTCTGTGGATTTTAAGTTTAGTGCTTTGGTGCAGATGTTCATGTTTTACAGGCCACGGTCCTATCATGAATATTTTTTTTGTACATTCTTCATTCCTTTTCTTTTTAATTAACTCGAAAGAAGTAGATATCTGAGTATTTAAATATTTTTATTGTCAAAATTTGGGGTTATGTTCATTTATGATAACCGGCCAGTAGTTCATTTGGCTTATAGTTTGTTCGTTGAGTTGTTCCATTTGAACCTTGGTTAGTTCACTCTAGAACATTGATGATATTGCACTTTTCACCATTCGATAAACTGGTATGTCATTATTTGGTTTTTAAATTGCATATTATGGAGGGTAAACTGCTAGTAGTTTCCCACATGTTAAGTTGGTTTGGTTTTGTCATTTTATCGAACTGAGATCACTTTCATCAATTTTATTGTCTGAACGTCAATTTTTTTGACATGACAGTTAAGGGACACCTGTCATTTGATCTTAACCTTTTTCGAAGGATTTTGACTTTAGGTCACTTCATTTAAGATCACCCGTGGAGGTTGAAGTCGGCGGTTTCTAAAAGGGGCCCACTATTATGTGATTTGAACAGGTCCGCCGCCCCAACTTTAGTTGGCACCTCAGGAGTAGTAGAGCGACCTCATCTCATTGATGATTTGCACATGAGGCCTCATTTCTTTATATTTTTTTTTGAGAAGGTAGCACCGGACAACCAATGAGGGTTTTTATATTTTAGTCGCAATTTTCCTTTTGCTTCTATCGAGGCGTTTATTGTTGAATATATAACAGACGTTATATATTCACATTTCTTCTGACCACGTGTTGGGATCGTATCTTGGTTCAAAGACCACATGGCCTGTAACCTGTAAATATGTGCTGTCTTGTACTGTTCGGGTCCACCAGACTGGAGGCAGGGTGCCTATTAATTTGAAGCAAAAACCACATGGGATTTGGAACATCTGGGAAATAAGGCCAGTGTATTGTGATAATTTTAAATTTCTTTATAACCTTAACACCGTAAATTTCACTTTAAAATTAACTTTAATTTGTAATACCACCTTGGTAACATTTGAAACGAATCTAGGTATTATGACCATACAAGTATGAAGGTTCTAGAACATTCTCTTTTCCCCTTTCCATAACTATAGGTGATAACCAGTTACCAGGCGAGTAAAAACCCTTCAGGTCTTCCCATGAGAATATAATTTTTTAACTTTGATATTTAATTGAGTAATTGATTTCAATATTTAATCTCTTTGTGGAATCCAGTTTAGTGATCCTAATAAATTAACCCAAATTGTTGTTTTACATATCTGTGTTTTATTGTTACTCACTACTGCAATACGAACTATTACCATCTTTAGAAGCAAGCGGTTTTCCTATTTTAAAACGCTTTGTAAGTATTAAGTTTTTTAACCATTTAAAATAGGTGGCGTCCAAGACATCAAAAAAGTGTACAACTGCTTAAGACAAGGACTCCGAGCCTCCGACACAAGAGCTGCCGTTCACACCATGGTACGTAAAGTTGCCTTGTAAAGGTAATTTTACGGCACAAGATAAAATTAAAAAATTAAAATTATCTAAAAAATTGTTCTCTTATTGTACTATCTTGATAATGTAAATGAAAAGTTTATCCATTTTTACGGCAATTCGAACTATTTTTTTAACGAAAAAATAGAGTTTTTTGCAAATAATTCAAAAACCAATAAAGGTGCCCGCTTACTTGGGCGAAAAGGCGCGTCGCGTCGCGAAGCGTATTTTTGCTGTATGAGAAAGTTACATGTGTGTAAATGTATACTCGCCCACTTGCGCGGCGCCAAGCGTGGCGAAGCGTCAGTTGACGCGGGAGAAGTCTTGAAAGCAACCAGGCGAAGTTTTACGCGACGCGATGCTTCGCGCCGTGCTAATGAGCGGTGCGAAGAGTAGAGAAAATCCGTTATATTTGTTATTTGTTGCCTATCGTTGTCGATCGTAACCCAACTGTACGGTGTGTTTGTTTACTATTGAGATGCAATGCGACTCTTCGCTACGCTTCCCGTCGCCTAGGTCTGCGGACAATATTTAAGCGACGCTTCTCTTCGCCACGCTTCGCGACGCGACGCTTTGCCCAAGTGAGCGCGCATCCTAAAGGTGCCCGCTCACTTGGACGAAGCGACGTGTCGCGTCGCGAAGCGTAGTTTTGCCGCATGAGAAAGTTACATGTAAGTAAATGTATACTCGCCCACTTGCGCGGCGCGAAGCGTCAGTTGACGCGGGAGAAATCTTGAGAGCAACCAGGCGAAGTTTTACGCGACGCGATGCTTCGCGCCGCGCTAATGAGCGGTGCGAAGAGGAGAGAAAATCCGTTATATTTGTTATTTGTTGCCTATCGTTGTCGATCGTAACCCAACTGTACGGTGTGTTTGTTTACTATTGAGATGCAATGCGACTCTTCGCTACGCTTCCCTTCGCCTAGGTGTGCGGACAATAATTAAGCGACGCGACGCTTCGCCCAAGTGGGCGCGCACCTTTAAGATATTAAGACGCGATTTTCGCTAAAGATACAGTACTTTTAAAGTTACGGTGTTTACCAGCTTCCACTACATTTATTATCGGAGATACGAATAAGAAAAGATAACCAAACTGCCGGAAAAATGCATAAGCTTTCCTATCACATTATCGAGACTTTTTATTATCTCCACAGTTACGCCTTCTAGCGGCAATCGTATGACTTTAAAATTAATTTTTAGCATTTTCTCTTTGCCGATTTAAAACGTATTAAGAATACTTTTTGAGATATAGCCACTCGCATCCTTACTGGATCACCCTGTACATTGCATATCATAACATATGCTTCACTAGTTTCAGTTTTTTTTAATAATATTGCGTTTTTTAATTTATTTATATAAATTTAATTTGAATAAAAAATAAGTAATATTATCTACCCGTGTGCTTCAAAATATAATTTTAAATTTTTATTTCTATACCTGTTGCAACATGTTTAGGGTATTATCAATTGAGAATAAACTTGATGAGACTGCGTCCAGACTCGGGACAAAACTTCGTATCGTGACACCGTCGCGAAGCTCGTCGCGTCTAGCCTAGACGGTACTTCGTATCCGCAACGCGTGACATCGCCGCGTTTACCGCGTGTCATCAGTCCGTTTCATGTCCTCTGGTTTTTTTTGGCGTCGCGTCAAAGGGGTGCCACGCGGCTTGATTCGCCAAGTCTGAACGGTGCAGCGTATCATCGTATTGATTTATAAATAAATGTTGACTGTTTTTATTAAAATGAACGAAACAAGCTGGCCGCACCCCTTTGTAGATGTTGTCATCAAAAAGTGTTTTTTTTTACTTAGTTACAATACAGAACCAAAACTGTTTACACTGTAATAATAACAGCGACCACGCTTTTTGTTTTTGAGATTTCCACAAAAAAAGCTCGTGCAGGTCAATTGAATTCAAGTGAATTGCAGTCAATTTATTGTTTATACACTATTTGTAAATGAATGCATACCAGTTGGTTTAAAAAAGCGACAGTAGTAGAATGCAAAGCTATTATTTAACCTTCTTAATTGTATTTAGTAAATTAAAAAAAGAAACACGAGTAAGAAAAAACAACCGGGAATCCGAACATGGGTTAGAAAGTGGCTTAGACGCAAGCGCAAAGCCTTAGTCTAGTAAAAGTGCTTTGATTAATATAACGGTTCTATATTAAAAAGACAAGTAGCATTTTTAGATAGCGCTTTTGCTCGTGTTTCCGAGTGGTTGATACTAGCTGTGACTTTGGCTGCTTTAACGCATAATTGAAATTTGTTTCAAAAATGTTTCCAAAATATTTCGAAAATGTTACTAAACTATTGGAACAGTTCAGCATCTTAGAGGGCGCTGTAGTGTTGGAGCATGCGCTAAACCGACGCTAAACTTTTTGGCAAAATTCTTTTTAAGTGTGCCTGATATTTGTTTTTGAAAATGTCAAAATGGACAAAATAAGGAAACAAATAATCATTAGATATGCATGCTGCCTGTGAACTGAAAGAAAAACTAGCTAGATGCAATTGGGTTCCCTCTGCGACCAAACATTCAAAAATCAAATAAAATATAGATTGTCAACTTAACAAAAAAATTAAATAAAATAAAGATGGAAATTTAGTAAAAAATTACTAAAATAAGCATCATTCTTTTTTTGCCATACTCCTGCGGACTATGATTTGGAACCGATCGGGTATTTAGTCAAGTAAGGATAGTCATTTTAGTGCGTGGCCTGCTGTTAATTATTTGGCGTAACTGTGCGAGGCCTACGGCCACGCACTCTTTACGTTACCCTTTAGAACGGATATTTAAAATTTTTTTTTAACTGAACAGTGAAAAAATAAAATATTTATATAGTCAAGATTTTGAAATAAATAAAATATTTTTAATTTATTAAACTTGAAAACCTATTCTGTTTTTGCTTTAGTATTTTTTGCTTAATCTTGCGAGACCTACAGCCACGCACACTTTCAATATAATATAATTCTTGTATTGTTAAGTATAGACGTCTATTATTTATTTTATTATTAAAACGACTTTTTTGGGACATCCTGTGTTTTAGACAGGGTTTCGCCTTGGCCTCACATAGACACTGTATCACCCACAGTATAAGGTTGGTTCGTTTTATTTCTGCTAGACCAAATAAACACGACTTATTTTGCTAGATCTTTTTATTCTTTCACTTTTGACCACCCTTACAATATTACAATATTTACATTGTTAAACACGAATACATCATCATATAACCCTAAAGCACTATACCGAGAAAGCACTACACCGAGATACCGTTAGGATTTCATTGGTTTTACCGTAGAGAATGAATCAGAACTTGAATTAATTACGGCCTCACTGTCGTCTGAATATCATGAGGGTTAGAAAGACATGTTCTGTATAGAACGACTATTTCACGTATTCACGCGAGCTGCAAAACACTGAGATGCAACTTAGTGCACGCCGCAACCAAACACAAACAAGGTAGTCTAATTAACTGCGAAATTCACGATACTTTTACTGTACGTTTAAAAGAATAGTAACCTGTGTTACTGGGAGCGCGTCCCCAAAATATCAATACCTTTAACATTAGAAAACCACTTTGCTTGACAGACATGTCAGATCAAAATACGTGCTATTATTATTTCAGCAACGTGGAGTATCTGCTTACTTTCAAGTCTAACAACACACTGATTGGTTTATGGTGCTACAGCGCTGTGATCGAGGAGGTCCATCAATCACATGTGGTCACGTGGACCCTATTGACCAACCAACGGATGTCGCGTCCGCCCAGGTTGGCAGCCATACTGGTATACTGCCAACAGGGAAATTGAAGCTTTAACATGATGTTGCCCTTTGTCGATTAAAACATCACAGATACTAATTTACATATTCTCCAGTTCGAAACCGGCATTTAAAGCGGTAGGACGGAGTTTATCGAAGTGTTTTTTTTAGGCGTAGCGATAAAATTCCTTAGTGATAAGAATTAAACAAAGTTAGAAAAAGTGGTTTAAAATTTTAAGATGGACGCGGACAGCGGGGGTACTCCCCCCGAAATAGGCCCTTTAGGGGCGGTATCAGGTATTGGGGCTGGAATTCAGCCTTCACAAATAAATGCACAATTCATAGAAAAAGTTAAAGGTGTAAACAAAAATGAGAAAATAACTTATTTATACGATAACAAGGATTGCGGGCCATATCACGTATATATTGAAAATTCGTCTTCAGAATTTAGGGGTAAGCTAAATGCCATCAAGGTAAATGATATCATATATTCTACTCATCCAGAACTGGATAACAAAATAAAAGAAATCGATACAGTTGGACGAAACAGGATTAGAGTTAATTTTAAAGACGGTCAATCTGCAAATAAATTGGTAAGTTCAATAAAGTTAGATAAGTATAATTTAGAATCGTATATCCCAAAATTCTTAGTGGTAAGACAAGGGGTAATATCAGATATTGACAGGGACTTAGAAGAGGAAACTTGCTACGCTTTTATTTGCCCAAAGATTAAAAAAAAAGAATTTAATTTTTAATTAAAAAAAAAAAGGAATTAACAGCAACAAAGTTCAGCCGAGGGTGAGAGGCCTTGAGAGAGCGAGCAAATGCCCTAGCTCAAATGCCGAAGAGTAGGGGGGGTAATAAGGGGCGCCACCGTTTTGTAGCCAGGCCAAAACGGAAGCCTCCGCGATCTCGGTGGGTGCTCACTCTCCACTGAACTTAATAATGAATAATAAAAAAAATTAAAAAGAAGAAAAGCAAATTACGAAGGGGTGTTGTGGGACGTCTCAAATAAAACTAAAAATTTTTAAAAACACACTCAGTACATTTATTAAAAAAAAAAAAATTAATAATTGGGCTCGACCCTCAAAAAAAAAAATGAATTCACTTGAATTAAATTGGGAAATTACAGAACCATACACTTGTATATCCGCCCTATGGTTATGATCACAACTATTACCTTCTACTAATAACGATAGATAAAGTAAATGATACGGTTGACACCTCAAAATTAAAACCTGTATTACTTTATCGGGATGGTATCACCGATACTGCCGTGGCTGCTTGGTACTATGCCTGGTGGGCAACTCTAGGTACACCCTAGTATAAAAGGCTGGTAGCGCCTCTAGGTCAAACTGATGGCCTTGATGTACCCCAGCATAGCAACTGCCAGGTGGACCCCAGATAAAAGAAGCTCACGTAATAGGAGCTGGGTGGAAGCACCCCGGTATAAGGACCCTAGGAAGTAAAACAGGCGCATCAGCACAACGGCAATATTTGCGAAAAATTTACATTTAATAAATGGCTGAAGGCCCAAATGATTAGATAAATGGACCAACACTGTGCAACCACCCTAATAACACCGAAAACCCAAAATTTAGAAAAAATTATTACTGCGCATGCGCCACGCGCATGCGTCTAAAATTATCTGCGCACCTCACAGGGTGTGCCGTAACCCTTCTGCAGACATTAATTAACAAAAATATCGACGTGAGGGCACTGCGCATGCTCAGGATGGCGAATAAAATTAAAAGAACTTCATCTAAGCCAAGCAGGAAACTCACTAAATTAAAACCACTGGTTTGTAGAAAAGTAGTTAGTGCGCATGCGCCACGCGCATGATCAAAATTGAAATCCCAACTTTCAGATTAATAAAAAAAAAATAATTGCAAAGTAATTTCCTACTTGAACTTAGAGATATATATGCTGAATCGCAATATAGTAACTGCGCATGCGCCGCCCACACGCCGATATGGGGTGCTAATGACTCCAAATAAAATCCCCTTTTAAACCCTGAATAAGCGACCCATAAAAATATTATTCCCACATAATTACAAAAATCCCAGAAAATAATGTTATTTAATTATCAAACCTATTCGACAATAATTTTACAATTTTACAACCCTGAATAAATTCCCCAGAAAAATATTAACACGACGTAATCCCGAAAAACCCGACAACTACAGTTATTTACTTCAATTCAGCAATACCAAAAAAAAAACAGCTGCACAATGTCGGCCATTTAAATCAATTAAAGCAAATAATACATAATTATCAATCAAATAAAAATTAATTAAACCATATCCACCAATTGCAGTAAACACATGTAAGACTTAGCAATTAACCAGAAAAATTACAAAATTATATTCGGCTAATTAAGCACATAAATTATTGAAATTAGATTACATTAATAGCGACACAAAGAAATAAAACCCTAGGCATTAACGTACAACATGCAGGCTTAAGGCCACGCGGTTCGGTTCGGATGAGTTCCTTTTTTTTTTGACAATAAAATAACAATGACAATAGAATAAAAAAAGATAGGCTTGAAAAACGTGCATTTTGTAAGTACAATGGGCACTAAGGTATCGAAAAATTCTAGCGACATAAATAGATATCGATAACAGAAAGCATAAAAAAAAAATACATGGGTTTTGACCAAAAATTTAAGGTTTTAAATATTAACGTAAGATGATAATATATTTTATTTACAAATAAGAGCAAAATTAAAGTGACTGCAATTGATTTCAAACATAAAATGATTAAACTTACCCGATGACGATGGGGTCTTACACGTTTTTACGTTTCCTGACTTGCACTCCGTCGCTTTAAAATCCGGCTATGCCGTAAAAAAGCTTTCAATCCAACACTAAACTAAAGCAATTTGAAAGCTTTAATAAGAAAACGGTGTCCAAAATCCACTCACGTGAAAAAAAAATTGGCTGGACACACGCTTTCACGACGGAGACAAGTCAGTAAGTAAGTAAGCAAGGCCGTAACAATCGCGCACGACCTCCCGGAAGAGCTGCAATCCTACCAACAAAATAGAAAGCTTCCTGTCAATAAAAAGGGCGCTAGAATTCAAGACCTCGTACCTACACAAAAACCTAATGAACTAACCTAGCCGAAGCGAACCCGTACAAATAATAAAATAACCAAAGAGCGGAGACAATAGAATCCTGGGTTACCCTTGTACCCCCTCCTGCGCGACGGTGAAACCAAAGAAATTTGTTTTTAATTAACTAATACATGGGCAATATAAATTATTACCAAACACGGTCACCCGTATACAACCAACGGTACATCAGATAAATATTTCCCACATCTAAGGAATAAGCGATATAATCGATCTCGCAAAGGTCGATAGATGTCAACCTAGAAACTAAATGACTTTACACCAATTACCAGCTTTAAATAAACACCCAAGTGGTTCCTAAATTACATAACGATAAACAGACTTCAATACAATGCAATTGGCTGGTAAAAATCACCCGATAGCAGTCAATATAATATCAATAAGTTAGGTCGATCGAAGAGATTAAAATCGATAGTGACGCCCACTTCTATTTATATAAATTAAAGGAACAGTGTTTATTTATAACCAACTCAGTGAAATGTCCCTAACGATCAGATTGTCACACCATTCTAGAACCAAACAAAGGAAAATATAATACGGAAAATCCACTGTATTTCCCACGAAAATGTATTTGACACGACCATAGCGGTAAGTCCTATAACTTACTCTATTTACACCGTCTGTAGCTGACTGTTTTTAGGCTACTAACTTAGGACACGGTCTGCCATTTAACAAGGGAGAAAAATCGACTTTCAACCCCTAAGCCAAGGGAGATATGGAATCAAGATGAAAGATAAGGTAAGGATCTGCTTTATTAACCAGGCATTCGCAGCCAGAGACCGTTTTAACAACTCTTACATACCTATATAACCTTACGTACCATCGAAGGCAAAATTACCTAAGATCTTAGTCTGCAGTCATAGAATTCAAATAGTTATCTTTATTTTAGGTACAACACAAGCTGGATCAGCCACTCGAGGTAACGGCATTGCCAGAAAAATAAAGGAGGAACCAGATAATCAACAAATGTCATAAGAAAGGAAAGCAACCTCTAAACACCGAGAGAGAGAGTTATGTAACAGTACAATGATACGAGTAATATATATATATGTATAGCCTTATTTTTACTAGTAAAATGTTTTATAAATATCTATGTACATTTAATAAACAGCAAAACAAATATGTTGAAAGGTTCTTGACAAAAAGGTGAAGGCGACATAATAATAAACTTTAAATAAAATTTTGGTTTGTTTCAATTCATCACATACTAATGGTTTTTCATAGAGCACATTGTACTACCTTAATGATTATTTCTCACACCTTAGCAAAAATAGGCTTTAACCCCTAGTACTAAAAATAAACCGTTACAACTCCCCTCTTCTTCGGCAGGAGAAAAACTTCCACTAAGAAGTTTTACGACGATAATTCAACTAGGAAATAACCAAACAAAAAAAAAAATTTTTACTCGCGCCAGCACAAGAGAACACAAGGTACCCAGTTATGTATAATCCAATGAAGTTAACAGAAATATTCAGATAGGTAAGCTAACTCTAAATACGGAATCATATATCAGTTATATGTACAAAATAATCACACGAGTTATCAATCAACTCCTAGACCAAAAAAAAAAATTTGACGCTACCGACGTAGCCATTAAAATATAGCAGTCAATCACTAAAAGCAATAAAATAAAAATAATAGAAACCTAAAATCATTTCAAGCACCGTTGCGCAGCTGTCGACCCACGGAGACTCCGAGAGAGGAAAGGATGCAACCCCGAGCTGTTTGTATGGTATAGAGGTCACAAAAGCGAACTTGATGGATATCGGACTTAAGTTAGCATTGCGTTGCAACCAAATGTGACTTGGCGAACCTCGTGTACTAACCTCATGCAAACAAACTCGCGGCACAACCTCGCACCCACAAGAAAGACCCAAGGAAAGCAAATACACAGCAGTACTTGAAAGGTGGAAAACTAAAGATAATCAATATCAACAAAAAAAATAACAGTTGTAACCCAGATGTTCCACCAATCAAAGGGAGTATGTTTTAGTACACACTAAACTAAAAGATACAAACGTGTCGATGACAACTAAATGTACCACAGCCTTCAACGGAAAATTTAATTAGGGTGTTCCGAAAGGCGGCTCTGCTCCTGGCCTGGCGTATCACACGAGACCTGCGGACGAGGTCATACGCAGTAGTTTCGCCCTCCCCTGTGCTGCAGCAATGTACAGACTGAATCAGGGGTCAGACAGCCACCCCCCACAATACAACTCTGCCCGCAAATCTGCCTTCAGCAGAACGAACATTCCACAAAAGACGGCAAAGCGCCATCTAGGATCACCAAACGCCCCTCGGCCTTTTCTATAGCAAAAAAAAAGAAGGCTGTATATAAATAGGACAAAATCGGTAAATATAAAGTCGGGCTATACCCGAACCAGGACAAAATCGGTAAGTATAAAGCGTCTAAATGACGAAGTCAAAATCAATCAATAATCAATAAATCGCATCTGAGCGACATCAATAACGAAATTACCCCGTTACTTGCAATTCAGTTCCAACAGCGGCTTAAATCCCCAAATGGGTAATCTCACTCTATCTAGAAAGCAACGTACATCAAAAAATAACTCAAAGTCCAACAAAGTAAATCGAGCAAATATAACAACAACGCAAATCAAGCAAAAACAGAGAGAGAAATTACGTTCTCGTTGCCAATATCCCGTACTCAACACGGTTTACAAAAAAAATTACAACGAAAACCTACCACTAAAACTAAAAGGAAGAACGAAGCAAAAAAAAAAAAAAGTCATCATGAATAAATAACGTCTTCAAGACGAGCGACAGCAAAGATCAACCGGCGTTAGCCAATCCATCCAAGCTAACCAAATAACTAAAGAGACAAATCAAGGTAAAAGTAAAATACTAAGTCCAAATCAGGGTAATCACTAAAGAAAATCCGGCAAAGCCAAATTTCCAAGGAATCAAGTCAAAATCGGTAGGTACTGAAATCGAAAGTAAAGATAGAATGAAAGGAAGGTGCAATTGGTGGATATGGTTTAATTAATTTTTATTTGATTGATAATTATGTATTATTTGCTTTAATTGATTTAAATGGCCGACATTGTGCAGCTGTTTTTTTTTTGGTATTGCTGAATTGAAGTAAATAACTGTAGTTGTCGGGTTTTTCGGGATTACGTCGTGTTAATATTTTTCTGGGGAATTTATTCAGGGTTGTAAAATTGTAAAATTATTGTCGAATAGGTTTGATAATTAAATAACATTATTTTCTGGGATTTTTGTAATTATGTGGGAATAATATTTTTATGGGTCGCTTATTCAGGGTTTAAAAGGGGATTTTATTTGGAGTCATTAGCACCCCATATCGGCGTGTGGGCGGCGCATGCGCAGTTACTATATTGCGATTCAGCATATATATCTCTAAGTTCAAGTAGGAAATTACTTTGCAATTATTTTTTTTTTATTAATCTGAAAGTTGGGATTTCAATTTTGATCATGCGCGTGGCGCATGCGCACTAACTACTTTTCTACAAACCAGTGGTTTTAATTTAGTGAGTTTCCTGCTTGGCTTAGATGAAGTTCTTTTAATTTTATTCGCCATCCTGAGCATGCGCAGTGCCCTCACGTCGATATTTTTGTTAATTAATGTCTGCAGAAGGGTTACGGCACACCCTGTGAGGTGCGCAGATAATTTTAGACGCATGCGCGTGGCGCATGCGCAGTAATAATTTTTTCTAAATTTTGGGTTTTCGGTGTTATTAGGGTGGTTGCACAGTGTTGGTCCATTTATCTAATCATTTGGGCCTTCAGCCATTTATTAAATGTAAATTTTTCGCAAATATTGCCGTTGTGCTGATGCGCCTGTTTTACTTCCTAGGGTCCTTATACCGGGGTGCTTCCACCCAGCTCCTATTACGTGAGCTTCTTTTATCTGGGGTCCACCTGGCAGTTGCTATGCTGGGGTACATCAAGGCCATCAGTTTGACCTAGAGGCGCTACCAGCCTTTTATACTAGGGTGTACCTAGAGTTGCCCACCAGGCATAGTACCAAGCAGCCACGGCAGTATCGGTGATACCATCCCGATAAAGTAATACAGGTTTTAATTTTGAGGTGTCAACCGTATCATTTACTTTATCTATCGTTATTAGTAGAAGGTAATAGTTGTGATCATAACCATAGGGCGGATATACAAGTGTATGGTTCTGTAATTTCCCAATTTAATTCAAGTGAATTCATTTTTTTTTTTTGAGGGTCGAGCCCAATTATTAATTTTTTTTTTTTTAATAAATGTACTGAGTGTGTTTTTAAAAATTTTTAGTTTTATTTGAGACGTCCCACAACACCCCTTCGTAATTTGCTTTTCTTCTTTTTAATTTTTTTTATTATTCATTATTAAGTTCAGTGGAGAGTGAGCACCCACCGAGATCGCGGAGGCTTCCGTTTTGGCCTGGCTACAAAACGGTGGCGCCCCTTATTACCCCCCCTACTCTTCGGCATTTGAGCTAGGGCATTTGCTCGCTCTCTCAAGGCCTCTCACCCTCGGCTGAACTTTGTTGCTGTTAATTCCTTTTTTTTTTTAATTAAAAATTAAATTCTTTTTTTTTAATCTTTGGGCAAATAAAAGCGTAGCAAATTTTGGCGCTCAACGTTTGGGGCCATGTTTTGGTAAATCTTTTTAAAAAAAGTGTTGTTGGGCGTTCTCAGGTAGAGCAATTTACTTAAGTATATATTTTGATTATTAATTTCATTGTATTGCGCCTACCCTTAAGGACTGTAGTAACTGTATTGAATTTTGAATTGATTTTGCATACCTTGTTACATATTTATATTGGTTGACCTTAAATTTACAGTATTATACCTTGCCCTGATTTTACCTGCAATTGCTTTGAATCAATCGTGGCCTTCGGTGGTTATATTTTTCTTTGATTTTCGTGCTCGCACAGAGCGTATTGATTTGGTACTGATTTCTTTTTTTTATTTTTGACTTACTTTGTTTTGCGATATTGGTGACCTTTTAGTATTACCTAATTGATTGGTTTACTACGTTAATTACTTGACTTTCATTAAAATTGTCTATTTAAAATACTACCACTGCTGCTCACTTGATATTTTGAATTTGAATTTGTTATTGCTTACGTAAGTGAAGTGAAATCTAGTGATTTTATTTGCATAGTGTTACTGTAAGTGAGTGAGTTTGTGTTGCTTTACAGTGAATAGTGTTATTATTACTTTATTCTGTCATTGTCTGACTTGAAGAGAAAAAAAAATGGATTACAATATGAGGATCAACTACCTGAAGAAGGACATGCTAATACATGAACTGACTGTCCGTGGAATTCCCGCTGACGATTCCAAAACCGTCGATTCGCTGAGAGCGACACTGCGTCCGTTACTCCAACTGGAGAAGAGGAACAAATCTTTGAGTCATCCACCCTATTCTCTCGACTTCGACGACGAGAAAGTTCTCGTGCATGATGCGCTGCAGAGAATTAAATCTGCACTGAAATCAGTGACTGGAGAAAATGCTAGGGCCAGATTTGAGCGCTATCAATCTCGTCTAGTACACCTACTCAATCGCGTAGATCGCGCACCACCTAGTAGCTTGACTGCTGAGAATGTGGATACGAGAGCGAAGCTTATGGTCGATATTTTGGCCACTCTGGACCATTTAGAAACCGTGTCAAAGCAAGATCCCAACCTTAGTGCCATGTTAGCTGCTGCTCAGACTGAAGATTCGGATTCCGATGATTCGTCCGGCGTTCAAGGTGCCTCGCTACCTGTTTCTACCCCAAATAGACAACCTTCATACTTCAAGGGTCCTAAAATGGATAAATGGGGAATTAAATTCACTGGAGACACCAAGAGTATGTCAGTTCACGGCTTTTTAGAGCGAGTTTCAGAACTTAGAGTAGCCCGTCACGTGACTGAACGAGAAGTATTTGAGTCCGCCATAGACCTGTTTGAGGGAAAGGCTCTTAATTGGTTTAGATCGAACCGATCCAGATTTACTGACTGGAGAGAACTATCAGACCTACTTCGCCGACATTTCGAACCGCCAGATTACAGAGCTCGACTCTTTAGGGAGATTTTAGATAGAACGCAAGATCCGTCCGAAAGCATTGTAGATTACCTATCAAGTATGCATGCTTTATGTAGACGTTACGGTGGAATGTCCGATGATGTGAAGCTGGACATTATTTCCCGAAACTTAGCTCCCTTTTACACAACTCAACTTCCACTAGTCAATACATTGGAAGAATTGGAGGAGTGCTGCTTATCTTTGGAAGCCAAGAAATACCGTGCAGAGCACTACGTGCCACCTTCTAGAAGAAGGCAAGGATTTGTCGAGCCTGATTTCGCCTTTGTGTCAGATATGCAAGAAGCCCTTCCTAGCAATCATTCGGACGAATACGTACAGGAAATTCGTCACTTTAACCCAACTACAAACGATAGACGCCCCAGGGAAATGCCTATGAACGATAGACGCCCTAGAGAAATACCTATAAATGACAGACGTCCTAGAGAAATGCCTACGAACGATCGACGTCCCAGAGAAGTGGTCTGCTTTAATTGTCAAAAGGCCGGGCATTATAACCGAGATTGCACTAGTCCTCGGAAAATGCACTGTTATCGTTGCGGAACACCTGACGTTACTACCAGAAATTGCCCCAAATGCACGAATTCGGGAAACGCTTCCCGGGGGAATCAATAGGTCGTGAGATGTCTCCCAAAATCGATACCACTTCGACCAACAACGATACTGGCTTTCCTGCAAAATTTCTCTTAGACTACATTATTAGTCACGCTCATGGTGATCAACGTCCATATTTAGAAGTTACTATCTTAGGCACTCCAATTCGAGGATTATTAGATTCCGGCGCTACAAGAACCATCGTCGGTCTTCCTGGATATGAACTATTACAACGGTTAGGATTAAAACTTTTGGCGAAAGAAACAAAATGCACAGTCGCCAATGGACAGAGCTGTTCCAGCATCGGTTGTATGCAGGTTCCATTCTGTTTAATGGGCAAAACCAGAATCATTGATGTGCTCATCTTACCAGAACTTACTCATACCCTTATCCTAGGAATAGATTTTTGGAAAAATATGGAAATAGTCCCCGATCTGAGACAAGATATTTGGCATTTTGCAGATAGCACCGATCCGATGTTCATTAATAGCATTCAAGACGAAAGCACGCTCACAAGAGATCAGCGAATACAACTTGACAATTTAATAAAAATAAAGCTTTCAACTATGAGTTCTGGATTGGGATGTTGTAACGTAGCAGAACATACTATTGAAGTTAAACCAGGTACAAAACCCGTCAAACAACGATACTACCCCGTGTCTCCTTTTAAACAAAAGATCATAGATGAGGAGTTAAAGACAATGTTAAAAGACGGTGTGATAGAACCTTCCAAAAGTGCTTGGTCTAGCCCAATATGTCTAGTTCGTAAAAAGGATGATTCCTATCGCTTCTGCGTCGATTATAGGCTGCTGAACGAGGTAACCAACAAGGATGCGTACCCCATTCCATATATCTCTTCAATCCTGGACCGCTTAAGAGATGCTAAATACCTCAGCTCTATCGATATTAAGTCTGCTTTTTGGACCGTCCCTTTGTCAGAGTCTTCGCGTGAATACACCGCTTTTACTGTTCCTGGAAGAGGATTATTTCAGTTCCGCCGAATGCCGTTCGGATTGACCAATTCTCCGGCCACGTGGCAGCGAATTGTCGATACCGTGCTTGGAGCTGACCTTCAGCCTTCAGTAATGGTTTACCTAGACGACATTATCCTAATCTCTCAGGACTTTGATGAACATTTGCGACTTCTGGACTTAGTGTTCGACCGCCTTCTCGAAGCAGGATTAGTGGTTTCATTGGAAAAGTGTCAATTTGGCCGACCTGAATTAAAATATCTAGGCTATGTAGTGGACCGTCAAGGACTTCGGCCCGATCCATCGAAAGTAGAGGCTATTGTAAATATACCACCGCCGAAAAATGTGACAGAGATTCGTCGATTTATAGGAACAGCGTCTTGGTACCGACGATTTGTACCGAATTTCTCCTCCAAAATATCTCCGCTAACCAACCTGACCAAGAAAAACGTTAAGTGGTCATGGACATTCGATTGCGACGCTGCTTTTAGAACCATCAAAGAAGCCCTGATTACAGCACCCATTCTTACTTGCCCCGATTTCAGTCGTCCATTCGTTCTTCAAACTGATGCGAGTGGATTTGGCCTTGGAGCCGTTTTGTCTCAAACCTTTGATGAAGGTGAGAAAGTAATATGTTTCCTATCGCGCTCACTATCTAGGCAGGAAATGAAATTGACTGTGACTGAGAAAGAATGTTTGGCAGTGATTTGGAGCGTTGAGAAATTGCGTCATTACCTGGAAGGAGTTCACTTCACCGTGATAACTGATCATCACTCGTTGCTGTGGTTACATCGATTAAAAGACCCACAAGGGAGACTAGCACGATGGGCACTGCGTCTTCAACCGTACGACTTTACTTTAATTCATCGACCTGGAAAAGACCACGTAGTTCCCGATTTTCTCTCGAGATCGGTTCCTGTTTCTGTTGACACTATAGATGCCGAAGTCAAAGAAGACGCATTCTCATCCACCACCGACAAATGGTATAAAAACATGTTCTCCAGACTCGAAGAGCATCCTCACAAATTTCCCACGTGGCGTGTAGAGAATAAAATGCTGTACAAATATGTGAAATCCAGTCCTTCTGAATTAGCAATTCCATCCAGCTGCTGGAAACTCGTCGTTCCTAAAGATAAGAGGCGCGAAGTACTTTTCCGTTGCCATGATATACCAGCTGCAGGTCATGTAGGCATATTTAAAACTTATTGGAAAGTATGTCAACGTTACTATTGGCCTAAAATGAGGAGTGACGTAACCAGATACGTGAAAGCATGTAGGATTTGTGCCCAGAACAAAGTGGAACAAAGAGCACCGGCAGGTCTAATGGGAAATCGACCAAACATTAATCAACCTTGGCAATGTATCAGCTTGGATTTCATCGGCCCGTTTCCTCGCTCAAGATCAGGAAATCAGTATGTTCTTGTGGTTAATGATTATTTCACCAAGTTCACCGTCATGTTCCCATCGCGTTCTGCGACAGCCAAATCGCTTACTAAGCAAGTCGAAGAAGGTATTTTCTTGATGTTTGGATCTCCGCAATTTTTAATGTGCGATCAAGGAGCTCAAATGAAATCTAAAGAGTTCCAAGGACTTTGTCAGCGTTATAAAAGCAAAATTTTCTATACAGCTTCTTACCATCCTCAGGCTGATCCTACTGAACGTGCAAACCGAGTGGCAAAAACTATGATTCGTTCATACATTCAGAACAATAATCACCGTACATGGGACGAAAATTTAGCCGCTATTGGTTGTGCTATGAGAACTTCACGACACGAAACAACTGGATTTAGTCCTTACTATCTGAATTTTGGAAGAGAGCATAAACTTTATGGACAAGACTTCGTCGAAGATATTCACAAGATCGATTTGGATCCTCAAGATTATGTCAAAAAGAGACAAGCCGCATTTTCAAAACTCTATGTGGAAGTCCAGGAAAAGATCAAGGCTTCTCGCCTTATCAGCCAACGACGTTACAATTTACGTAGGCGACCAGTCGAATATACACCTGGACAGAGAGTTTGGCGTAAAAATAAAAGTCTCTCGGATGCCACGAAATACTACAGTGCCAAATTAGCACCAACATATTTAGGACCTTTTATTATTAAAAGAAAGACTGGTACTTGCACATATGAGCTTCAAGATCAGACCGGTCAAAATAAAGGTGTTTGGCATGTACAGGACCTCAAGTTGTACAATCCGTCGATTGCAAGTGAGAGTTCGGACAATGAATAAATTGAGTTATTTATCTTTTCTTTTACTTCATTACTTTAAACTTTATTAATTTCTTTTGTGTGTGAGTAACGAATAAAGGTTCGCTTCTTTCTTTTTTTTTTTGTTCCAAATATTTTTACATCACCTCCAGCGGACGTGGAGTTCTAATGAAGTTCGGTTTCTGTCTCGGCGTGAAACTTGACAGGCCGTATGTAGTTGGTTAGAAATACTCCGCACGGCGTACCCGTGATAGTAGAAATCATATCAAGAGTACGGAGACAGACCAATCGCCTTCAGCCGGTTTGTGTCGTTAGTAGTAAATCAGGCCCTCAGCGGTTTGCTACCATGGGTATCTGAGGAGTTAACCTTCAGTTGGCTTCTCGCTTCACTTGTAAATGTTGTGGCAAACCTGATATATGAATCTTCGCCTTCAGTACCTTCGGTGTATTATTAGCTTTTTCGTAGATTTTTTTTTTTGGTACAATAGTTTCTTGCTTATCGATTATGTCTTTAGGTTGCCACTTCAGCATTTAACATTTTATAGTATTAGTTTTATGACGTTCATTTAGTAGAACCTTTATTCTTGCTTGTTTCTTCCCTAATGTTTTTATTTACTTTATTACTTAATTGAAGGTCACTCAATTCAGTCTGTGGTCGTGTATGCTGTTGTCTTGGCGTGAAACAAGACAGGAGTGGGTACGACTTTGTTTTCTCTAGGAGTTGACTTTCTTTTCGTCTTTTAGGTTTTACTTTTCGTTATTTTTCTTTTTTTTTCTTTATTTGCAATTAACCAGAAAAATTACAAAATTATATTCGGCTAATTAAGCACATAAATTATTGAAATTAGATTACATTAATAGCGACACAAAGAAATAAAACCCTAGGCATTAACGTACAACATGCAGGCTTAAGGCCACGCGGTTCGGTTCGGATGAGTTCCTTTTTTTTTTGACAATAAAATAACAATGACAATAGAATAAAAAAAGATAGGCTTGAAAAACGTGCATTTTGTAAGTACAATGGGCACTAAGGTATCGAAAAATTCTAGCGACATAAATAGATATCGATAACAGAAAGCATAAAAAAAAAATACATGGGTTTTGACCAAAAATTTAAGGTTTTAAATATTAACGTAAGATGATAATATATTTTATTTACAAATAAGAGCAAAATTAAAGTGACTGCAATTGATTTCAAACATAAAATGATTAAACTTACCCGATGACGATGGGGTCTTACACGTTTTTACGTTTCCTGACTTGCACTCCGTCGCTTTAAAATCCGGCTATGCCGTAAAAAAGCTTTCAATCCAACACTAAACTAAAGCAATTTGAAAGCTTTAATAAGAAAACGGTGTCCAAAATCCACTCACGTGAAAAAAAAATTGGCTGGACACACGCTTTCACGACGGAGACAAGTCAGTAAGTAAGTAAGCAAGGCCGTAACAATCGCGCACGACCTCCCGGAAGAGCTGCAATCCTACCAACAAAATAGAAAGCTTCCTGTCAATAAAAAGGGCGCTAGAATTCAAGACCTCGTACCTACACAAAAACCTAATGAACTAACCTAGCCGAAGCGAACCCGTACAAATAATAAAATAACCAAAGAGCGGAGACAATAGAATCCTGGGTTACCCTTGTACCCCCTCCTGCGCGACGGTGAAACCAAAGAAATTTGTTTTTAATTAACTAATACATGGGCAATATAAATTATTACCAAACACGGTCACCCGTATACAACCAACGGTACATCAGATAAATATTTCCCACATCTAAGGAATAAGCGATATAATCGATCTCGCAAAGGTCGATAGATGTCAACCTAGAAACTAAATGACTTTACACCAATTACCAGCTTTAAATAAACACCCAAGTGGTTCCTAAATTACATAACGATAAACAGACTTCAATACAATGCAATTGGCTGGTAAAAATCACCCGATAGCAGTCAATATAATATCAATAAGTTAGGTCGATCGAAGAGATTAAAATCGATAGTGACGCCCACTTCTATTTATATAAATTAAAGGAACAGTGTTTATTTATAACCAACTCAGTGAAATGTCCCTAACGATCAGATTGTCACACCATTCTAGAACCAAACAAAGGAAAATATAATACGGAAAATCCACTGTATTTCCCACGAAAATGTATTTGACACGACCATAGCGGTAAGTCCTATAACTTACTCTATTTACACCGTCTGTAGCTGACTGTTTTTAGGCTACTAACTTAGGACACGGTCTGCCATTTAACAAGGGAGAAAAATCGACTTTCAACCCCTAAGCCAAGGGAGATATGGAATCAAGATGAAAGATAAGGTAAGGATCTGCTTTATTAACCAGGCATTCGCAGCCAGAGACCGTTTTAACAACTCTTACATACCTATATAACCTTACGTACCATCGAAGGCAAAATTACCTAAGATCTTAGTCTGCAGTCATAGAATTCAAATAGTTATCTTTATTTTAGGTACAACACAAGCTGGATCAGCCACTCGAGGTAACGGCATTGCCAGAAAAATAAAGGAGGAACCAGATAATCAACAAATGTCATAAGAAAGGAAAGCAACCTCTAAACACCGAGAGAGAGAGTTATGTAACAGTACAATGATACGAGTAATATATATATATGTATAGCCTTATTTTTACTAGTAAAATGTTTTATAAATATCTATGTACATTTAATAAACAGCAAAACAAATATGTTGAAAGGTTCTTGACAAAAAGGTGAAGGCGACATAATAATAAACTTTAAATAAAATTTTGGTTTGTTTCAATTCATCACATACTAATGGTTTTTCATAGAGCACATTGTACTACCTTAATGATTATTTCTCACACCTTAGCAAAAATAGGCTTTAACCCCTAGTACTAAAAATAAACCGTTACAAACTCTAAAATATAAAATTAAAATGTTTGATTTACATTGTCAATTTGAGATTATATCAGTTAGGAGAATAAAAAAAAACATAATAGATAAGGAAACCAAGGAAAAAAAATTAATAAACACGAAATCAGTAATTGTTAACTTTAGAGCGCAAACCCTGCCAAAATACGTAGCAATAGGTCATGTCAGATCTAAGGTTTCCCCTTATATACAAAAAGTGGTATTATGCTATAACTGCTTTCGGTATGGTCACTCAAGTAAACAATGCAAAAGTAAAACTAGATGCTTAAAATGTAAGGGGGAACATAGAATAGATGAATGTACCCAGCAAAGTGAAATGCAGTGTTTTTATTGTAAAATTGATGAACAAAATAAAGAATTAAATCACTCAACTAGCGAGATTAAAAAATGTCTAGAATTTACAAGACAAAAAAATATTAAAAAATCAATGGCGGAACAAAATATGTCATATAAAGAAGCTGAAAAACATTTTCCAAAAAAAACGTATGCTACTATTTTGTCTCAAAATAGTAATTCAGATATTGACCTAAACGAATTAGACAAAATACTGTACAATGACCTGCAACAAAAAAAATATAAACCAAACATTTCTAACAATTATACACAACAGAGAACACCAGTTAAAAGAATAAGAACCCTATCTCCCAACCCTACATTAGAGGAACACAATCAAATAATATCCCAATTTACCTTTCCCCAAAGTTCTGGATCTTTACTGAATGATACTATTTATCAGGCTAACTTATCACAGTCAAGCCAAAATAATTTTAACAACTCACCCTCTAATAAAAACTATACAAATAGCAATAGCGTTAATAATATGGTAGACTTGGTTATTTCGATTTTAGATATACTAAAAGAAAAAAAATTATTTGACATAAATAAAACAGAATTAACTAATTTAAAGCTACAAGGAATTAAAAGTTAGTATTTTAGCAAATAAATATATATACGGAAAGGACGCCTTTGTGTGTACCGGCGCTGGCCCGGCGCGGTATATTCAGCGTTTGGGACTGCGTCGGTGTGCACGGGGACGTCCATATGGGCAATTATTGAAAGCTTATCCAAAATATTTTTTTCTCTTTTTTTTTTTTAATCGTTTTCGATTTATTATCCAAGGAAATAGATACGACTAATATTTGTCAATGGAATTGCCGATCGGCAATTGCTAATAAGTATAATTTGGAATGCCTTCTAGCCCAAAATAACATGCATATAGCTCTACTATCAGAGACTTGGTTTAAGCCAGGCCAGTACGTCTCTTTCTCTGGTTATAATACAGTTCGAAATGATCGTCAGGACGGCAAAGGAGGAGTAGCAATCCTAGTAAAGTCAAATATAAAATTTACTGAGATAATAGGACCAATATTTAATAGTATTTTATACGTAGGAATAAAAATAAAAATGGGGAATAATACTGAACTCTCGCTCGTCTCTGTATACATTAAACCTCAAACAAAAATCTCTGTACAAATGTGGTCATCTTTCTTTTCATATTTTAAAAAACCTTTACTTATTGGAGGTGACTTCAATGCACATCATATAACATGGGGATGTTCAGATAATGATACTTATGGTAATAATTTACTAGACGCGATAGATACAAATAATCTTATATTATTAAACGACGGTTCATACACTCGAGTTAATCCATCAGGAGGCAATAATTCAGCAATAGATATCACACTAACTTCCCCATGTTTTCATGCATTAACAGAATGGAATATTCTGAATGATACATATGGCTCCGACCATTTACCAATAAAAATAATATGTAATATTAAACCAAAATTTTCACCAATTAAATCACAGAAAAAATGGAACATAAAAAATGCAAATTGGGATTTATTTTACATTGAAAGCATTAAAAAATTTGCATCACAAAAAAATATGTTATATGATGATTTTAATAAAACATTGAATATTGTTATAGAAAATTCAGTTCCAAAAGCACAAGACATCAAAAAAAATGGCGGCAAATTTTGGTGGAATAAAAAATGTAACGACGTAGTCTTAAGTAGGAAACAAACATTTAGTATTTACAAACTTAACCCTAATCTCACAAATTTAATAAATTATAAAAAAGCAGACGCTATAGCAAAAAAAGTAATCAAAGAAGAAAAAAGGAAAAACTGGAGAAATTATTGTACGTCTCTTAATAGTAACACCCCAATCAAAGAAGTATGGCAAAAAGTAAACAATTTCAAACACCGAAAACAGGAAAACCATATTTTATCAAGTCTAGAGGATACCTGGATAGAAGAATATCACATGCAACTTACCCCATACTATGTAACAAATGAAGACCCACTATTAACAGAAGAAACAGACAGTAACGACATTTTTTTGACTAGTCCGTTTAGTATGGAGGAACTGAACAAGGCAATTAAATCAGGAAACAACACTGCCCCTGGAAAAGACAACATACACTATAGTATGTTGGCAAACCTGCCAATTTCGGCTAAAGCTTTATTGCTGGATATCTTTAATAGAATATTTAATGGAGATCATCCTATACCTGCAGACTGGAGAGAATACGTTATAGTTCCAATCTTAAAACCAGGAAAGCCACAAAATGTATCAACTTCTTACCGACCAATAGCTTTGGCGTCATGCTTATTAAAAACGTATGAAAGAATACAAAAAAATAGAATTGAGTTTTGGCTGGAAACAAACCAAAAATATCCAAAAACTCAAAAAGGATTTCGAAGATATAATTCTACACAAGAAGCCATAGCTCATCTAGTAACAGATATTCAACTAGGATTTACGAACAATCAAAATACATCAGCATTGTTTTTGGACATCCAGGGGGCATATGACAATGTCAATTATGAGATTCTTATAAAAAAGATGACCCAAATAGGGATGCCTAGGAAACTAATCAAAAATATTTATTCTCTTTATTGCAATCGGTCATTATATATACGAACAAATGAAGGACTTACAGATTCGAGATTAGCACGAGTTGGCCTACCTCAGGGAGGTATCCTTAGCCCCATTTTATATATAATATACACCCATGACTTAGAATCCATGTTTAACAATGACTTCAGAATCCTGCAATTTGCAGATGACGTATGCATATATACCACGGACAAATTAATAGACACCTGTAACAATAAAATTGAAAGAAAATTTAGTCAAACCTTAGAATGGCTAAAAAATAATGGACTTAATTTGTCAGTGGAAAAATCGTCTATCTGCACTTTTACCAGAAAGAGAATAAATATGCCCAATACAATATCACTCGCAGGGCTACAAATTCCATACAAAAATACTGTCAAATATCTAGGAATATTCCTTGACAAAAAACTATTGTGGAAAGACCATATCCAACACCTTATTAAACGAGCAGAAAATGGCATAAACATATTAAGAGTATTCAGCCATAAAAAGTGGGGTGCAGACCCAAACATTGCTTTAATGTTTTACAAAGCATATGTGAGATCAATCTTAGATTATGGGTGCCAATTTTATGGATCAGCTGCAGAAACGCATCTTAATAAAATCGAACAAGTTAAGAATAAATGCTTGAGACATTGCATCGGTTTTTTAAAAAGCACACCAATAGCTGTAATGGAAGCAGAGATAGCAGAACCACCCTTGGCCCTGAGAAGAGGTCATCTTAGCGATAAACTATTGCTAAAATGTATTTCCAAAAATAGCGAAATAGTAAATAAGATTCACACTCTTACAATATCGAATTATACCCACCCATATTGGAATTTGAAGAAATGTCCCTTGCTCGTGACAAGTTATTCGTGGATAACTCAATTTAAAGAAGACATCTATTCGTCAACTATAGCTCCATATTTTCAGCTTCACGATAATTTTATCAATGACATCCCGAACGTCATAATTAATCGATATGATGATTGCGATAAATCAATAATCAAAAATAAATTTTTAAAAGATATATCCACTATCTTTTCAAATTCAGAACACATTTTTACGGATGGATCAGTACTAGATAACAGAACAGGCGGAGCTTTTTACCATAAAAGTAAAAAAAAATCTAAACAGTTTAGATTACTAGATAATTCTTCTATTTTTTCTGCAGAACTATGGTCTATCTGGGAGTCTCTCTTGTATTGTATAGAGTTTGAGGACAATAATAATTTTGTTATATTTTCCGATAGTAGAAGTTCATTACAGGCAATAGAAAATTGTAGAAAAAAGGACCCTGCCAATTATATAGTTAAAAAAATAATAAATACTTTTAAAATGTTAAAAAATCTTAATAAAAATGTCACTTTTGTCTGGATTAAGGCTCATATCGGAATATTGGAAAATGAAATTGTCGATGGTTTAGCTAAAAACGCAACAAAAATCACAAGTTTTACTAAAAACTTCTATATACCTTATACAGATATTTTCGCACTATCAAAAAAAAAATGTATTGTAATTGGCAGGACCAGTTTAACCAATCAAACAAGGGTTATTTATATAGAATGATGTTTCCCCAAATCAATAAAAAACCTTGGTTTGTTGAAGAATCAAACCGTAGTTTTATTAGAACTATTTCACGCATTCGTAATGGACATGCACTGTACCCAAAATATAGGAAAAAAATAGGACTACAAGTGGGCGAGAATTGCGAATGCGGAGAATTAGGAACTTTAGAACACAGCATATTGGGGTGCCAAGCGCACGCATTAACTATTAATATATTATTCAATAAATTAAGGAATATTGTGAACTTTCCATTTAATTTGGAAAGTCTAATTATTACTGGCAATAATAATGTATATAGAATACTATATGAATCTATTGTGAAAAGAGATATAAAATTATAATAATAAAAAAAAAAAAAAAAAAAAAAGGAACAAGAAAATAAAGGGGGAAAAAAAAAAAAAAAGAAAAGTAATAAAAAAAAAAATAAAAATAAACTAATGCTAGAATTTACAACTTAACTAGACAATAACTGTTAAAGATAAAGATATTTAGATATTTTATGTTATAGTAATAATAGTAATAGTATATTTTAGATTGTAAAAAGCCTCAATCCCAGTAAATTTTGGAAGTGACAAAAAGAAATTTGAAAATTGAATAAAGAGAGATGCTGGCCAGTTGGTTTGACCAGAGCCATAAAAAAAAAAAAAAAAAAAAAACATATTCTCGAAGCTGCAAACCTATTGCCAAGCTACCGATTAATGGTTTACGTAGAAGTTAATTTAATATTATTTAGTTTAGAATATAGCACGTTGTTATGTTTACAGAAAATATGACGTTTCCGAGATTTAGAATACTGCGGGATAAAGAATCAATGATTTTTAACGATAGGCTAGACATTTGGCGGTTTTGCCAGTAAAATAGAATAAAAATATTTTGTCGCTACGCTAGGGACTCAAGGAATGTTAAACACGGGCGGTGTTTTTCCTTTATTGCAGCGTTGTCGATGCGCTTTGTTTTTTGAATTTATTAGCAGACGTCGTTGCGACGTTGACAGATAATTTATGTTTATTACTTTGATTATTAGAAAAAGTGTTTCCCAAACATCCTGTATATTTATGTAAATTTTCCTGTTCCAACAGAATTGGCCTTTCTCTACCAATAAATGTTCATTTTTATTATAAAATATGTAAAAATATATTTTCTTTATTTATTTTCCCATTTATATAATCAATTTTGCTAAGCTCCAATATAATTTGGGACACTCGGCACACTAAAGTCACTAGAAAATGTTACAAAATATTTTAGATGAAAATCTTCCATAATTTTTGTATCTATAATTACATACACCCGGTACCTTACAGTTGGTCAAAAACGGTCGCTTTGATTAACGGTTTTAATTTTCCCGCGACTTTATTTTAAACCTGTATAAAATCAACACACATACCTAAATGAGCCAACGCTATAGCTATTATCCTAAAAAATTGGCTTAGTTTTCACTTGACTTTTTACAACCCTGTATAAACGAAAGCCTAAAACAATGTAAGAAAAGCAAACATTTCAAACCTAGAAATTTTGAGCTTTATAAAACCCATTTTTGGGACATCCTGTATTATGTAAATTTTCGTATTTCAACAGAATTGACCTGTTTCTACCAATTAATTTTTGTTTCTTAATGAAATATTTAAAAAGACAGTTCTTCATTTATTTTCCGATTAATATGATTAATTTTTACTAAACTTCCATATGTTTTGGGACACCCGGTATACTAAAGTCACTCATATTTTCAATAAAACTCTTTCATTTTTTTTATCTATCATTACCTGTTTTAAGAAAATAATGTTCTTTGTTTATTTCCCGATTTATATAATGAATTTTGCTAAACTCCGATATAATTTGGGACACCCCGTACACTAAAGACGGTCAAAAACATTTCGAAATATTAAATAACATGGCCGGAGTTGGTTGGTAAAGAGTTTTAAATTTTTCCCAGACTTATTTTTCATCCTGTATTAAATAAACACATTCATTCTGTGGGCGAATAATCCCAATATGAAAGTTAAAGACAATAAATTTCCTCTAAAATATTTCAATGTAAAAAAAAATAAGAGAAATTTGAATTTTTTGCACACTCCATATAAAAAATTTTGAAATTAAAAATATATATTGTACATAATTTTAGTAGCGCTTTTTGAAAAAGTATCAAGAATTAAAAAAAAAAATATTTTTAAACTAAAAAAAAAATTAAAACCCGTTTTAAAAAATAGTAAGTTTTAGTTTTTCTGGCAAATCTACGATATAAATTTTTTTCGGTATATGGAGACGTATTAAAAAAAATAGAGTATTTGAGATGCTCTATCCGACGGTCGAAACCGCATTTCGATAGAACGTTTCTTGTGCGAGTTATTAATTTTCAAAGCCATTCTTGAATTTTTAAACAAAGAAATAAAATACTTGCCATCTTCCGATCTAGCTGAATTTCAATAGGCTTCGGAAGGACGGTTCTCTACAACACCAAAAACTTCAAAACGATTCAATTAACTTTTGCGACCACTAGCGTATTTTATACGAAAATTTTGAACTGTGACGTTTTATTGGGTTTAAACGACACACCCCGTATATTCGAACTTGATCTCACCAAATAGCCGAAATAGTTGTCAAATTAATAGGAAAAATGTAACAACTTTTTGGCATTTCAAAAGATGCAAAAATGTAATTAAAACCAAAAAAACAAGTTACACATTCATATGGCCTCCAGAATGCAATACATGAATTTGGCCTAAAATGGAGTCAACACACAATTTCTAGTATTTGGTTTCTATAATGTTTCGTACGTTATGTACGTATAATTCATAGAAAATGTTTCGAAACAGAAACATCGTTTCAATAATGTATCGATCGCAACAAAAGTAAAATCGACTAATGTTACGGTAGCAATCACATTAACACTACCAAATATTGTGCATAATATAATATTTTATTCTTTCCTTTTCCTTTTTAGTGTTTTGTAAAACCCTAAGGGATATAAAATGGTTAAATAGGTTATTCAAAAATTAAAATTAAAAATGTAAAAATTATAGCTTATTATCATTTTTTTTCGGGTCCACGAGCAGGTAGTGTAGTGTATGTTTCTGGAATTTTCTAAAACTATTTTCTTCACAAGTTTCTTAAATGAATGGATTCCATTGTTAAGTAAGTATTTGGAAGCAGAAAAATACCAGTTTGTATTGATAAATTTAATTCGAAAATGTGTCGCTACATGGAAGCGCAGGTGTCTTACACAACTACAAAATTTCATTACAGCGCGTCGTAACTGTATCGATCTTGTGGTCTGTAACATATATTTCGAAACAAATGGTTCTTAAGTGTTTCTATGTAACTGAATTAGAAAATGTGTCGCAAAAGTTTCGGAACACATGTGTCGCGACACAATTTTATAATTTTAATCGAAAATGTTTTGAAACGTTTCCCAGCAAAGAATTTGTGTCGAATTTGTATCTGAATATGCTACTTGGGTATAGCAAATATGTCGTAATATAAAGTTTTATTATGGTGCAGTGGATTGCATTGCCAAAGTTTATCTGAAATCAAAAAACCAATAGTTTTCTTTTTAATTAGTACCTATATTATTTATCGTATAGCCTAGCAAAAGAAAGTAAATATATTTTTTTAAACAAATTAGAGCAGTATGATCTTTTAAAATAAAAAATAAAAATAAAAAGCTTTATTAAAAACAAATGGAGTGCCAAACAAACTCTATGCTACACGACCAATCTGTCCTGCATTGGCAAAAAGCCGTATATGAAATTTTATGGTTTTCCGAACATCGCACTTAAAGTTAAAACTAGTGTATGTTTGCTAAGGGATATTTATATATATATGCATTCTGGAGAGAATATATATATATATCGAGAGGGTAGTCGTTGCTGACTAGTTGAGAAATACACTAGTGAATATTGGCGACTGCAGCAAATGAAAGAGTACTCTTTAGAGTTATTCCAAGGTTTCGGAAATCGAATATTTTATTTCCATCCTCAGGGAGACTACAAATTTACATAAATTGATATTAGGAGATTTGTTCAAATTTATAATTAAATGTTTTTACTTACAACTTTGTTGAGATTGTTCATATAGATGTTAATATAATAATTAATAAAAGACATTCGAGAAGAAAACGTGTTGAAAATCCAAGTCAATCATAAATACGACTACAGTTTGGAGATAATATTAAAAACATTGTATATGGACGAAGAAACACACAATTTAAAATAAAATTAAACTTAGTTGTTCACATTTTGAAAAAATTCGTTACTTATTTAAAATTATGGAAATATTAACAGGGAAAACATGACTTGCGTGTCACCATCTTAAGTGACTAAATAGGTTAGGAAATGCTGTCGTTTTTATATGTCATTAAAATTTGTCACAATTATTTTTAATGCGGTTTGTATAAAGATAATATTAAATTAAGAAGATTCGGATTTAAGTGTTATCATGCAGCATACTTGAAAAATCGTTGTACTGTATTATATGAGGTTTGAAGTGTTAATATTTGATATTGGTATTGATGGTGTGTAAATTTTTATCTAAATGAAGCAGGTATGAATGGATTACACTTAAATGTTGGATATCCGTTCTTTTGTTCATACTATTAGGTTCCTGTGCAATAAATGTCATTTCCAAAAACAATATTTTTTTATAGTTAGTTTGCGAGGTTAAAATCTCAGCTCAATTGAAGTTAATGTTATGGTCCAAACTATTTGCATGTTCTGCAAGGGCACATCTCTCTGGGTGGTGTCTACAGTCACTCTTGTGGTTCGTGATCCTACTAGACAAGGGTCTAGAAGTTTGACCTATGTATACTTTATTGCAGTCTGCACAAGGGATTTTGTAGACAACATCTGATAACTGATTGGACTGTGTTTTGTCTTTGATTTTTGAGTGAATAGAGTTTATTGTAAGTACAGGTTTGTATGCAATCTTTATATCATTGATTTCTCTGAATAGTCTAGATAGTTTGGGGTGACTTCCTTTATGTAAGGCAATGAAGTGAATTTAAAGTTTAAAGTTGCTTCAGTTATATTTCTGTTTGCATTTTGGATATTGTTCACGTTGGGTGCTTGTGTTATAGTGGAGGACGCGCTGAACAGTAACTTTTTTACCAGTGTGGCAGGGTATGAGTTATTGATGAATAGTTGGAGGAGGATTTTAAGATTCTTATTTAGGAAAGATGGGTGTGAAATTTTCGAAACTCTCGTTTTCATTTGTTTTATTAAGTTTACTTTAACGCTGTGTTTATGATAGGAGTGATAGTTTAAATATCTACCTGCACTACAAGGTTTTTGGTACCAGTATATGGCAATTGTGTTGTCTATATTGCGTATAAATCTGGTATCTAGGAACGGAACAGGATGAGAGTCATCTTCCGTTTCTTTTGTGAACTGAATATATTGATCATAGTCATTGAGAGTCTACTATTTCAGTTATGCCATCTGCAGGAAGTGCAAGGATGATATCGTCAACATATTTTTTTAAAAAGAAAGGTTTGAAAGAAAGAACTGGTAAGACAACGTCCAACAGGTCGTCCATGACATAGTTAGCCAAAATAGGTGATATTGATGCACCCATAGGTGTTCCAAAAGTTTGTCTATAGAAAGAATTATTGAAAGAAAAGTAAGTATTTTCGAATAGAAAGGATATTATTTCTAAAAAGGTTTCTCTGTTGATATTACAGAAATTACTGATGAACAGAGATTCCTTTGAAATAGCTAACACTTACAATAACTTACAATTGCCTACAAATTATGTCCTGGCAAGCTTGGATGTGGTCTCCCTCTTTAGCAACGTTTATCTTGACGCTGCAAAAAAAGCGATTCACAAAAATTGGCACCGCATCAGTAATTTCTGTAATATCAACAGAGAAACTTTTTTAGAAATAATATCCTTTCTATTCGAAAATACTTACTTTTCTTTCAATAATTCTTTCTATAGACAAACTTTTGGAACACCTATGGGTGCATCAATATCACCTATTTTGGCTAACTATGTCATGGACGACCTGTTGGACGTTGTCTTACCAGTTCTTTCTTTCAAACCCTTCTTTTTAAAAAAATATGTTGACGATATCATCCTTGCACTTCCTGCAGATGGCATAACTGAAATAGTAGAGACTCTCAATGACTATGATCAATATATTCAGTTCACAATAGAAACGGAAGATGACTCTCATTCTGTTCCGTTCCTAGATACCAGATTTATACGCAATATAGACAACACAATTGCCATAGACTGGTACCAAAAACCTTGTAGCGCAGGTAGATATTTAAACTATCACTCCTACCATAAACACAGCGTTAAAGTGAACTTAATAAAACAAATGAAAACGAGAGTTTCGAAAATTTCACACCCATCTTTCCTAAAGAAAAATCTTAAAATCCTCCTCCAACTATTCATCAATAACTTATACCCTGCCACACTGGTAAAAAAGATACTGTTCAGCACGTCCTCCACTATAACACAAGCGCCCAACGTGAACAATATCCAAAATGCAAACAGAAATATAACTGAAGCAACTTTAAACTTTAAATTCACTTTATTGCCTTACATAAAGGAAGTCACCCCAAAACTATCTAGACTATTCAGAGAAATCAATGATATAAAGATTGCATACAAACCTGTACTTACAATAAACTCTATTCACTCAAAAATCAAAGACAAAACATAGTCCAATCAGTTATCAGATGTTGTCTACAAAATCCCTTGTGCAGACTGCAATAAAGTATACATAGGTCAAACTACTAGACTCTTGTCTAGTAGGATCACGAACCACAAGAGTGACTGTAGACACCATCCAGAGAGATGTGCCCTTGCAGAACATGCAAATAATTTGGACCATAACATTAACTTCAATTCAGCTGAGATTTTAACCTCGCAAACTAACTATAAAAAAATGTTGTTTTTGTAAATGACATTTATTGCACAGGAACCTAATAGTATGAACAAAAGAACGGATATCCAACATTTAAGTGTAATCTATTCATACCTGCTTCATTTAGATAAAAATTTACTCACAATCAATACCAATATCAAATAATAACACTTCGAACCTCATATAATACAGTACAATGATTTTTCAAGTATGCTGCATGATAACACTTAAATCCGAATCTTCTTAATTTAATATTATCTTTATACAAACCGCATTAAAAGTAATTGTGACAAATTTCAATGACATATAAAAACGACAGTATTTCCTAACTTATTCAGTCACTTAAGATGGTGACACGCAAGTCATGTTTTCCCGCTTAATATTTCCATAATTTTAAATAAGTAACGAATTTTTTCAAAATGTGAACAACTAAGTTTAATTTTATTTTAAATTGTGTGTTTCTTCGTCCATATACAATGTTTTTAATATTATCTACAAACTGTAGTCGTATTTATGATTGACTTGGATTTTCAACACGTTTTCTTCTCGAATGTCTTTTATTAATTATTATATTAACATCTATATGAACAATCTCAACAAAGTTGTAAGTAAAAACATTTAATTATAAATTTGAACAAATCTCCTAATATCAATTTATGTAAATTTGTAGTCTCCCTGAGGATGGAAATAAAATATTCGATTTCCGAAACCTTGGAATAACTTTAAAGAGTACTCTTTCATTTGCTGCAGTCCCCAATATTCACTAGTATATATATATATATATATAGCTAATATTTTTAGGTGGTTGGTTTTTGTTATGCTAGTTTTAAGCAAAAATTGTTGCTTAAACTTAGGCAACGTCATTCCCTTCACCCTTTTCGCGCGTCACGCTTTGACATACGATGCGTAACTCCATTATTTTTGATTTTACACAATCTATTAGAAGATGAACATACGAAATATCATAATTAAAAACAAAATTACATATAGTAATTGCGTCGAAAAATTAATTATTTTTCATGTTCTTTGGCCTCAGAGGGCCTCACCTATTAAGGAGTAGTGCATTGAAATCTTGCCGTTTTCGAGGGTGCAGAATCCGAATCTCGATAGTGTTATTTCCTTAACCCCTGAACAAGCCTGAACAATCCTTAGCAGGCAAAAAATTATTATTTTTTCAGTTTGTTGCCTGTTAGCCTAGTGAAGACGTGTAGAAACTAATTAAAAATTAAATTCCAGGACACACAGACAAAGTAAACTGCATGGCAGTAACAAAGCAGAGCCAATATTTGTTGACAGGATCACAGGACATTAGTATAATTATTTGGGATCTAAAAGGACTAAGTATGAAGTTAAAAATATCGTCCCACATCGCTCCGGTCCTGTGTATTACCAGTGCCCTAAATAACTCAGTTATTATAAGCGGCGGTGAAGACAGTAGTATTATTATAAGCTCCCTTGCGACAGGCAAGGCAGTTACTAAAATTGATCACCACCGTGGACCTGTTACCTCCATTAAGGTAAGCATCAAATGGCTTAATTTAATTTAGCTTGCCTAGAAAATACGTCTACAACATTTAATAAAAAAAAGTGCAATTTATTTGTAAGAAAGAGCAATAAATAAGATAAGTGTGAGGTTTGAAAGGAACGGCTTGGCGAGCAATTACTTAACTATTTTTTTTTTATTTTTAGAGTTTAAGTTCGATGAAGTTCACTTTCGAATCGAGTTTAGTGTTAATCAATAATATTATTTCTTATTATCGTCAAGGAACTTTTTCGGTTTTTTAATATATTAATATTTCCACGTGATTTAGCACAAAAACAGTAGGCATTTTTCGTGCTGCTGTCCACAAAGTACGCATTGCATTGAAGAAGAGTACTTGTTTGTGTTTGAATTCTCTGTTAAGGTCAGCCTCCAAAGTATCGAGGATATATCCACTTGTTAGTGCTTCGCTATTGCTGCTTTCGTGGGTTTGAAAATATGTAGTTTCCTTTTTAATAATTTAATAATAATTAGTGACCTCGACACTACATCAAACTAGGCCATGTAACAGTTACTTCCTGATTTATATATCTTCAAGTTCAGCTCTTGGGTGATTATTTTGTTTCATTCGTCGCCCGTTCAATTATTTTCATTAATACCTAGATTTCTTGGTATTCTCATTATGTTTTTTTGTCAATCCCTAAATAAAATAAAACTTAAGACACGGTTACGCGCTCAGGTATCGTCGCGAGCCTAAGTTTGTGCAGTTCTGGCCTGAACACCCAGAGGTAGCTACACGGTAAATGCAAGTTTGTGCAAACCTCAGTTGCACAAAAAGTAGTGTAGTTAGTGCAAGGATACTGAAGTATAAGTTATAAATTATTTTGAAAGATTTCGAGAATCGGGCATGACAGCGATCAGAATTAAAGGAAAAAAACAACACCTTTCCAATCCAGAATCATCTCTCAACTGAATATAAGATCGCGCGAATGGCCTGAACTGGGTTCAAGTGCACCATTTTACTTGAACGTCTCGGCGTCGTGGACTTGCACAACTACAATCTTTAGCAGCGCCACAATTGTTCATGCACCGCTTCAGGGCTTGCACGTAGTGCGGTTTTGTCGGCTGCACGCTAGATTTTACTTGTACAAACTGTTTTGCACAAGTAACATCTAGATGATACTTGAACGCGTGGCAGGGCCTTATATTTGGTGCATTCGTTAGTAATTCAATTAGCTTCGTTATTGCTTCTAATAATGATGATTTGTTATTAAAAAAATAAGAACAAAAACTTTATAGGTATTTTCAAAAATATCTTATATTTAATTTATACAGGGTGGCGCACCGAAAACTTTCCACCCAAGTTTACTTTCTTGTTAATAAATAAATTAAAATTCGCTTGAAAACAGGGGGACATTTTTTTTTGACAACGAATAGTGTACGAGTGCCGACCAATAACCCGCAATGCTCCATAATGTTCGCGAACATTTTTAACAGTGCCTTTACAATCGCATGGAGGTTGGAGGTGGACATTTTCAATATTTACTTGATTGATACAAGCGGTAATAAATTTTATTACTTTTAAATTTTCTTTTTTTTAACCCTATTTCTCAGGAACTATTCACTCGATTTAAACAAGCAAGATCGTGTTGGGAAGGCAATTGAATTCCCTTTAAAATAAGGTATCACTCGACCCCCTTAAGATTTAAGGGTGAAACCCCGTCGTAGGGGTTCAAGCAGGGAGGGGGGTGAAAATAGCAAAAAAATATGTCCCCCTGAGAACTGAGGTTCCCGTGTTCGAGTGAATTTTGATTTATTTATTAACAAGGAAATAAACCTGGATGGAAAGTTTTCGGTGCGCCACCCTGTATTTATTCAATATACATATTATGAAAAATATAGGAATATTTTTATTTTAAAGGTGACCTCTAATGGTGATATTATGGTCTCAGGCAGCAAGGACGGAAAAGTGTGCCTTTGGTCACTGAACAATTACAAAATCCTTAATACAATAACCATATGCTCACCTGTACAAATGTTGGATGTTTCCATGGACTCCATATGGCTGGTAGCGTGTTGCAAAGATAATAAAGTATATATAAAAACGGTTGCAACTGGCACTGATGTACACACTATTGTTTTAGGAGAACATAAAGCCAAGGTAAGTCAACGTCAACAAAAAATAAATAAAATGATAAAATATGATGAAATCGCTTTATTTTATGTATGGTGTTTTCCGTTTTAGATCGTCCAGACAAAAAAATTCGCTCAAATTCACACGGAAAGTGTTAATGCAAAATAAGTTTTCTTTTGCCTAAAATACAACAATGTTTTCATTTATCCGAAGTCCAAAATTTCTCGGGAAAACTGTTCTGTAGAGTACTTCTTTTTTTCAACTCTGTATAATTTGTACAAAAATCAATAAGTTTTGACCACACCGACTTCCTGGGCTTTTAAAATTTTGTGTAAATACATTCCAGTGTATTTTGGAACATTATTTTCTAAAAACCAGTAAAAGTTTTCTATTGAAAATCCCCTTGAAATTAATGCTGTTTATTAAATCAATCTCAAGACTTTACGAAAAGGATGTTTAATTGGAATTAGGATTCAGTTTATCCTGGCGTTACCAAGAGTCCTCGTTTTCTGTAAGCATTTCGTATTCCAAGAAGTAATAGCATAAATTTACAAAGTATTTGTGAAGTTATAGAATGATACAATGAAATCAATGATAATTACTTTTCAAAAATTGAGCTAAGGAAGCTTTGTGATTACGAATTGAACTTTGCATCTAAAAGCTTTTTAAGACTCTCAACATTAATCAAGAAACAGAAAAGTGTTCGGTATCGTTTAGCATTAAATTTAATACTAAAAAAGTAATGGGTTCTATTTCAAAAGAGCGTAAATTTTTACGAAATTCGATGAAAATATAGAATTTCCTATTAAAATGTTTGGCAAATACCTCTTCCCCGCTCTATTTACCAAGCTAATTGCATGGAAACCAGATAACAAAAAGGAAAAGTAATACACAGCGTATCTCCAAAATGTGTATACACAAAATAATTTATAAAATGCATGTTTTTCAACACCGACTACTTACTTGGCTTTACTCATTTAAATATGGTCTTGCCAAAATGTAATTTTGTGTTTAAAACAATTCAACTTTTTACAAGTGTGAGTGTTGAGAGTCACTATTATTTTACCCCATATGAATGTATGTTTACAGCAATAATATTTAAAATTTAACGAATAAACAGTAGTGTATATTTATGTCGTAGGCTTATTGTAAAATCAGTCGTATTATAATACACCTAGGCTTTTTCAATATGACTAGGCGTATTGTAATACAATACAAAGCATTAAGAGTCTTACAATTAGATTGGTAATTTTAGGCGTATTTTAATACACCGGCCACTTGTTAGTCTTATTGCCAACATGATCCTGTGCGTGATTGTTTTACATTATAAGTAGATGAAAGCCGTTCTACTATAATATGACTGACGGTATGCCATGCAGGCGAATTGTAAAACCAATCTCTTACTTGTCAATCACTGAGCCCGTGTTCCCCAACAAGTATAATAATAAGATTCAAGACCAACGTGAATCGTTTTCTGCACACATACACCGGTCACCGAGCGTCATAAAGGATTAATCCTGCAGTGCTGTGCCTTATCATAAAAAAATAAATAAAAATTATTGATGAAATGGTGGCTAAATGGCCATCTTGCAAAATTATTAACGGTCGCCCACATCACCCCCAAAGTCAAGGAAATGCCAATCCAAGATGTAGAAAATATCCTTAAAACTTGGTTAAAAGATAATAACTGAACAAATTGGTCCCTTGGTTGCTATTTCGTACGGTGGCAAAAAGATTCTTCTTATCCCAGGATTATTAAAGGCTCTCCATAAAAAGCTTTATTTAGAGTCGATTACCGGGTAGGATTGTTTCCTACTAATTTATCCTCTGAAACCGTTAGAACTGTATACACAGAAGAAGATTTGGAAATAATTTTAAATCCTTCATTTATTTGAAGGTTGCTTTGAAGGTACTTCTGTAGGACATTGTCAAACATCCGATAGATTACACGGTAATAAAACCAGCTCACAAAAAGATGCTACTAAAAATAACAATAAAGACGAGTATAAAATCACCGAATTAAATTATGCTGTTGATTCAACTAACATTATCAATGAAACCATAATCGATTTAAATAATACTTATGGAATGATGATAATTACATACGAATTAGAAGAAAATATAATCGATTTAGAGGGAAACCATGGAATAAAAGTAATTCATATTGGTGATGATATTACTACACATGAATTGGCGGAGAAAGATGATGAAAGTATACCTCAGACCTCAGGCACAATGGGTTACTCACAAAAAACAAAATGATAATGACGTTTCAACTCAAAGATGTACGGATCTCAATTTTGTGTCACTATTCTCACACTTGGACACTTTATACGCGCACTGTAGATTTTTAAATACATTAAACCAAAAAGTAATAATAAATCAACATTTGTTTAGAACTAAAAAGTACTTCTTATTTTAAATAACTGAATTTTTAAATTTAAAAAAAGTACGTTTAAAAAATATCTAATATTTTATTAGGTCAAAAAACCAGGCGTTGTAATTAACGTCAAAAGGTATGGTATATTTAAATTTAAAAGTAATATTCTAAAAGTATATTAGCATTTAATTTGGCCTAAATGTAATATTTAAATTTCAAATCGTCCGCGTCCAGGCAAACGAAAATATTTCTTGATTTCATTCAAATTCACATGAATTGTTATTAGTTTAAAATAAATAGACATATATAGCACAAAAACCCAAAATTTTTCGATTTATTCAAATTTGAAACTTGCTCAAAAATCACCTTTTTTTTTTAAATCAGAGTAGTTCCTTGAAAAATAAATACTTTTTCTTGCATTGGTAATTCAGTTATACCTTTAAGGGCTACGACTCTCGGTAGGTTTACTTGGACGGTCGCGGCGAGGGGGAAGCTGCTCGTCGAGGAGTAGGCGGTAACAATATTTTTCCAGGGCCGCTGTTTGAATTTGGCTTGATGCCCTTGATGATTGCGAGGCGCTTAGTGCTTATTAGTCATCTTATGGTTACGGATGCGAATGCATCGATATGAGAAAATAGACGACGGCACCATGGCACATATTTTTTGTACTATGAGTCTCGGCACTACTAACTACTTGCAGTATGGAAAAAAGGTTTGTTCTTTAAAGGAGGGGGGGGGGTTGCAATTAAATAGGGTTGTTGTTTAGTTAGTTAGGCAGGTACCTAAATACTGCGAATTGTTCTGTTACTTGTTTTTATTGACATAATATTATAGTAAAAATACAATTATACTTAGTGAGTTAGTATAGTTACATATTTATGACTAAACAAATTAATGCCAATTTAATTTAAATATACAATAATATGTGGCATTGTTCAATTTGTTTTGATTTTAGTCTAACAAAAAACTATGAAAGTATGTATGTCAATGTTGAAGGTGGTTAATCTGTGTATGATTTTAAGACAAAAAGTTTATATAAACTTAATTTATCCGTTTTGCTTTGTTACCATAATACACGGTGATGAAAGTATTATTTTGAAAAATTGTCTTTTTTTTTTAATAACTCAGAAACTACATTAGATATTTTTATAAAATTATTAAACTTGGTGGGTGCAAACTATCGTTTCTGTAAAAATAGAATTTTAAGTTTAAACCAGTGGCGTCCTAATTAATTTATAGGTATATTAAATTTATTGATTATTTTAGGTGATTAAAATGATACGCCAATGTTCTTTTAAAAAGTAAAATAATTTTATTAAAAGATCTCTCGTCTTTTTTTCGTATCTTACAGTGAAGGAATAGAGAATAACAATCATCTATACCTAAAAGATAACGTATTTTTACACATTTTTACAGTTTTTCTTGATATAACTTTTTAACCCAAATACAGCTACTGTATGTTATAACATACACCAAACAAATATCGATTTAACAAAAATGTTACTATCATGAGATAGATGGCGCTAGGTGTATTGATTTACGGATTAATTTTTTAACCTAATTGCTTTATTTAGTTTGTTTCCGGCCGGTAGATAGCGAAAGAGCGCGATTTTTATTTGTGTTTGTTTATTTTAGGATAACATGGCGAAATGGAGGTAAGTAATTTTTGTACTTTTTAAACATTTTTTTAATATTTAGCAGCTATTTATCTTAGGAAATGATTTAAATTTTTTATGGGTATTTGATTTTCAATCAAGACAGGTGTATTTTTGATAAAACATAACCTAAGAATCTAGCGTCTGTTATAACATACAGTAGTAGTATAGGAGGTTTTATTAGTATTTTTTTTAGTTACTGGAAAAGACCCTTAAAGTTAAATGAGCTGTTGGAGGAAATAGAAACAATTGATGATGTTAGCCTCATTCCAGATGAAATAACAATTTTCCCTCCACCAGATGGTTATGACACAGACGAAGATTCTGGAGACGACACGATGGTTGTCATGAACAATCTTCCTGGAAATCAATTTTGCACGGAAACAGAGGCAAGATTTGACGATGATCCACGTAACGAGTTGGCTAGCACTTCATCTGGACAAGTGACAAAAGACTATAATGCGGTGGATTCTGAGCATTGGGACAGCGATGACGATCTTCCGTTATCGGCATTTTTACCCACTAAACTGCAAAAACTGACGGTAAAGTCAAAAAAATTAAAGACTAATTTTACGTGGAAAAAGGCAGACATAGTAAACAATTTTCGTCATTGGAGCAAAATGTTTGAAGTACAGAATCTGTTAACCCCTTTAGAAATATTTTGTTTATTTATTGACAACGAAATAATTGATTTGATCACAAATTACACCAATTTATACGCTTCACAACATAACCGTGTTGCAGACATTTCAATAAGTGAAATGAAATGTTTCATCGGAATTCTACTACTCTCTGGATATAACCAATTTCCAACACGTTCAATGTATTGGGAAAATGCTGAGGATGCGGGAAATAAATTGTTTACACAGCAATGTCTAGAGATAGATTTAACAATATCATGAAAAATATCCACCTCAACGACAATACTGCTTTAGAAAAAGATGACAAATTTTCTAAACTCCGTCCGTTATTTAACGCTCTTAATACCAAATTTCAAGCATTTGCACCTTTTGAGGAATGCCACAATGTAGATGAGTCAATGGTGCCCTATTATAGGGGCCACGGTGCCAAACAATTCATTCGTGGCAAACCCATCAGATGGGGTTATAAGATCTGGGTTGATACAACAAAGCAAGAATATATAGAATGGTTTGAACCATACCAGGGTTCTAAAACTCAACTACCTGAAAAATATCAAGAATTTGGATTAGGGGCCAGTATTGTTTTAGGATTTGCTGATGTACCTCGAGAAAAATATGACCAAATTCCTTTTCATATATTCTTTGACAATTTTTTTACATCATTACATTTACTCTCTGAACTAACAAAAAAGGATTTAAAATGTACCGGCACAATGAGGGAGAGTAGATTGCATAACTGTCCCCTAAGAAGCTCTGCAGTTTTAAAAAAGGAAACACGAGGCTCATTTGATTACAGGTTGTTAGTAGAAGAAAACATTTTAATTTGCAAGTGGAATGATAACAACGTTGTCACTATTGGATCAAATGCAAGTTCAGTTCTTCCCACTGTCCCCGTCAAACGATTTTCGCAAAAGAAAAAGAAAATAATAAATATTGATCAACCATATCTAATTAAAAAATATAATGAGAATATGGGTGGGGTTGATCGAGCAGATCAGAACATAAGCCTATACTGTACTTCTATTAGAGGAAAAAAATGGTATATTTCTTTGTTCTCACACTGCCTTAACATGGCTGAGCAGAATGCATGGCAGCTCCATAGATTCAATGGAGGTAAAATGGACCATTTAGCTTTTAGAAGGTGCATTGCAACAGGTCTGCTAGAGACTTACAAGAAAACAACAAAACGTGGTCCCTCCAAACAAAGCAAAATGCATCACTTCCAGTCAAGATATGATAGACTTGACCATTTAGTAGTTTACCAAGAAAAGCAAACGAGATGTGGTGCCTGTCATAAACTTGCTGCATTTAGATGCGAAAAGTGCAATGTTGCTTTGCATCCCAAACAATGTTCTTCGCAATATCATACAAGGGATTAAATAAATAAACTTACTTTTCTTATTTTATGCGTTTTATTTTTTGTTTATATTTTGCTATAGTTTAAATTACTACTGTTTGTTTTAACATACACCTCATATCTCGAAAACCAGGTAATTTAGAAAAAACTTTTCCCATAAAAATATTTAAGTTTTTACATAAAACAAACAGTATCAGAAAATAAAATAAAATATTTAAAAAAATAGTTTCAGTCGTATCTGGGTTTTAACTACTAGATTACTAATACCCATTTCTGATTAAATTAGTTAATGATTTTAATTGACTGTTAACAAACTAATAACATTTTTCATTTTTAACATTAACAAAAAAAATTAACAAAGTTGTTGAAAATGCCCTCCACCTCCATGGGCACATGCTTTAGCTGTTCTTATATTAGTGCACACTCTTTGAAGAATGCTTTTAATATGCCTTATTACATTACAAAAAGCTGTTATGCGATTTCTCAGTTGTTCTATAGACTGGGAACCTTAAGGGCCAATGCTGGGGTCTACCACGACCTACACGTGGTGATAAAATGTTTGATTTAAATATTCTCTTGCTTACATGAACCACATTCTATATTTATAATTATAATTGGCACTTCTTCAAGCAATATGAGCAAATCGCCCTTTAGAAGCCGGCGATAGTTATGGTCATTTAGACTTTCTGGCAGAAAAAGGAACAATTAAGTTGTTTTTAACAATTCCAACTCAGACATTTAACAAAAATTGCTCTTGATGGCTAGATTCCACAATAACATGCGGGTCTTCTGTCCAAACATGAATATTGTGGAAATTTCTGATAGCATTTCTTGGGAAGTTTCGCCTATGAACATTATTTCACAGTCAAACACCGGGTTTGCACAATATTCTTCAAAAACCATTAAGAAAAGATGATTCGCAGGGGAAAATGTCATGGAAGTTAGATTTTGTCTCGTTGAATGTGGTACCGGTATAAAAGAGAATAGTAAAGAATTCTCCAGACTAGAATGTGCGAGATGTGCAAGTTATTTCCAATGTTTCTAGTTCCGAATTTTCGTCAATTAAACTTAAAACTGCTTCTTCAATTTCTGGAGTTCTCGTAGTGTAGAAAAAACATCGATCCTTAAGCATTGATGTTCGGAAACATCTATGTTTTTTTCTTAATTAAGATTTTAGTCACATTTATTTTAAAAACATTTATTTTTATCTTTATGTACCTACAAGCCAGTCACACAATATAAAATGCAGGGGCACACTCTACGTTGTTGTTTAATATTATTAAATGTAATGCTCTCTTTTATAAGTATTAGGCGTAAGAAAGAATATGCCAAGTCAGTAAAGAGTGTGCTATAATACGACTCTGTGTGTGAATCTGGGGACTTTAGTTTCTATACTAGATAATCAATATAGTCTCAACTACGATAATGTAATATCACTGTCAAAAAATCTGCTGGTAAATTTGGTCGATTTGAATAGATTTTCGAAGCAAACTGTAAACCTTTTTTCCCTTACTTTTGCAAAAAAAAAACTATTAGGGAATGCCAAGGCATTTTTAAAATTTGAAAGAAACGGAAGGTATTAATAAAACAAACCAAAATACCTTCACTCACCACAAGCCACTACACCTAAACTTATTTATTTATTATACTAATGCGTATTATTCCTTTTTTAATTCGTCTACAACATTCTAACCGTTCAACTACAGTTTAACAGTTCACTGTCGCCAATTTTAAAAATATAACAGGCCGACAGAGGAACCCCAAAAAAAAACGAACAGGGGAAACGCCGTACAATTACGAATAAGAATACTGGCACTGACTGAACTTGTAGCGCCATTTCCAGAATTACCTTTTCTTTATTTTTTAAAATTGCCTTTGGCTATTCAGTCACTCAGCCGGTTTTATTCAATAATATAATATAATTACAATAAAATATTTAACAAACACCTAAAAACGTCCCATGTCCAGCCGGGATTCGAACCCGGGACCTTTCGATTGCGAGGCGAAATCGTTCCCACCCGGCTACCGAAGTCGATTAGAACTGTCTTCAGACTTGATACCTATTACACCGTTCGGAAGCTGAGACTTTATTTCGATTTATCGATGTTTAAAATAAAACATTTAATGTAACACAATATAGGAGATAAATGCATATAAAGATTAATAACATTTTAAAGAGAACCTCCAAACCACTGAGGCAACACCCCATACACCCAACTTACATCAGCAGAAACATTCGCGAGTCTCTAGGCAATTATTTGCTTGAAAACACCCCTTAAAAGGGTGTTTATGACTTTTAAGAGGTGAACTCCCCACTCAAATCGAGCCGGGAACCCGAACATCGTGTTCTTCGTGAAAAATTACCCTTACTTTGATCAAGTTTGGCCACCAACCTGCATAATTTAAGTGGAATATAACACCACATTATTATGATAAAAATATACATTATGTCTATTTATTTATCAGTGGCGGCTCGTCAGGGGAGGCAGGGGAGGCAGTGCCTCCCCAACAAAAACTTACGAAATAACATTTTATTTTTTTAAAGATAACTTTATTCATTTTTGAAAATGATACTTTCATATTCTTATATTCTCAGTGTATCAAAAATTCTGAATTAGCTACTTCTAGAAAAACACTTTCTTTATAATATAATATTTTTGTTATTACCGCTCAGCTTTAGTACTATTAGGTGGTGTCTGCCCGCATCAGCGAATATGCGCCTAGACTATTATCAACGGAGGCAAGCTTCCGACGGTTTAATTTTTCAGCACGGATAACACATAATTGTCCACTTGTTTTAATGCAAGAACCGAGCGTCACCACGACGCGAGTTGTTTTTGTCACGTGAAAAACTGATAGCCAGGAGGCAGAAACGCCCACAAATAATATTTCGCGGGAAGCTCCGTAGTGTGTGCCGGCACAGTATACGGAACCATTTGTTTATTTGTGTGTGTGTGGAGTTTTAGCGATTTTTTTTGTGCACAAATCATACTTTTATGTAAGTTATTATTATTTTATTGTTTATTTATTAATTTTATCTCTATATTATTATAAAACTGGAGGTAACTGAAATTGGCGAATATAGTAGAAGCTCTAATGCTAATAATGATGAAATAAATGTTCGAAATTGCAAAGATATCGTCGAATACTTGATAAAATATAGATTTAGTCGACTGTCTTACGACGACAAATTGTTTATAAAAGACTTAAAGTGAAATTAAGGTTATATTTTCACGATCCGGTAAGTTTTAAGATTTCTTTATTATGTTATCAATTATTAAACGCTAAATTTTATTGTTTTAAAAAAATATAAATCCTGTTCGTGATATTATTCTCTCATACCTATTTTTAAGGAGAAACGAAACGGAAAAAAGACAGATATTATTATGTAGTCGTCCGACACCAAAAATTTCGGCAATATTTAACGATAAGAGACAGGGTAAGCAATATTCAAGAGCTTTTCAGGTAACTTGGTACGAAACCTATAAGTGGCTGTGCGGAAGTATTTATAAGGAAAGCTTATATTGTTGGCCTTGTATTTTATTAGGCAGCGTAAAAAACAATTGGAGTTCAGGGGGTGGGTATTCTGATTTAAAAAAATTTTCACGGGCGGTAAAATCACACGAAAGTTCCAATTAAGAATTCTGTGGCGCTTACGAGAGTAGAGCAAAATAGAGACACAATAGCGGATGCACTGAGAGAAGTTGACCCTGACCTTGCAAATTGAATATTTTTCTCGTGACACCTAGTATTTCAAAGTAATTATATTGCTGGTTATATTCCTAACTATTCATTTTAAGCCAATGACCTTGAAATCGCGAAAAATTTTCGCCTGCGGCGCTATTTTATAGCCTCCCCCCCTTATACACCCACGAGCCGCCACTGCTATTTATCTATTTATATATGCAATTAAAACAAAACCTGCAACATGTAGGCATTGACAAACCCTATGATACTGCTAATTTTCAAAGCATCATTAAACTTATTATTAAACACGTTTTTAAGCTGCAAACGCGACTAACCATCGAAAATTACATTAAGGTTTCAGCATAAAATAATTAATAAACGCTCCAAAATCCCCGAGTCCGTCTGCACTAGTTGGCCCCGCCCTCCAGCGTAAAACGTGCGATTGCGGTAAGTTTCGCCTTGAAATCCGCAAGAGGTCGGTAGCCGACGGCCGTATTTTGAAAACGGAGGGAAAATGATTTAGACAAACTTACAACTTTTTTTTTTAAATTCGATTAGTTTGATCGTAAAGAAAATGATAATAGCCATGCCGATGCGGAACGTTTTTTAAATTTTTTTAATAGTTTATGAAAAAAAAACTAAGTACGTCGGTGGTCTAAAAAAAAAAGTGACAACGCATCGGCGTTTATTAATATTTACCTATATACCATTCCAAATTTGAAATCCATAGGACCATAAATAAACTCACAATTCATTTTCTGCTATGTACCTACCGTCCACAACCGTAGCCCTTAAGGTGTATCGAAGCTTGCAATTATCCAATAAAAGTTGATTGTATTTTTGTAAACACAAGGTATTTTTTTTCTTTAACTTTTTTTTATGGAAGTAGAAGATGAAAACAACAAGTAGCCATTTTACAGTGAGAATGTGAATTGGACTAAAGTTTAAGACGGATTATGACATCAGCAAGACGTGCTCATAAAAAAAAATATTTTGAATAACTTTTCATGCCAGAGCACTGTAATGCGCGAATGTACTTTGATCCCAAAAATTCAAAACGCAAAAGTCAAAACAAATTTTAAAACAATTTTGCATTTTTAAATGATCTCTATACGCATAATGCCGAATATTATTTGGCGAATAAATTAAAATTTAGCCACCTCTTTCAGGTTAGGAGTTTATGCATAACTCAGGATAGTTGCAGAATAGTTATGGGTTGCTCCGATAAAAAAGTATATATTTATGATATCCACTCAGCAAAATTAATTAAAACACTGTCAGGGCAAAATGGAGAAGTCAGTGCTATGAAAGTGACTGACAAGGATGACTTTTTAATCACAGCAGGTAAGACATTTTCATTATAACATGTGACCCTGGAAGTAGTTTGCATGTCGCAGTCTTGATATTTATCTTAATACCACTTGCTAGGTAGCTATAATGGCACCAGGTATACCGGGTGACAGCCAAACTACTAGCCAGACCACAATTTTTAAATTTTACTTTTGGTGATAAACACGTCTTAAAAATGGTACATATTTTTATAACCTCGCTGAAGCATAAATTGTCAAAAACGCCCCGAAGCCTTTCAAATTTGTAAGTTTATGTTTTAGAAGGTTGACAAATACATCAAGTCTTCATATTTTCTGAGTTCTAATATGAATTTAGCCACAGTCAATCAAAATTTGGGACACCCGGTACACTAAAAACAATGAAACACTTAACGAAATATTTTAGTTGGAAAACCTTACATTATTTTTATTCATAAACACCTGTTTTTAAAAAAATCAAGACAATTTTTTAAATCCTTATTATTAAACCGAGGGTTCCGGAATATTACCTGAAGCATCAAATCTTTGTTATTTTATTTTTAAAAGGCTACAAAAAAAATACCGTCATTTTTATTTTCCGATTTTTAATATGAATTTTGCTCAACTCAATCGTAATTTGAGACACCTGGTTACTAAAAACAGTCACAAACGTTACAAAATATTTGTATCTATTTAAATTGTCCATATTTGTATATACATGCCAATTAATTATGCCACAATGTAAGAGTCGTTTATTGCAAATCGACAAGGACATATCTATTAACTGTGGCATACGCCCCAGGTAACTCTGGCAATTCATTTTTATTTTAATTTTGGGGTGGCAGAATAGAGCAAGTGTAAACAATTGCTGTCGCGCCTCTTGAAATAAAATTTTGGTGTATTACAAGTAGCGTGGCGTCAGTGGGGTGCCACAAGCCTCAGATAAATTTAATTCACAAAGCTATCCTATAGAACCTTTTTAATAAGTTTCTATGAAAAATATGCGATTACTTCATTGTCGTCGAAAATTGTTCCTTAGTAGCACCAACTTCACCGACTATTTTAATAAATACCGTACTATACATAGAAAAAATATTAAGGCAGCTAAACATTAATAATAACAGAATCACAAATTCAAAAAATTAGACAAACGAATCTTTCAATAATCGAAAAGATCTTGGGGTCGATCCCTTAACGATATAACACCGGATTTGAAAAAAAAATCGAGACAGTTGAGAAGTAACTTTTGAGCGACATGAATTAAAGAACGTCTTTTTTGAAAATCCTGTATATGTAGATGTTCGCATTTTTTATTGAAAAAAAAATCGCATCAATAATCATTTTTATGATAAATATAAATATGATAAGTTTAGGTTAGGAAAAAATCGGCATTTCTGATATTCAAAAGCTTTTTCTAATAACGGAATTTTCCTTAATTACTATTCAAATGTAGGAGGGATTCCAATATATGAGAAAATACTTATTCTACTTATTATATATCTCATTAATCAAGCCTAACTACCTATCCAATCTAAAAAAAATTTTGTACAAACACAGACCATAGTTTGCCTCGAGATAAGAATTCTGCACGTGAACTATGTTTTTTGATAAAATTATTATCCGATTCCATCTACTTTACTTGTGCCATTACCCATTAAGCGCCAAGCACAGAAATTGTAACGTAATGTGAAATATATTTTATTAAACAGGCTTTATTACACTTAAATATTACAAAAAAAATACTAAAACACTTTGACATTGACAGGTAATGACAAAAAAAGATGGTGCGTTTTCGAACCTTTGGCAGAAAAGAGGTATAATTTTTAAAATCCTTAATTTTAGTTTTTGTGGAAACTTTTAAAGCATTTAGTATGTAAATGAACTTGAAATTTTTGACAAATAAAAACGGTATGGTTTGCGCACTCTCTGCACCTTCTTTTGGTACTTTGAGGGTGTTTTATAATTATATGGCCAACATTATCTTTTCGGACTTCAGTCGGCAAGCTATTCTTAGATGGCCTATCCATGTTTACTGTTGATGGCTGACTTAATTCTTCGTCCTCTTCACTCTCAGTCTGTTCTTTTTCTATCTCCTGCTCATCAGATTTCATTAGACAAACAGCGATATATGAACGAAAATCAACTTGTGACATAGAGCTCTGATTTGCCAATCTGTAAAGTTTCCAGGCATTTACAATAGAACTATCAATAACGTTTTTAAAAAGTGGCCACCACCATTTCTTTCCCCTTACACCAATCCTGTAATAAGCTATGGCATTGTCGTGAAGGTCAACGCCGCCCATGAATTTATTGTACTCTTAGATAACATATGGCTGAGGTATATTTACTTCTTTCCGATGCTTGCGGTCGTACCTCTTTGCAGAGCCTACGGAGTTGAGAGGACAATTATTTGATATTACTGTTACGACTAAATTGTCATTCCACCTAACTACGGACACTTCAGCCACTGTGTCAAAAACAAAGTCGTACGATCCTCTATCTTTTTTAGAAATGATTTTACTAGCTTCTAGGGGACATTTTTCAATTCGGTTTTCTCGTATGGTGCCAGTTGCATAAATTGTCCTTACTTTCAAAGATTTAAACAACTTATAGGAAGAGAAGAAGTTGTCGAAAAATAACCTATGGTTGCATTTATTTTCTACAACACTTGATAACTTTAGAACTACGTCAGCCCCTAGGCCTAGATCTGATTTTTCAATCGTGGCACCACCGTAAGGGATAAACTGAAACAGGTATCCATCAGACGAACAGAGGCACCATAACTTAAATCTAAAACGTACAGGTTTCCCTTCATAAACATTTTTGCAGAGTGCCTCCCAAAATAGGGGACCATTTCTTCGTCGATGGACAAGTTGTTAGCGAAAACACCAAACTGAATAAATTTTCGATTCATCACGTCGAAAAAAGGGCGAAGTTTGGCAAATTTATCAGTTTTATCTAGCAACGCATTGTCACTAACGTGAATGTACTTTTTGATATGCCGAAATTTATTTCTACTCATGCATTGCCTAACAAATGTAACTTCCTTATCAACGTCCTTGCTCCAATACATATCCATTTGTGGCAAGGTATGATATCCTGTAAGAATAAGTATCCCAAGAAACCGCTTCAATAATGTATTTGTCACAACAAAATCGTGACAATTATTATCATGGGCATATTTTATGGAAAAGTTCGTTAAAAGATTGTAAACTTCATCATAAAAAAATAACTGGAAGTATTCGTACGGAGTTTTTCCGGCGAGAGAGTTCTCAATTTGTATACTCGCTTGAATTCCATGTAATTCCGGCGATGATAAAAATGTTGGATGCGTTTTTTTAGCCCATTTTGGAGCATTGTCCTCACTACATAGTTTAGGTTTTTTACTTGATTTACTTATTAACGGTTCAAAATCTATTACGGTGTCTTTAGTGGAAATTTCAAAAGTATCGGCAACCTCTCTAATATCATTGTCACCTGAAATATCGCCTGATAAATAAATATCAAAAAAAGCACAAAAATTGTACCGAAATATGTTATCTGTCATAACATCCTCATCAATAAATTCTTCGTCTGTTAATTCATCACAGTCCGGAGGTAATATTGCAATATCTGTAACTTCATCGTTGCTAACGTTTTCAAGTTCGGCTTCTAACTCTAACAAACTTAGAGCCCTTTTTCGGATTATTCGCCCACTTAGACATTTTTGGCAGTAACGTACATCGAAAAGCACGGTTTCAACTCAAGATATCAACTAAATACCCTATCAAATACAAACAAGTCATATTCGCCCAAATAAGCAAATTCCTGTCTCAACAGGAATATTATGTACGTTGACGAAGTCGATTTCCGTTAAAGGTTCGTTTTCGAACCATTATTTTCAAACACAACTTTCGATGGTATCAACATATTTGTTGGCTATGCTAATAATTATTCATTGATTGTTAGGCTGGATAGAATAATTTTTTAACGTTTCTTGCTGCAAAAAAAGGTTAACAATAAAAATAACACAAAGAAAATGAAGCCGTGTCGAAGGATTTCAAATTTCGGATATTCAGCAAAGAGTTTTGCCAAGAAAAAATAAATTTATAGTCGAAAGAAAATTTAATTTAGTTATAGAAATATCTTGTTTAAAGGCGAGAGAATCAAAAATTTCGGAAAAATTCACGCGTTTAATAATGAAAAATAATTTAGAAAATGGTGCGTTTATGCACCATTGGCGCTTAACGGGTTTTAATGAACTTAATCTTAATAAGATACCGCAATCGTTATTTAATTCCTATAGTATTTGTCCCGTAATAATTGTGGTCACAAACATTTAAATATATTACTAAATTTTACACGTATTCGTTCTGCTTCAACCCGTATTTAATACGCTAATAGGTTCTGAGGATTTCGACTAATGTTACGGCATTTTGTTTGAATTCTAGAAACAATAAATTATTATGCTTCAATCCGATTATACCACTGAAGGTATTTTTGGCAATTAGTTTGTTTGCTGCAGTAGTCTTTGGGTGCGTTTAGAGTAAATGAAACATTTAATTGAATTTTTAACAAAGTGGCAAAGATATATTCTAAAAACAGTTATTATTGTAAATATGATACATAATAAAGGACTGGGTCGTAATGTTATTTGGACACGTTCCCGAATTGCTGCTAACGTTATCACAACCTGCATAAGACTTTCGTTAGCTGGATTAACATTAGAGATGGGACTAAAGCCGAATAATTATTCGGTATTCGGCTAATTTTTTACTATTCGATATTCAGTTTAAGACACCGAATATTCGATTTTATTTAGGGTTTGAATAAAATGGAAAAAGGTAGTTTTTTTATGATTTTTTTATTTTCGAAACGAGAAAGTCCTTAGTATTACGTTACAACAACATAAAACATTAATTTCTATTATATTTAATTATATTATTAAGTCTAGACTCTAGTCTCCATCAACAGAAATAATAACATTTACAGATTTATGCATATTATAATATCATAATAATATGTATGCGTATTTGCGTATAGGTACGTAATACGCAAAACTCAAATAAATCTTGGCGACTACGCATTCAGATCAACCAAAACTATATTATTCGGTGTGGCCGAAAATTCGGTTCAATTTGGCCAATATTCTTCGTTTTTCGGCTATTCGGCAAAAACCACTATTCGTCACATCTCTAATTAACATTAACTTGTCGCGAGCTCTTACACGTTAACTTAAACGAATGCGCATTATGGTTTTTATAGCATATAATTTACTTAAAATCACCGAAAGATCCTAAAAAGGAATCTCTCTGCATAAATGAATTAATAGATGGCAATATTCAAGGCAGTCACAGACAATTGAAAAACTTGACAAAAATAAAAAGGACGTTGGACTTTTCTATGGCCTTCCAAGGACTATTGACACGATCAACAATGAGTAAGGGGTAAGGGTCTCATTTAATACCAATCACCAAGTCTACGAAGCGACAGAATAAAAATGTTGTGGAAGTAAATGTTTTTATGCATATGTTAAACTTTGCCGCTACAATACAGTAAACTTAGGAGCCCACGGTATCATACAAGTCGCAATGAGATGAATGCATTTAAAATAGCACGGCGATTCCTATAAGTCTGCCTCTGGGATTCTTCATCGTAGAGGAAATAAATGCCGGCAGGGTTTTCGCAATGCTTGATTAATTTGTGTTTTTATTATTAATTTATCGAAAGATTATGTGAGTATATGGGTCATCCACATAGATATTGTTTCGTGTAAACATATAGTTATTAACAGGACCCAGGATGAACAGTCATAGAGATGACCAGCGTATACTGCTTGCTGTAAACCGCCGAAGAACCCTTAATTCGAAGCATGCAGATAAGGAATGTTACAGGTTTAAATGTCTCCTGCATGACCATATGGCGTCGCCTCCACAAGCGCATTTTGCATGCTCGAAGACGAGCAGCGTGTCCCTAACTCCTAAGGATACATCGAGCTGCAAGAAGGACATGGGCAATTGACCATCAACATTATGGGGAATAGCAGAATGGGCTAGGTGCATGTTTGTGGATGAGGCTAGATTTAACCTGTATAATTCTGATGGGCGTATTTTAGTGTGGCGAGGAAGAGGGAAACGATTCAGAGAAGAGCATATGGAAGCCAGGGTGGCGTTTGGAGGAGGCGGCGTGACTGTTTGGTGTGGAATCATGAAGAATGGTAGGACTGAATTGATTGTACTGATTGGGGAAAATATGACTGCCGCGACGTATACAGGGAGATGTTTGAGAGATATTGTTTCACCGTTTGCAGAGAATTTTGAAGGCGACTTTATTTTAGTCGACGACAATGCTCGCTCTCATAGAGCAAGAATCGTCAACGACGCGATTTTGCGTGAATGGGAAGCTATTCCCCAAAACTTGATTGCCGTACTAGTGAATTCTACGCTCGAGAGAGTTAGGGTTGTCATTCTAAATAGAGGCGGCCCAACAAGGTTTTAAAAATGTTCATCCAATCAATATTTTAGTTTGACGCCCTCCAAAGTGTTTGTTCTCATTTTTCACATGAATCATTATAGTGAACAAAGAACTGATTTTGTTGTTGATTTAAATTGCTGAATAAAACCATTGTACATGTTTTCAGGGCGAGTTCTTTATTTCAGGAGGAGAGAGATAGAAGTTATCAAAGATAAACTTAATTAATGCACTTTATAAAATAGAGCAAATTGGTGTAGAAACAGAAAATAAAATTTTTTTGAAAAAAATTTTTCTTCAAAAACCATATTTGCAAAATCCCAAGAACGTCCCGAGGCATGGTCAATATCTACGAAATGTTACATTCAAAAAATGTCAGCATGGTGTTCCTACAAAACGGGGAGCAAGTGAAATTTTTTCCAAAATGCATAACATTTTGTTTTACCCTGTACTATAGCCCCCGGTCGAAATCTAAGAAGTTGTTACCAATGATTCAAAGACGATGAAAAGACCTTTTGAAATTTGACCTGCTTTTTGAAATGCGTTTAGTATTTCAGGAATCACAGGGTATCAAATTTGACTAAAAAATGCTCTTGTAACGATAATTATGAGCAGCAGTTTAGTTGTCCGCCTACAAAAAACATTTTTTTGCGGTTTTCGCTAGTCAATATTCGTAATTATTTTAAAGGCTTTATTTTAGAGGAGTTAGAAAATTGAAATTCTTTCCAGTTCGCACTAAAATTATAAAATCTTTCAGAAAATGTAATTTTAAAAAAATGCTAAATGACAATTATATACTATAAAAACCATAATCCGGATTCAATTAAGTTGGGGTGGAATGTTAAGATCTATAGCTGTACGTATAAGTAAGTGGCTTGCGACAAGTTGATGTTGATTAGAGACGTGACGAATAGTGGTTTGGCTGAACAGCCGAATAAAAAAAAATTGAAATTGTTTCCAGTTCGCACTAAAATTACAAAATCTTTCAGAAAATGTAATTTAAAAAAAAGCCTAAATGACAATTATATACTATAAAAACCATAATCCGGATTCATTTAAGTTGGGGTGGAATGTTAAGATCTATAGCTGTACGTATAAGTGGCTTGCGACAAGTTGATGTTGATTAGAGATGTGACGAATAGTGGTTTGGCCGAACAGCCGAATAAAAAAGAAAATTGAAATTGTTTCCAGTTCGCACTAAAATTACAAAATCTTTCAGAAAATGTAATTTATAAAAAATGCTAAATGACCCCGGGATCGCGCTCGCTGCCATTGTTTGCGACTAAGACAGGTGGCAATGCACAACGCCCTTTCTCCGCTGCCGGGTAACGATGTTGACATCTACAGGAGAGAAAAAAATAATTTTTTATAATTTCTTTTTCTTTTTTGTAGTATAGTCTAGAACTCGTATGAAATAACATTTCCTACTGGTTATAGAATATACTATTTGAAGTAATAATAATAAGCTTTAACTGAACAAAGAAACAGTAAGCGCATATCCCTTTGATTTGCAAGACTGTTGCACAAGTTCAAAGCGGACAAACTGTGGGACCTAACGACGTCACCGCCGCCTCGCGAGCGTTTTATTTGATTCTGATCTCGTATACTTCGAAAACTACTTATCGGATTGGCTTCAAATTTTCAGGGCTGACCATACCTTATAAATGCTTTATAAAAATTAGGTAAAGAGTGTAATTTGAGGTTAGACCAAATTAGCCCATTATCCTTCCACTTTCAAAATAAATAAAAATAATAGGAACCGCAATCAAAATTGAAATCATGTTTAAATAACTTTAACACCTTAGTGTAAATTATTATTGACGGTTAAAAACTGAGAAATTGTGTTGAATAATTTATGACCTTATATAGAGGTTATTCGGGGTAAGCTCTAAATTATTGTATTGTTTTATTTAAACATTTTTAGCTATAAGATGGCTGTGCGTTATTTACTGTTAGTATAGAGAAAAATACCATAACTCTAAAAAAAACGTCCGAGAACTGGTAACGCCCATTATAAAATTACTTTCTGGTAACGAATTATGTTTGTTCCTATAATATTGATTTAAAAAAATGGTGAAAATTTATAGGAATTAACAAAAACTAAAAACAATTAATACCATTTCATTGTAATTTATCAATTCGCGAGCGATAATTGTAAAAGTGATGAATATGCTACTTAAATGCCGACTCTGCAGTGACATTTTGTTATGTTTTACGTAATTTACCGGTAAAAAATCGTTACATGTCATGTATGTCAATCATTTTTTTAATTTTGGTAAATATAAAATTGCTTGTTAAATATCCTTGCGTAGACAGGACCCCCATTTTAGAAACATACAAATATTAAAAACCTGATCAGTAAGTAAAAGTAATCGCAAAAAATTTTAAAAGACATTTTAAAAATTTTATTATGACTAATTAATGTCAAAGTCGCTCAAGGGCCCATCCACCATTTTTTTCTATACATTAATAACCATTGAAACTACTAAAACTGCAACATATTATGTATAGCTTTTCGTTGACGACATCATAAGACATCCTCCTCTTAGTTACAAAAACAAAACCTCTCAAATTACAGCTGAACGAAAAGCCTAGTAGGTAATTTTTGTGCTTTTCACGTGCCTGATAGCCAGACTACACCGTAAAACCTTTTATTTAAAATTTCGGCCCTCTCTTATTCGGGGATCAGTAATAGCTTTTTATCAAGGCCCATTGTAGGGCTAAAATCAATCGGGGCCCTATTCAATTTCTGGTGTATTTCAGATTTGATATGTTTTCTCGTTTTCCTCTTTTTATTTACACATTAAACCGATATCGTTTACTCGTCGATATTAGACGGAAAAAGCGGCAATAACCTTTCATTAAATAGAACCATTCAGTTGGCACGAATTTTTTTGGTGAACCATAAAAATAAATAAATTAGGGCAAACGGTGTAATGATATTGGATTTTCAAAGTATCCGTTCATATTAAAACCTTTATTACACGCACTTTAGTCTCTTAGAAGTTCTCTAAAAGGTACATTTAATAATATAAATAAATAATGACAAAATGAATTACAAAATCAATATTATACTCTTTGAAAGGTGTGCATAATGCTAGCACAAATTTCTAAGGCTAAAATATGACGATCTAGCCCAACTTACTAAAGTTAACAGATGCCGAAACACAGGGCGTCACACATTCCGGAGGAAGCTTGGACCAGTCCTGGATGAAGTGCGAAGGAAGGCAATGAAGAGTTTCAGTACGCAAAGCAATATGTAAATTCAATTATCTCAGAAACGGTTGCTCGAAGCGTAACCTACCAGGTATACCTTTACTAAAGAAAAGATACGTTGCAATAAGAATTTATTAGAAATTTAATACAGGGAGGCACAACACAGTTATGAAGCTTATGCGAACTGCTGGTGGCACCCTACGTTGAAACTGTTATCGGATCTGTATGAAATTTCGTGCAAATTCTACCATTAATAATATAAATGCTTTGGAAAAATTTAGGAAACTATCAACTTCTGGACTAAGGTAAGTTAAGCTACTTTGTCATATTTTAGCCATATGAATTCATGCTAGCATTTTGTACCGGGTATTCCACTAAGAATGGCTCTCGGCCGTATCTCAGAAATTGTTAGTCATGGCTTGCGGTAATTTTTTTGTAGGAACTGTGACCATGAGAAATTGCTGGAAATTATTTTCAGGTATCTCAGATTAGCGCTAAAAGACGCAAGAGTAACGGTAAATCACAAAAACGCAGTTTTCTCAAAAGTTGCCTAGTTGTTATTAATGAAATTCATCCATCGAACATCTTTGTCACTTTTTAAATATGGTGGGGAAGGTTGAATATTATCCGTAATAAATGGTGATAACTCCGGTTTGGCTTAACAGAATTCAGTGAACTTAGTTTTGCGAAAAACTTAAAAAACCTTACTCTATATTCCACCTAATAAATTATGGCAATGTAATATTACAGTAGGGGCGATTTTTTCAAAATTGTAAATATAATAGTATGTTCGATTTCACCTCACTACAAGGACGATTAAAAGTCTAAAAAGTCAGCGAAAACTGCAACTTGACATCTTTTTTCAAAACTGAGATATTAGCAAATACGGAAAAATATGATTATATTTAAGTTGGCCATGGTAGAGGATTTTTAACAGTCAAATAGGCCTTGGAAAAACAAAAATATGAATTGACATGTGTCCGGCAGTAAAGAAACGACTACCTTTATTAGGTAATTTGGCATACCTGCTCTTATGAATTTTAGTGCAAGTCCATTGTGCCAGACCTTATCAAATGCTTTGTCCACGTCAAAAAGAATCGCTTTCGGATGGAAGCGGTCAATAAAGCCCTTGAGGACATTAGTCACCAGTCTAGTAGTCTGGCGCACCGTGCAATAAGCAGATCGAAAACCAAACTGCCTCGGGTGGTGGAACATTATTTTAAAATACAAAATCATTGAATCGATTAATTATTAATTTTTCAATAACATTACCAAGACTTGACCTCATCAAAACTAACAGTATTAATGTTTTGATTAACACGATCAATAGTTTAATAAATTTGTACAGTCCTGGCGACCCTCGTATCACTATGTGGATGTTTCGTTGGATTATAGCTGAGACTATGCTTTCTCCATTTTATCAAAAATCAGCCTGTTATTAATTTGATTTGTTAGGAATGAAAGCAGTTTTCTACTTTCGTTCATTGAAGACAACATATATCAGTTGTTTTCAACTCTCAATTTGTTAATTTTAGTATCCCACAGAGTGAACTGACTCTCACGAATCAACAACCGAATCCATTATACTTCTCGATTCCCGTCAACAATTTATTAGTCTGTTTTGGTCTTCATTAGAACATTTAACTCTCCCGGTAAGACGCCAAATTTCGAAAATCTGGACGTTTTCGTGTTTGAATGGCCAGTCATGGTTGCATTGATGGTTTCAGTAAGGGTACCTGTAGCCAAATCAATGTCGGTGACTGATTGGATCGGGAGCAGAGGTTCACTATTCAATAACAATCTTTCAAAAATGGGCCAACAGACCTTAGTCACAGAAACGAACGAAGAATTGCCATACTCAACCATGACTGGTATTGATAACCAATTAAATCACAAACCGCAATCGGTTGCGATATTTCATTTGTGTTTTTGGCCCCAAAAATGTTCAAATTTTCAATAGGCAGTTAAGGGCTTGGTGGGTGTCATCCACCGGCGCCGGCGGCACAGTAAAATAGTCGAGTTCAAGTGACATTAAAAAGTGTGGTGGCAAAGATCATCAAATTTGACTGCTGAGGAATTAGAAACTTCTTTGCTGCGGTTTGCTCCGATTCTCGATTATTGCCATTATTATCATATCGTACGCTTTGCGAGGCAGAATTTACTTTTGAGACCGGAGCACCGGTTCTTTTTTGCAAGAAATGTTGTAAGATGGCATCGTTAATTGCTGGGAGCTTAGGGAAATCCGCCTCGCTTCTATGTATCTTTTTGGGATCAGTTAAATTTTCGTTTTTGTCTGTTTTATTGTGTTGTTTTCTGGATTTGGCTAAAATTATCGTCATTATTATCCATGTGTTGCATTTCGTAGTCATTGTCAATGATGATTGTATATTAGTGTCTTTCTTTAAAATAATGTTAGTGTCTGATTTTAAGAATTGTGATTGGGCCGACCATAAAAGTTTCTCCGCTAAAATAGCATTCTGTTTTTCCAGTCGTCGGATTTTCTCTGCGCGTCATTGTCTAGTTTTATAAGTTATACTGCACATTTTCTCGCCCCATTCCTTGTCTCGTTCTTCGTCGTTCCAGCGTTCGTCTTGTAGTTTAGATTAGTTTAGGTTAGCTCTTGCATTTTATCATCCGATGGCAGTGGAGGCGTAGTATAGGGCCTCCCCTCACTATGCCTCCACTGGCGTCGCCCATTACCCTCCTCTGGGCAATTCTAACTCGTACAATTTACTTTTTACCTTTTTGTGATATCTGAATACCACAATTTACTACTGACACTTTGGCAGCTATATCATTAAAATTATCCTTTATGGAACTACTAAATTATGAAATAAAATATTCCATTCCATTTAAAATAAACCCTGACCCACTCTCCATAGTTTACCATCACAGTACAAAATTAAACAAGAAAGCAAATTTAGGGAGAAATTAATCAAGTCTAAACAATTTAGTTTTTGTTTTATTTTCCCCTGGTATAAAGTTAGTGTACGTACTATGTAAGTATTTGTTAAATAAATCTAAAACTATTTTAGGTCCGTAATCTGTTTCATAAGATTTTACCAACCAATTAAAAGTGAGAAGAGTAAAACAACTGTTATACCCCGCGACCTGGTCATATTGGCTGTGCACGAAAGGGAGCGAAACTGCAGCGTGGTAAACGGTTTTGTTGTAATTTTGAGGTTTATTGTAGCGCTGTATTATGAGTTATTCGGGTCTTGAGATAAGAAAAAAACACTTGAAAGGTTTTAAACTACTCTATTTTTAATCTAAATATTCATAACAGTTAACAATTAGGGTAGCAACAAATGTACGATAGTCATACAGGAGTTATTCAACTATTTCTGGCAATATTCGGTGGTAAAATTATAATTTAATACGGTTATGTCAACATCATTGGTACAATTCGGTTATAAAATTATATTTAAAGTTGTAAAGGTTCAAAACATTGTTCAGGGCAATTTTTACTTACAGAAGTAAAAGATGATTATATAAGCTAGCATATCTCTCTCTTGCTCTACTCGTGTTCTTCTCTCTAAAGATCGAATGGTTTTTTAACGTCTGCGGGTTAATTAGGTCATTGGCTCTCTTTTACGTTAAGAATATGATTTTCACTTGCAAATGTTTCAGTTTATTTAGCACTAAAGAGTTTGAAAGTTTTTAAATAGATATTTGTCACTAGGGTTCTGGAATTTCGACTGGTATTTGATTTTTATGGAATTGTCTTTAATAATTAGATTAATTATTACTTTTAAAATTATTTGACTAATCCGGGGTCTTAGTCTGGTTAAATAAGAATGATTCGAATGGGGTTCTTTTGACTTGATTGTTAAAATTCTTAAGAAACTTACTGATTTTTCGGAGTTCACGGCACTAATTTAACTTTACTTTATTTCACTGACTTTTCTTATTAATCTGGAACTATGTGACGTGCCTTAGTTAGGTCTTGTTGTTTCTTCAATTATTCTGTTCGAACTCTCTGAAATGACGGCATGTTAGAGTTTTTATATTTTCGCAATTTTGCAGGGGAAAATTGGGGATATTCGTCCAACCTATCCGAGTCAGTTTTTGGAAGTTTTGGAGCTTATTCTCCGCCTCTAAGAGGTGTATCGAAGTGGCTGTCAGATTTGATTAATAGGCGATGTGATCACCGATGACATCGCTTTTTACCAAGAATTATTGTGAAATACGACAAAATTTTAATAAAAACGATAAATTTTTATTACCTTTTTCCGTTCTCAGTGTCTATTTTAAAAGGTGAATATCCGTAGATGAGATGACCTCGTTTTTGTGGGAGGGCATTTTATTTCTTGGTTCTCGGGGATTGATTGCTTTGTCCAATGAGAGAGTACTACGTTTTGGATAAGTTATATTCTGGGTTGACTTTTAGCTTGCGATTCTTTTATGGGCGTGGAGAGTTATGCGCACTGATATGTTAATTTTTCATTAATTATGGACGTTCGTGACTAACGTATCTCGTGAAGCAATTTGACTTAGAAAAAGATGACGAACATTATTTTACTTTGAGAGTTTTTAATTCTTTCTCATTGTTTTATTTTATGTGAAATATTTTTATTTAGAAATTCTATCGTGACTCCGCGGTCCATCACACAACAAAGCATTTCCACATACAAATGTATAAACTAGTAATGCATAGGCATTGATCGGCTTTTAACAAGCCGCTGTTAAAAATTCTGTGCACTAAAAGAAAATAAAAACTGTTGATTTAAAAATATTTTTAAAAAAATACTAGAATAAGTGTCAATTTTTTTAGTCACACATCTGCGGACTATGATTTGAAAACATACGGGCATTCAGTTAAGCAAGAATTGTAATTTTTGTGCGTAGCCTGCGACAACGCATTGTTAATTATTTAGAGTACCTGTACGAAGCCTATGGCCACGAACTTTTTACGTTATCCATGAGCGCGAATATTTTTCAAATTATTTTAACTGATGAGTTCAAAAAAAAATTATTAAATCTTATATAGTTAAAGTCGAAGTTATTATTTTTATTTTTAAAATATTTTAAATTAATTAAAATTAAACATATTCTATTATACAGGGTGTGTCAGTAAGGTGTTCGTCTTAGATAGCACCCACATTACAAGGGATACAAAGAAAAAGTTCACCACTCAGTACGCTGCAAAATATTTTTACGTTACGCCTTTTGGTAAACCCAACAACTTTTAAATAAAGCTTTTTTGTATCCCTTATAATTCGGGTGCTATCGAAGACGAATTTCTTACTAACGCACCCTATACATATTTTTTACAATAATTAAAAAAGAGCGAGTTTTGTATTATATTTCTATTCATGTCCAACTTTTTTAGGTTAAATAAAGTAGTGAATGTCGAATAAACAAAAATACTAGGTAAAGTTCTTTTCACAATAAATAGTTTTGACCTTTTAGCTGCAATAAAACTAAAAGGTCGATCCCATTGTGTCGACAAAAAATATGTAAAGTATAAAGGTGTAGTGAAGCGTCGAATTAAGGAAATTAAGTAAATATACTCGTATTATGTGTTTAAATTAATTTAATGAAATGAAAATAAAAACTAAATATTATAAATTTTTTAAATACTACTTATATTTATTTACATGTATAATGTTATTCTATATCTAGTTATGTTTCGCTGTCACTATCCTCTTTTAAATTAACTATAATCGGTTTAATTGTATCATGCAGAGTAACATAAAAATATTCTACAGTAATTATTTATTGAATTTTTCGAATTACCTGGAGGAATATCATTAAAACATTTTTTTAATAATTCTACAACACTATAACTTACAGTCAGAGAAGTATTTTGTGACCTAACAATTGATTTTAATTGCTGTCAGTTGTTCTCTATGGTATTAAAAATACAATATTAAGGTGGAAGCCGTAGCACAGTATGTCTTATTTCCTCTGCCAATGCGTCACAAACATATACTTTTTTATACATAATGCCTTTAAAACTTCTAAAAGATCACTTATTTATAACATTCTTCAAAATATATATTGTTCGCAGCCATGTAGTTTTGAATCTCCAACCTTGTATTATTTGAACCTGTACCCTTATAATATAATTGGTGACTGTGATAGCTCGCATTGTCCATTACTATCACGCTAATCTGAGGAAGGTTTGGTGAAAGAAAATTTTTAAACAATTCTTCAAATAGTTCTGCCGTTGTATTTTCACCGTAGTCCACGCAGGAGTCTTCAATATTCTTTGCAGAAAGGCACAAGGCATTTGGGACCCAACCGTTCTCTGACCCGGCATGTAAAATGGTAATTTTTTTCCCTTTATTGACGGAGCTCTTGTTTTGCACTTGCCGGAAGAATCGAACCATCCTTTGAATTGTGTGTCATGCGTGTCAAACCATGTCTCATCAAGGTAAATTATTGGACGATTTTCAGAACGATATTTTCTTATCGATGTTATATACTCATGATGACATTTTTGTTATCGCTGGGATTCTATAAGTACTTGCTTTTTGTCAATTTTGCGATATCTGAAGCCCATTTTAAACAAAACTCTCCAAAGGCTAGTGATGCTACAGCTTATTTGGGTTCAGTCATTAGTGAGCCGTTGCTTCAGAGTTTCTAATGTAGGTACTCGTTGCTCTTCGTACATGGTGTAGACTTTCCATCAAAATTCAAATTCATCTCATAGTTTTAACGTGGTGCAAGGCATTTCTCTTGCGTTTAGGTACATTCATTATTTTATTCCAGTTAATGTTAAATGTAATATTTATATCGTTTTTGGAAAGTAGCCCTATCTACTTAATAATTAGCTTATAAAAAATAAAAGGATTTTATGAAATGATTTAGGTAAAGTGATGTTTTGATGGTAAAGTTCTTTTCACAAAAAATGGTTCTGATTTAATGACCGCAATAAAATGGGTGCCAAGTACGGTCGTAAATACCAGTAAATTCGCAGTATACATTTTCGGGGCCGGATTATAATGATTTCTAGGTAAGGTTAAATTAAAATAAGATAATTTTAAATGTTTAGAAATGCCCCTATAGCAGGTATTTTGAGAGTTTGAATGTCGGTCTTTATTCCTCAAGGGAAGTGTTCAGTTGTATTGCAATATCGTTTTACGAAATATTATATTATACGTATAAAACAGCATTATGTGGCGCCCGTGAAAAAACATTGACAGAGCTTCTTCAAATGTTTCGGCGTAGAAAAAGCATTTATCTCTGGATGATAGGAACATTGTAAAAACTGTTTATACTTCTTTACTTAACAGAGGACTTAACGCTAGTGCTACTGCAAATGAAACTAGTAATTTGACTAAGATACCTCTGACTACAGTAAAAGGAATCGTGTGAAATCCCATCGAATCAAGAAAAAAAAAGTAAAGATGCCTGCTCCAACAAATGTTGCGACGAAGCCGACAAGGACTTAATAAGACGGAAAGTCTACACCATGTACGAAGAGCAACGAGTATCTACATTAGAAACTCTGAAGCAACGGCTCACTAATGACTGAATCCAAATAAGCTGTGGCATCACTAGCCTTTGGAGAGTTTTGTTTAAAATGGGCTTCAGATATCGCACAATTGACAAAAAGCAAGTACTTATGGAATCCCGGCGATTATAAAAATGGCATCATGAGTATATAACATCGATAAGAAAATATCGTTCTGAAAATCCTCCAATAGTATACCTTGATGAGACATGGTTTGACACGCATGACACACAATTTAGAGGATGGTTCGATTCTTCTGGAAAGTGCAAAGCAAGAGCTCCGTCAAATAGAGGGAAAAGAGTTACCATCTTACATGCCGGGTCAGAGAACGGTTGGGTCTCAAATGCCTTGTGGCTTTCTGCGAAGAATATTGAAGACTCCTGCGTGGACTACCACGAAGATACAACGGCAGAACTATTTGAAGAATTGTTTAAAAACTTTCTTTTACCAAACCTTCCTCAGATTAGCGTGATAGTAATGGACAATGCGAGCTATCAGTCACCAATTATATAAGGCTCCAGGTTCAAATAATACGAGGTTGGAGATTCAAAACTACATGGCTACGAACAATATATATTTTGAAGAATGTTATAAAAAAAGTGATGTTCCAGAAGTTTTAAAGGCATTCTGTATAAAAAAGTTTATGTTTGTGACGCATTGGCAGAGGAAATAAGACATACTGTGCTACGGCTCCCACCTTATTATTGTATCTTTAATACCATAGAGCACATCTGGCACCAATTAAAATCAATTGTTAAGTCAGAAAATACTTCTCTGACTGTAAGTTATAGGGTTGTAGAATTAATAAAAAAATGTGTTAATGATATTCCCCCAGGTAATTGGAAAGATTCAATAAATAGTTACTGTAGAATATTTTTATGTTACTCTGCATGATACAATTAAACCGACTATAGTTAATTTAAAAGAGGATACTGACAGCGAAACATAACTATATATAGAATAACATTATACATATAAATAATATAAGTAGTATTTAGAAAATTTATAATATTTAGTTTTTATTTTCATTTCATTAAATTAATGTAAAGACATCATACGAGTATAATTACTTAATTTCCTTAGTCCGACGCTCCACTCACCTTTATACTTTACATATTTTTGTCCACACAATGGGATCGACCCTTTAGTTTGATTGCAGCTAAAAGGTCGAAACTATTTATTGTGAAAAAAACTTTACCTAGTATTTTTTGTTTATTCGACATTCACCACAACATTTAACCTAGAAAAAGCTGGACATAAATATTATAGAAATATAATACAAAACTCGCTCTTTTTTAATTATTGTAAAAAATATGTACAGGGTGCGTTAGTAAGAAGTTCGTCTTCGATAGCACCCAAATTATAAGGGATACAAAAAAACTTTATATAAAAGTTGTTGGGGTTACCAAAAGACGTAACGTAAAAATATTTTGCAGCATACTGAGTGGTGAACTTTTTTTTTTGTATCCCTTGTAATGTGGGTGCTATCTAAGACGAACACCTTACTGACACACCCTGTATAATAAAACATATTTAATTTTAATTAATTTAAAATATTTTTAAAATAAAAGTATATGAAAATAAATAATTTTTTTTTGCACTCATTAGTTAAAATAATTTGAAAAATAGTCGCGCTTATGGATAACATAAAAAGTTCGTGGCCATAGGCTTCGTACAGGGACTCTAAATTATTAACGATGCGTTGTCACAGGCTACGCACAAAAATTACAATTCTTGCTTACCTGAATGCCCTTATGTTTCCAAATCATAGTCCGCAGATGTGTGACTAAAAAAATTAACGCTTATTCTAGTATATTTTTTTAAATATTTTAATTTAGCAGTTTTTATTTTCTTTTAGTCCACGGAACCTTTAACAGCGGCTTGTTAAAAGCCGATCAACTCCTACGCATTACTAGTTTATACATTTGTAAGTGGAAATGCTTTGTTGCTTTGCTCTTGACACTTTTAATTGGTTGGTAAAATCTTATGAAACAGATTACGGATCTAAAATAGTTTTAGATTTCTTTTACAAATACTACATAGTACTTACGCTAACTTTATACTAGGGGAAAATAAAACAAAAACTAAATTGTTTAGAGTTGATTAATTATTCCTTAAATTTGCGTTCTTGTTTAATTTTGTACTGTAATGGTAAACTATGGAGATTGGTCAGGGTTTGTTTTAAATGAAATGGAATATTCTATTTCATAATTTAGTAGTTCGCTGAAGGGTAATTTTAATGATATAGCTGTCAAAGTGCGAGTAGTGAATTTTTGTACTCAAATATCACAAAAAGATAAAAAGTAAATTACACGAGTTAGAATTGCCCAGATGAGTGTAATGGGCGACGCCAGTGGAGGCATAGTAGGGAGAGGCCCTACTACGCCTCCACTGCCATCGGATGATAAAATGCAAGAACTAACCTGAACTAATCTAAACTACAAGACGAACGCTGGAACGATGAAGAACGAGACAAGGAATGGGGCGAGAAAATGTGCAGTATAACTTATGAAGCTAGACAACGAGGCTCAGGGAAAATCTGACGACTGGAAAAACAGAATGCTATTTTAGCGGAGAAACTTTTATGGTCGGCCCAATCACAATTCTTAAAATCAGACACTAACATTATTTTAAAGAAAGACACTAATATACAATCATCATTGGCAATGGCTACGAAATGCAACACATGGATAATAATGACGATTATTCAGCTCAACTCAATCAAAATTTGGGAGTCCCGGCACACTAAAGAAACCTTACGAAATAGCTTTTAGCAAAATCAAGACAATTTTTTACATCCTTGAAATAAAAAAATTAACAGTTTCAATAAATATTGTTGATTTAACGGCTTTAACAAAAAAACAAATATCATCTGTTATATTTTTGAAAAGTCCAAGATGAGCGAAATGCAACTATAGGTATAATTAAAAACAAATACAATTTTACTTTTTTTCTCAAAAACGATAATATTTCGATATAACTTCTATATTATTATAGTCAGTTTGTATGTTCTGTAGCTCAAAACAAAGCTATGCAAATTATATTTAGGGTATCTTTCACTTTACGAAAAAGGTATGTGCAAACCGCAACATTCTGTCTTTACTAATAACTGAATCCCTGTCTTTACTAATAACTGAATAATTCATCAATATCCGGATACTCGGTACAAAGTTCATAATTGGTCGCTTATTACGTGTTGTCTTTCAAGCAAGTATATTTGAAATATTCTTTCAACGTTTAACCTAACATAAGCATAAAATGATAACATTAAAAAAAATAGATTTATATATAATTATTATATTTATATATAATATTTTATATAATAGTTTAAAGATATTAAAACAATGTTAAAAATATCTATAAAAAATAATAATAATGGCAATAAAGCAATTTCTAATAGGAATGTAATCGTCTTTCACAGACAAACCACCACGAAGGATTTTGTGTGATTTAAAATAAATGAAATAACCCGCAGGGACATTTTTTAATAAATAGTAATACGTTAGGTACCGGGTGAGTTAACGATTGCGCGGAGTAATTTTATGCCTTCAAGACAAGATATGTCCATAATAAACTTTTGTGTTATGCGGCCCACACACAAGCTACTTTTGCGGCGTTTTCGCCAGCGTCCAAAACGCACAAAAGTCGCAAAGAAAAAGCCCGTGTGTAAGTATTTGCTGCCCCGCTAACGGCTCGCGGATGCCTCAGAACGCCGACCCCCGAGAACAAACTTGTTCGATTTTGGCGATCAAAACGCCAGCGAAACGTGTTGAAAACGCATGTATGTGTGCAGAAATGGCGGAAAATTGGCGATTTGGACAATCCCAAGAATTTGTTTCTGCTTTTATTCGGTCAGTTAGCACAAAATCAAGCAAAAAATAGTGGTGTGACTTTATGTAATAATAACTTGAATGTATTCTCATCCATTCTTAAAAAGAAAACAAGGTCTGTCTATACCACCAAAATAAAATATATTTTTGTCCTTTTAGGGTGAAATAAGGGTTAAAGAGTGTACAAAATTTAATTTGACTACTATACTTTGTACACTCTTTAACCCTTATTTCACCCTAAAAGGACAAATATATTTTATTTTGGTGGTATAGACAGACCTTGTTTTTTTTCATAATCTCGCCACAGAAAATGGACTACTTCTTGAATCATTCTTAGAAAGTTGCTATAGTCATCTGGATGTAATTTTAGTTCATTCAAGAAATTTATCTGGGATAATTAATGATTAAATTTTTTAGCAACTCTTTCACCAACGCTTTTTCTTTTTGCTTAAGCGACGGTTTTCACTTCCGTCAATGAATCGGGAACTACTAGGACGCTTGTGTGTGACGAATGTGTATAAGCGTTTTGGAGACTGGCGAAATGCCAGCTGCCAAAGCTCCGCAAAAGTAGGTTGTGTGTGGGCCGCATTAGGTTATGGTTGGATATTCTGCACATTTAATAGTATATTCTATAACAAGTATGGAATGGATAAATTTCGTAAATGTCATTCCATACGAGTTATAGACTATATCTTCTCTAACACTATTGGAGAAAAAATAATTTATTATATTACAAAATCAATATTTTGTAACAAAACTAACCTATCTTGAATAATCAAGCGCTGTCAAAGTCGAATTTATAATTTGGTTTCTCCATGCAATTTAGATGGCCGAATTGAAAATCTAGTTGGCTTTGACTAAGTGATACAGAATGATTCCATTCTGTACTAGTGTGTAATGCTGCTTTCACACTATTAGGTTTGCCGGTCAGGTTTTAAACCTGAAGAAAACCGGAGAAGTAACAGTACATTGGTTTAAATGTAGTGTTTCACATTATCAGGTTCAGGTTTGGCGACCGGATGCAGCCGGATGGGTCGACTAAAGCATCCGGCTGCCTGACGCCGGAAAAGTGGTAGTGGGTTATGCACAGCAACTTGCGCTTTCACACTTGTCCGGTTCTTGCCGTCCGGTTTAGTAAAGGGTCTTGGTTTCGTATTTGCTGCAACTTTATTGTGGAAGGTGCGACAATAAATATATAAAGAATGAACAGCGATATAGACATCCAATGGGCCCTTTTACGATTACATCGCTTTTTACGCTTTCTTATAATATCATTACGATCCATCACTGATGACATCGACGAGTAGACTAAATTTATAAAACCGGACCGTCTGAAAACCTGATTGCGTTCGGATAAAAAATTTTTACTTCAGGTTTTTGTCAGGTTTAAAACCTGACCGGGGAACCTGTTAGTGTGAAAGCAGCATTAGAATGAAGCCATTCTATAACACTTTTTTAGTTAAGAATATGTTGTTTTTAAAATAGTGTTAGAGAAAAAATGTTTTCCCCCCATTCACGCCGGTTAGAGGCCGGATGATATCGAATATCTTATGGGTGGAGGGTGAAGTTACGCGCTCCCCAGTTGGTAGGTCAAAACTGACAGCTTAAGACAGCACCAAACCAGGGATTGATAGTCATTGGAGGGTGCAGGCTGGGGTGATTCATTCATTATATGATTTAAACTCAAAACATGTATCAACATGTCAGAACTCGACTTTAAAAATTCTTTATAGCAAGCCCCGTAGATACCCTACCTGTGAGTTATATTCCGAAAATAATATACTTAATATTTGAAACCTCTATGCATTATTGTAACTTAGTGCACACAAACTGCATCTGGCAGTTTAGGCCCTAGTCGCCCACTCAAAAACTAAAAAAAAATACTAGGAATTTGAATATATTTGTTTAATTCAACATTTAATTCGAGTGCTTTTATTGCTGAATGTAAATGAAAATTACTAGTAAAGTTTATGTTTATGTTATACGTATAAAAGTGACATATTTTTGAATTAGAAGTTTTCTGACGTTAGCCCCAGAAACAAAAAACTCTCCAAAATGTCAAATCTTTAAGCGTGGATATGTTTTTTGCAATTTTTTAGAATACAAATTGGCGAGTCAATTCAAGTAGAATTTTCACAACAAAAAATGCATGCAAATGCTAAATTTTCACTAGGTATTATCTCGTAAACTATAACTTTTTAGTATATTAAACCAATAGTAAAAGAGTTATAAATCTAAATATATTAAAACCTTGACCAGTGTTAAAAAAATACAGCCACTACAATGAAGGAAGGAGTCTAGGAACACTCATCATTCACAATTCAGCGCGAACTCAATTTACCGCTAGGAAAATTCCTCCCTTGTCATATAATTTTATACTTATCTATATCAAATTACAAGTACCATCACCACAATCACATTAACTATACCAGGAAAATTAATGAAATAAGTTAAAGAAATAAGTATTTATCATCAAAGAGAACTAAACCTAACATGTAAGTGATAGAGATAAATAAGTAATATAACATGATAGGCGAGGAATTTTTCTGCGGTGTACAAAATTGTCACATTTTTCATCCACTGTTCACTCTTATTTCAAGAATATTAACATCTTGGTCGCAATACATTTTTAATTGTGTCCATCCATTGTACATGCGTATAAAATTAGAGAAATTTAAAATTATAACCTGTAATCCCATCTACAACTAACAGTCTATTGATTGAGCATCTCGTGCCACGAATTAGGAATTGGTTATGGTTAGCATTCTTTCTTTCATGTTAGTTTATTTTAAGGGCGTTACCGAGTTGAGTCCTCTTTAAAGTAGCCTAACTAACGCAATAAATATTATGACAGTATTTAAATTAAACTTGCAATAAAGAAAGGATGTTAACCAGTTTCCAATTCGCGGAACGACATGCTCGATCTACCGTCTTCTATCTTAGACAACTAAGCAAACAATAATTCAGTAATGTTTCAAGGTTGTTCTATATTACACTTTGATTTGTCGGACATGATGCGGCTTATTCGGAAACAGAGCCCCAAGTGAGTAAATAGAATCGTACGGATCCCGCGCTCTGTACTGCACAGGTCCACAGATTAGAAATCTGGGACAGGGCTTTGACTTTACGCGACCTTTAAGGATCCCCACAGCAGACGTAACTACCATAAGAAAGTGAATATAAGTATAACTACGATTTTTAGGTGGGAACCGAATTATATTTTATCCATTCCGAAGTACCGATCACATCAAAAGTTTCTTAAAGCTTAAGAAGAAGAGTCATCACCATTTAACAGCTCACACTGGCTTTATCACATGTTTAGACATATCAAGAGATGGTCAGCTGTCAGTTACAGGAGCCACTGATCACATGATTAACGTTTGGCAGCTGAATAACCAAGAACTTGTTTTGACACTTAACAGCCATTCTGGACCAGTGACAGCTGTTAGCTTTGCACCTAGCGGGCTATTTGTGGCTTCAGGATCAGAGGATAAAAATGTAAAAGTTTGGGGATTGACACTTGGAACACTAGTTTTAACATTTTCGGTAAGTAAATTGTAGACCGACTCAAAATTTTTTCGATTAAAAGCATTCCAAAACATTTTTAAAATTTTATTGAGAATGTAATTCTTGTGAAGTAGGTACCTACTTCATTTCAACATATCCAAACCATTAAAAAAGTTCTTCTAAATTAATTTACTAACTTATCCAACCTAACCTAACTTATTTCAAAAACTGAATTTCCTAAATAAAAAATGTTGAAATAAGAAATTCGAAAACAACAGGTTAAAATTCCCCCAAAAGTTGCAACTTATTTTTTTCCCATTTGCCATTTAACGTCACATATCGGGTGTTGCATCGTTGTCAAATATTGGTTTCCCTAATTATTTTAGAAAAACAAATTATGTTAAGATTTATTGAAGAGCTCTAAGAGCTGCACCCAAAGGACGCACTTTAGCCCAGTTATTAGGAATACTGCTAAAACCTTTTTTCAACTTTATAGTTTATTATATTTATATCACTAACCTTGTATAAGTGAGTAGTAATAAAAACACCAGTAGTTTTAACGACACTTCAAATGAAAGATTTACAATATTACTGTCAAGCTTGCTGTTTTATTATGCTTCAGAAGTACGACATTCGAAGTGGTGCCATCGACGTAAACGTAAACGTGTAAATTGACATCTGCGCAACCGCAGTGAAATATTTTCAACGTTGGGGTCTTAGGTAATACGTAGACTTGCGTTCTCCCGCGGTCCCCGCTAACGTTACCGATTCTCGATTCTCGATTCTCCATCTATTTAGCGCTTGTTTTTTAATATTTTTGACGTAATTTTATTAGTGGTTTTCGATTATTTGATTCATACATTGGTAATATTATGTATTATTATTAATCTCCACTTGTTCTTTAAGTATTATTAGGCTTTAATATGAGTGAGAACAAAAATGTTAAGTTATAATTTTAAGATAAGTTTGACATTTTTACGCAAGCACGCGGAGAACGATACAGCAAACACTTTAACTATAAATTGCACGGCTGCATGAAGACTCCGTAAAAGTGTAAAAATAAACGCACTAAGTTTACTTCTGCGGTAATGGTTACGTATGCCAATCACTTCAAGTATCTAATAATAAAGTACCTGTTAAGCAAGCCAAGTGTTGTTATTGAACTTGCGTCAACAGTTAATGAGGCTTTTATGTTCCTTGATTGTAAGTTTATTTCACTGATTCTTTTATTTACTGAGTGAAGGAATTAAACGAGCTTTTCACTGTGGCAATTTGGCGTTTATTTCTCCAAATCACACAAAACTTCTTTAGTACATGATTTTACAATAACATACTATAACATAAATATTTACTACTGATTTTACACATAACTAGTCACTACATTTGTTTAGTACATTTGCTGGGTGCCTTTTTTTAGGCAATGCTATTTGTTTCAATCCGACGGAAAGAAACCACGTGGGTTTGTTGACATACAACCTTGCTTTATCGAAGCCAAAAGTGTAGTCGTATACAAAATGGAAAACTATACCATCTGACAGCAAGGTTACGCCCCCGCTGTCACGACGACCAACCAATAATGCACTCTGATAGGCTACAGAGCCGCCATGTTTTCTTTTAACCAATTGGACGGTAATCAACAAAATATAACATGCTGTGTCACCTCCCTAGAGCGTCAAAACACCGTCAAAGGGTTTTCGGATGTACAAGATTTTAAAAAATATACTCCTAACATCTAAATGTAGAACATTGCTTTTTCCTGGAATAACGGTCGACTAGCCGCTTATTGTGTTTTAAAAGATAATATTTGCAAGTTTTATGTTAATCCCGGCGATAACACTATTCGTTCCGCAAACATTGATACATTTTGCTCCTTTGTTGAAATAATATTGAAATCAGATATTTAACAGTAGTATTGCTTCTAAAAACATTTGTTGAATTTAATTATATTATTTTTAATACATTTGGATGATCGTTTCTCCAACATTCTCCCCCGCGTTGGAGCATTCATGCCTCAACCGATATTCCAATAACAACAGCTCCCCTACTAAACTATGTACAAAACTAGTGCTTAAATTTACCCTGCTTTGGTATCCAATAGTACAACTTTCACACCTGAACATTATAATTTTTAATAACAAAAAAAAAACATTTTTTCAAATATGGTTTAGGACTCTTAATAGTCATACACCAATACATTTTACTTTATGAAACAACATGTTACCTATTTTTTAACAACCAATTCGTAGAAATACTCTCATAAGCTGAAATCTAACATAATACATTATGTACAATCGTAGCGATAACTATGATACCCTACTATAACATAATCATCAATTTTCCCTATCACCGTACTCACGTATGTACCTTGTCTTATTTTCACATGATAGTATAGCTAACCACAACGTGGATTCGCCAATGCAAGTGGAAGCACAAGTTGTAAGCTTGCACCTCCCGAAGTAGAAATAGTTGCACGCATTCTTCACTTTGAAGAATGTTGGCCACAACGTGACCTGAAAGTTACACATGAGAGCGGCTAACAACAACGTGGATTAGCCAACGCAAGCGGAAGCACACGTTGTAAGCTTGCACCTCCCTAAGTAGAAAGTAGTTGCATGCATTCTTCACCTTAAAGAATGTTGGCCACAACGTGACCTGAAGTTACCATAAGAGCAGCTAACTACAACGTGAATTAACCAATGCAACTGGAAGCACAATTTGTAAGCTTGCGCCTCCCTTAGTAGACAAAAGTATTAATTAACTGTACGTATTCTCCTTCTTGAAAAATACTTTATCGTCTGCGGAGCCCTTGCTCAGAGCAGCCGCAAACCCCGAATACTCCCACCCGAAGAAAATCCCTTTATTCCCCTGGACTGAGCAACAAGAGAACCCCTTATCTCCACCCAACCCAGAGGAATGACACTGGTACTTAAGCTGACGCTGCACGTGCCCATGCAGCGCGGAAACAAGGACGAGCATGAAAAGAAAGAGGAAGAAATAAAAGGCGTAGATGCCCCGCAGGACGAAGGTGGGACCGACTCCCAGGAACCGGCTAGCCAAAGGCAGTGCGATACTGCCAGGTCATCCGCACTCTATAGTTAACACACTAGGAGCACCTCTAGTGCTTAGTAGGTCAAGGGTGAAAAGTTGTTAGGCGCCTCCGCTTACACAACCGTTACGATGTCTAATGAAAGACAAAGAGCTAACAAAAATAACAGAAAACGCAAGATCATTTACTTTTTTAGAGCTTCCCCAGGGACGCAGCTACTGTCCCAGTAACTTTTATGACAAGCTACCAAACCAAAAAAGAGAGTGAACTATTGCTTAAAAAACTTCAAACTTCAAAAAATACAAATTAAATTATTACCGCTGTAATAACTTACTCACATATTGTAAAACTTTTTTACAACACACATTGAGAGACAAAAATGTGTTGTCTAACTTTACCAAAACATTAGTTTTGGTTACGGTTCATATTTATATTTATGTCGTCATAGAGCAGAGGCGACACCTTGGTGATCGATCGAGTGAACACACTTGTCGCGGTCTTTAAGCTCAACACCCTTACTTTACCATCCTTTCCTGGATAAACTTCCAGTACGCCTGCCAACGGCCACTGCAAGGGCGGAACGTCATCCTCTCTCAGTAAGACTCTGTCGTTCGGACCGATATTTTTAATACTTTTTAGCCATTTTGGGCAATTTTGAAGTCGATTGAGATAATCCACAGACCATCGCTTCCAAAAACCTTGTTGTATTTTTATGCATTGTTGCCAAAACTTTAGCCTATTTTCAGGGACATTGGTTAAATCCTTCTTAGGATATGCAGTTAAACTTTTTCCGATTTAAAAATGCCCTGGCGTTAAGCAACTAACGTTAGACGGATCGTTTGTCAACGGACACAACGGTCTTGAATTAAAAATTGCTTCTATTTGCGTTAGAACCGTATAAAACTCCTCAAATGTAAATTTTGAATTTCCCATTAATCTGGTCATGTGATGTTTTGCGCTTTTTACCGCAACTTCTTATAGCCCACCCCAGTGTGGAGACCGAGGAGGAATAAATTTCCACTGAATTTCGTTTTTCGAAAGATAGTCAACAAAAGGCTCATAATTTTGTGAATTTTTTAGAAATTTGTATAAATCTCGCAACTGATTAGCTCCCCCTTGGAAATTTGTACCATTATCGCTATAGATGATGGACGGGTTACCTCTTCGTGAAATAAAACGTTTCAACGTCATAATAAACGCTTCAGTTGACAAACTAGTCACTAACTTGATGTGCATTGCTTTAGTTGTCATGCATACAAAAATTGCGATATACGCTTTTATCATGGGCGCTTTCCGTAATCGTGATGATTTAATCAAAAATGGGCCACCGTAGTCGATGCCTACTTTTTCAAAGGGCCGTGCACTCTGAACTCTATCTCCTGGCAGATTTGCCATTATCTGCTGAGCTGGAGCAATCCTAAACCTTGCGCACGTGATACAATTTCGTAAAACTGCTTTAGTTTCTCGTAAACCGTTCAGAGGCCAGTACCGTAATCTAGCATTTGACAACACTGTTTGAGCACTAGCGTGTCCTAATCGCGTATGTTCATATTTTAACATTATTTTCACTACTTCATTATGAGAAGGCAACAAATACGGATGTATCTGATCGCAAGAAATCTTTGCATTTTCCAGCCTACCTCCTACTCGTATTAGTTGATCTAAATCCAGAAAAATTAAAAATCCTTTTAACTGGTTACTAAAAATTATTTTATTTTGCTTTAATTCTGAAATTTCCTTATTAAAATATTTTTCTTGCAGATTTTTTACAACAAGCTTTTTTGCCTTGTCAATTTCATTGACATCAAGATTTGACTGTTTTTATCAAATTTATTTTTAACGTTATGTAAAAACCGAAATATAAATGCTACTGAACCTATTAAACGTCCAAAATTCGAAAAATTTGCAAAATATTCTAACCAAAAATCGCACGCCTCTGGTCTCTGAAAGGCGACGAGTGCTATTTTCCTTCGTTCTGGAATATTTTTTAAACTTATTTGGCTGTCGAACGAGTGCAAATCTACGTCCGATTTCAACAAAAATTCAGGCCCATGAAACCAATTTTCTGACTTAATGATGTCGGCTGAAAAGTTTCCCCGTGACAAAATGTCCGCAGGATTATTTGCTGATTTTACATATCTTAACATATATTTTGTTGTGAGGCTCTGAATTTGAGAAACTCTATGCGATACAAACGTTGACCACCGATTTGGGTGATCGTTACACCATGCAATAGCAGTCTTAGAATCTGACCACAGATTTACCGAATCGAACTTCATCAGGTTCTCAAAAATAGTCATAATCCTTTGCACTAAATTTCCTAAAATTACCAATGCACAGAGTTCCAATCTTGGCAATGCAATTGTTTTAATTGGTGCTACTCTTGATTTTGAAGCGATCAAATTACTAGTCACCGAATTATTCGCATATAAAACTCGAATATATACACAGGCGCCGTACGCCAATGTGCTTGCGTCCGCAAATCCTTGAATTTCGATTTTCAATATTTCTTTATTATCACATATTTTTCTAGGTATTTTTAACAAGCCGATAAGAGACAAGTAGTAATGCTATGTATGTTTCAGGACACAATTCCATAAGAAATAACATGGAGGCTGAAATCTGCATTTTTATCGCCATTTTAGGGCGTGGCACTTTTCCTGGAAGCCACCATCCTCTCTTAACCTAAGTGGAACCCAGCTACTATCGCCACCTAGTGAGTGACGTCATAACTGCTCGATGCCGGTAATATAGGGCCCTATTCGCCTGTGTGGAACCCTACACTGCTGTCACCTAACCCCCCACCCATTATTCTAACCTAACTTTTGCCCCAACGGAACCCAGATCACGTGTTACCCCGATTATATAGTAATATCATTGTAGGGGTGCCACCTAACGGGGAGAGATGTACGTACCTGTAATCTTGAGACCTGTAGCGCCACCTGCTTTTCATATAAGACATCTTGTTTACCGCGATGGTAGGTGTGACGTCGTAAATCAGTTAAAATATTTTAAAATATAATAATACCATAAAAAAGTTGTTGTCCTGGGATTTGAACCAGGAACCTCCCGATTCCGATCTAAAACCTTATAAAATACGCTACGAGAGCGTATACATTAAAAGAGTCGATTAATGTTGACAAGCTAAAAATATGGGGGACCCGTCAATTATAACGTATAGGTGGAACAAAGGGCCCAAGTGTGGAGACGAGTGCAAATGGCGGCAACCATAGTTGTTTTTGTCTACATAATATTGCTACATCTGTTGCAGTATGCATGCGCCATAACATGTCATCAATGAACATTGTTAGAGGCCGCGTGGCATGTAATTAGACAACCGGGGATCTAGTATGTCCTTTTGGCAAACAGTATTTTCAGACGCCATCTATAATTACGTTCGCGCATACCCCCGCCATCTGGGTACTACCTGAACTTATGCAACCAGAAGCCCCTATCAGCAAATATCGCCTTTACCAATTTATTAACAAACCTAAGTGCGGCGATGATGACAAAATGGCGGTAAACCTAGCTTTTAAAATGCATTCACCATTTTATCGACAAACCAGTACTAATGGCGTCGCCAAACCAATATTTCCCCTTATTCAACATAAAAATTGTCGAAACGGCAACACCGCCGTTCCAATACTGAAAATTTAAGAAAATACGCTTAGGCCATCTTGCAATAGCCGTTCACAACAGTACCATTCATGAGTGTATAATTAAATAAAAATCAATCAATTTTAAAACTTTTTATTCACAACATAACAATATCACTTACTATCACCCTGGTATATTACATTAAAGGAATAAAAAAATCGGCGCAAATAAAAATTTTAAAACTTTTTATTCACAACATAACAATATCACTTACTATCACCCTGGTATATTACATTAAAGGAATAAAAAAATCGGTGTAAATAAAAATTTTAAAACTTTTTTATTCACAACATAACAATATCACTTACTATCACCCTGGTATATTACATTAAAGGAATAAAAAAATCGGCGAAAAATAAAAAGACATATCTGTAATCATTTAACAACGTTTTATGACACAAGACACTTATCGCCAATCTTGTATATAGGTACAATATATTATAAGTTCAAAATTTAGCGAAAAATATTTACAGTTAAAACTAAGGATTAGAAACATTTACCGTGCAAGAATAGGCATATCTACATACAATTAAAAAACTAGGACTAGAAACATTTATATTAGGAACATTACCGCACAAGAAGGCATATCTATATACAAACTTAAAAACTAACAAAAAAAATGAATGGAAAAAGACATTGGCGGGTATGGGCATTTGAACAGAGTAGGAGTAATGTGCAATATTCGCTTATAGATGGAATATTATCCATAACTTATACATTGCAAAAGACGCCCCTCAGAATACAGTGATATTAGACACCATAATTCACGGGGGGGTTTTCAACAAGTGTACCTCATAATAAAAACGTAAGACGGTGTTTCGCAAGCAACCTTAAGAACAATGTATTAAAGCACATATTTACTACTAAAAACAATATACACTTTCTACAAAGCTACTAAAGCCACTTTAGGGACAGTTTAGGTGCTGAAAAATGAAACGAGGGCAAGAGCAAAAATACCTGAAAAACACTACACTTACCAGAGGGCACTCGGTTTAAACAGGGACACGACGTGAACGTGGCCCATATTGTCCCCATTCGATTTTTATGGAAAAACGAATTTTCAAAGCAAAACCATTTGTGGCACAATTTTTCCGTTATCTGATTTGAAATCAGAAAACAGTTCTATATATAACATAATATATGGTTCTTTTTTAAGTTATACAGGGGGAATTTTTGCCTTCTTTTACTGTATAACCAACATGGGCTCTTTTTAAAGTTATACAGGTTAGGATATAATATGTGTGCGTTAGTATTTTGGCCTTCTTTTTACTGTATAACCAATATGGGCTCTTTTTAAAGTTATACAGGTTAGGATATAATATGTGTGCGTTAGTATTTTGGCCTTCTTTTTACTGTACAACCAATATGGGCTCTTTTGAAAGTTATACAGGTTAGGATATAATATATGTGCGTTAATAGATTATTCTAGTAATAAAAATAATTTTAATGCTAATAATAATATGAATGCTAATGTTATAATAATATGAATAATTATAATACTAATAATGAACAACTGAACACCCTGTTGAACAGGCCCTGATCAACTTAGTCATCCACATGCATAAGTGAGCAATGCCCCCATGGTAATGTGCCGGGTGAAGATTTCGATATTTGCCGCTTATCATCATAAGGGCTGAGACCGATTTTAGTTTGTTTTATAGTATGTAGCTCATGTTTTTGGGACCTAATTAGGCGCTGTGAAATAGGCTTTTCCAACCAAGTTTCAAGGCAGGTGACGTAATCTTCAAATGTGATTTTATTTTTAATAACAGACCTTTTAATGCCCTTTATCTTTTTGGTGACACCCAAGTTAGATAAAACCTTATCAATTTCCGCCCGCTCTTTGTTTAAATTCTCTAGTTTTACCCGTTCTTGCTCAATCTCGTCTGGAGTATAAAGCAGTTTAATAGCATACATTTTAGACCTAAGGCCAACAAAATGGGTCATAATGCGGCCATTGTTCTCATATTTCATCATTCCCAGCACCTTTTTGTTCACTTGTGGAATCGCATAAACGTTATCACGGGCATAATCTGAGGTATCAAAATAATCGTTACAGTCTCGTCTCATTATCTGATACACATCGTGGTTTTTAATTTCGTAAATAAGACTATCAGTATCTGTATACAATACACTACAGGCGTCAAAACGTGGAACCATGTACTCGTAGTGAAAGCCATAAATCGTAGTCTTTGCTAAATCAAGAATACACATGCCAACATAAATCGGCTTATTAAAATAAATTTGTGTTTTTGCAAGCTCGACAATTACTAAATTTTCGGAAACAATTGTGCTGCTTTTAAATTCTGGCCGGGATATTAAGGCTTCAGCACCATAGCGACCATCCCATTTTGTTATAAGTTTAACGTCAGAGTGGTTCCGGATATTCTCCATCGTCTTTCCAAATACGGCATTGTTCATAAGTTTAAAAAAATTCTTTTCAAACTCATTCTTGGCATTTTGGCGCAGCCCCGTGTTGAGGTCGATATATGATTTTAACCAAGGAGATTGGTTAAAGGCCAATATTCGGTGTATTTTGCCCAATTTTGCCCCCAAAGTTAGAGCTTGCTTTAAGTTTCTATAGTGTATTACGTATTCTGTTTTATTGTGTAGCGTAGCCAAAAGTTTCTCATTCTTTGCCCCAGGCGGTTTTTCATGGCTAGGGCATAATGGAAAATCGGAAAACTTATCATGCAAATTCTCAGGTATTTCCAAGTCCACTTCCATAATAAACCCTTCGGCGGATTTATCTGAAATTTCACTAATGTTTAAGTGAGATATCTCGTTTTCTGAAAGCCATCTAAAGCCGCCATAAGGTAGATATTGCGACATTGCCCAGCCGTATTGATTATTGACATCAAAGTACATGAGATAGGAGTCTTCTTTAGTTGGATCATAATTTGGCATGTACTTGTTGTTGGCTTCTGCATACCTCTTTGAACACTGACCTAGCCCCCCGCGAACCCCCTTTTCAATGAATGTTAGCATCTCTAAATCAGTAAGCAGCTCAAGTTTTATCATATCTTCTCGATGAATTAAGAGGGATAAACATTGCCACGCATAACCAGGTAGGGTATACGACCATGCAGGATCAAGGCCATATGTCCTATGCGATATATCCCTAAATGCTTCAAATACATCCGTTAAAAGCATTACATCCGTTTTAAGATATAAGTCAGAGTAGTCTTGCATGGTACGGCAATTAAAAGTTTGCCAAACTTTCTGCGCATTTAAATATTGCGTGTCACTTATAGCTGCATCTTTTAAGCTGTTATAAAACGCCTCTTTAGGAGGGAGTTCAGTCTCATTCAATCTTTCCCAAGCGTTCATATAATCATAAGGGAAAACGCCCTTTCGGGTAAGTAAGTTCAGTTCTTCTCCCAGGTATTCAAACTCTGCTTTTAGGTTAGGATATTCACATAAGTATGATGCAAGCTTATCCAGACCGCTAGCAAGAAAGCGAAAACTATCTATAAATCGAAAATGAACAGTACTATCCATTATATGCTTCGTAAATGAGATGTAATTTTCTTTATTTACAGGTAATATATCAATCTTTCCCTCTATTTCAGATAGCGCCCGTATTATCATGTGCCCATCATAGCAACTCAAGTTATGGAATAGGACAGGTATTGTGTGCGAATCCTGGTACTGTAGATTGCAGTGCTCATGTGCAGCGTTTCGATACTTTCCGGTGAAGTGTGAGTGATCTCTAACACGCTTATCGTCTTCCGTAAATGGCTTCTCACATATATGGCAGTGAGTAGCGGCCAAAAAACTTTGTTGTTGGGCAGGCGTAAGCGGTTCCATGGGCAAATCACATAAAAAGACCGTCTCGACATCTTCAGCAAATTGTTGAAGCTCGCGCATGAACCACTGCATACAGTCTTGGCCTGTGTAACTTTTATAAAATGATAGAGAATCGTCATAATTACATTTTACATAATAACCGACGCTATAAGGGACATGCTCTTGTTCCTTTTGAGTGTTTTTTTCTATATCATCGACTACAGGTATTAGCAAGCTTTCCGAGTCTGCGAATATAACAAACGGGGCTTTTTCCTTATGTTTAAAATTAATAAATTCCAAAATATTATTGCCTTCTACAGGCATCCGAGGTATTGCTAAGCTCTTGTTTTTAGAGCATTCGGACGTGTGCTTATCTAGCGTTATCTGCGTGTGGAAATAATGAAGGCAGCGATCACAAAAAAATTTTCGCCGTGTATTAAGACTCAATTGCCTTGATAGTAAGCGTGAAAGGTCTTTAATCCAAACAAAATGGTATTTTATAGGGCTTAAATCAATATCATCATCTGAGGAAAAGTAGCTGTCTTGTAAAAGTAGTAAGTTTATATGGTTAGGATGCTTATTTTCAGGTATATAATATGGTACAACCAGATAATTTTTTCCAATTTTTTGCAGTCGATATACGTTGCTTTTCAAACTTTGAAATTTGATTAATTGTCATGGGAAACTTAATACCTTTCAAGTTTAGAACTGACTGAGGCGTTGGGTATGAAGAAGTTCGATTTGGCTTCAATTCGATCGAAGCGGGATATAAAGCGGAAACGATGGACCACGCAAAGCACATTTCATCACTGTTTTTTACATTGATGCATGCCCTTCTTTTAGCTATTTGTTTTGGAAGTTCGATGTAAGTTCCGACCCGAAGAGGATTATAATGATTAATAGATACCATTAAATGCATAATTTTGCGTAGTGCCCACCCAGAATTTCTTTCCTGGAACGTGTCTAATTCAACTAAAATAGGGTTCTTAACATGATCGGCAAACCACTCATTTAAGTTTGTGTTGTCGAAAATAGGGGCATTCGGAGTAGTAATGTACTTTGTATCCTTTAAAATTTCGTCTGCTTTACTAATTTCAAAATCCCCACAAAGAGTGGTGTTAACTTTGAGCGCAGTAGTTTTTTTTAGTGCGTTTTGAATTCGCCGCTTAAAAATTGCCAAACAGTCTTCTAAAAATGATCGTACATCAGTATGACGTTTGTTAATAATAACACCCGTCCTGATTCTCGATTGGAATGCCGAATGTAAATCTTCCCACTTTACTCTACAAGAAGCTGTTTCTGCACGACGTGTCCCACTACCCCCACCCACTTTACGGTCCTTTAGTAAGGACTGAAACCCCTTAATTTGAGCTAAACACGCTATTATATGAGACTTTTCGGCCACTGACTCAGCGCGTTTCAGGACTTTATTCAAGTTCCAAAGAGCGCGAGTACAGTCCTGCAATATCTTACCGCAGGTAATCGTTGTTAAGTTAGGGGTATCCATCTGGGCCCTAATTAACTCAACGTACTCACTTGGGAACGGCATTTTTTTTTACTCTGTAACAAAATAAATATGACTCAAAATACGTCTGCTCTCTCTAACGTACAAAGACAGAAGGGGCGCTGGAGCTCCTGCGTCCTGCTTATAATGCGCCCCTATTTATAACCTCGGTTGGGGTGCGTTCAGAAAAGTAGCATGCCTTCGAAAAAATAAGGCGCGTTCAGAATTAATATTGAAGGTTTAGTATGCAGTAGATGTACATACAACAAGCAGTTTTACGCGTCATTATTTTTAAAATATATTACTTGCCGAAAACATTAATATTTTACTGACTGAAAGTGAAACCTGCGATAAGTTTAATCGCCGTAAAAATGTTTACCAAAAACAGACTCTAAAAATTTTATTCCCTCCACGTCACAACCCTCCCAAACTACTATAATATTATATTATTATTATTATTATTATTATTATTTGCCGCTAAAGGTTTTGCTGCACTTAACGAGTCCGTTAAAAGGCTGCAGCTAGGATAATGGATTCATTGCATAGTCAACAGCGTGGTGTTAAACATGGTTGAAACATTAAACATTATTCTCGACAATGTTGAAAGAGTATTTATACAGAACAAATATTACGCATCCTGTCTACCGGCTACCTTAATAGTTTGGGAACTTGCTAAAAAATATAATGTCGATGTTGAACCGAAATGTGGACAACTCTTGTATGACGAAATGGGAAGCAACATTCATTTTTGGAACGTGTTTAAAGAAAAACCTTATGATCCTACCCTTAAAGTGATGAAACATATGATGCCTTCTATCGACGTTAGCAAGTTCCAATATAAAGAATATAAATTGGGTGCAGACCTGGATTCAATAGAAATGTTAAATATTTTCAATCAGTTCCTAGAAACAAAATCAACTCACTTTTATTTTTCAAAAGCTCCAGATAAACTTAAAACGATTAGGAAAATTATTCATAGAAGTGTATCTAGATGTATTTAATAAAGATTATGCATATTTACAATCGTATTAATATTATTACATACGTATCATTTTTTACCCAAAAGAAGCAGTGTTTTACTAGAAAATATATTAGGGCTTCTCAGAACTACACCCTGTTTATGGGTATACAGCGTCATCATTATGATTGACGTATCAGTGTTATATTAGTGTTTTTGTTTGTGTTCAGATGATCTGAAACAATATTATAGGTATATAAGACCTGTTTTGTTTTTTCAGTGTTGACGTTGTGATTGATATATAAGCGTTATATGTTTGTTTTGTTTCCGTTAAGACACTGTTTTGTTTCAGTTAAGATATTGTTATCTTGGTGTTGTGTTTTAGGTAGTGTTTTAAACACCCGTTCCGTTGATGAGTACGTCATTCGAATGTCAGAGTTCTGCGAGATAAGATGGCGAACCGAAAAATTAAATTAGCGCTTTTGTCTTTACCGAACGGTCTAGATTTTGGTTTTAAAATGGTTGAAAATGGCTGCTTTATTGGGAATAAGCCCGTAGAATTTGAAAATAACACCCTAGTGATTGATAATGAGAAATATACTTTAACTGTAGGACTTCTGAATTTATTGACAAAAGAACGCCCTATGGGCTATTTCAATACAGAGCTGGATAAATATAAAGAAATCCTTCTTTTATCAAGCGCACACCGAAGGGGATTTAATAGTAAAAATCACATAAATTCTAGCAGAAGCTGGAAGTATACAAACATTATTTCTAAGCTTTTTCCGCCAAAAAGGACTTATTTAAAGAAAAGCAGAGTGGGCATGATAAACAAAAACCTTGAATTGAACAGTACTATTCCTCCTACTTTGAATAATTTAGAACTTGATTACGATAATGACGTTAACAAGCTAGTGGAAATGTTTAAACAGTTAGAGAGCGACAATTTTAATCATAAAAACGATGATAAAATATGGTCTATATTACTAGAATTGGAAAAACTTGGGGTTATCGAATTTTAAAAATAAATACACTACCCCTTATTTATGATCTCAGTATATATCTACCCCTCGAGCAGAATGGGTGTGTTAATTTACCTCATTTTATTTCTCACTGTTACTTCTACAGCTGTACAGGCAACAGACGAAACAGCTGCCCGCCAATATTTAACAGACTATGGTTACTTGGAAGAAAATGCTACAGATAATGCCTTAGTGTCGATATCAGATGGGTTACGGGCATTTCAAGAAACTTATGGTCTCCCTGAAGTGGAACCTTAAATGACGAAACTATTGCTCTAATGCAAAGACCTCGCTGTGGCGTCAAAGATATTGCAGATTGGAGAAGAGGCTCTAACTACTTATGGAAAGATTTAAAGCTATCCTGGTCTATCTACCCTCCAAATTATTCAGTATATCCATATAGAACAGTTGCTGAAAGAGCTTTTCAAGCATGGGAGGATGTTTCTAATTTCCGCTTTAAATATGATAGAAACATCCATAATATTACAATTTCGTTTGCCGACCAACGGCATAAAATGAAAAATGATCTCACCTGGTGTCCCTACAAATTAGATAAACCTACTTTAGCGCACGCATTTTTTCCAGATGGAAGTGCCAATGTAGAGATTCATATGCATTCAAAAGAACCATGGAGTCTTTCTTCCAAAAATGGTGGGACAAATTTACTAAGCGTTTTAATACATGAGATCGGGCATACTCTAGGTTTAGCCCACACAGCTGACGAGAGCGCGATCATGTACCCGTATTACAAAGCGGAAAATGTGAAAATAACTCAGGACGATATTTATGGTATCGAGTACCTTTATGGCAAAAAATCTTTGGCCACAACAAAAATACCCACGTCACCGAATACAACCCCACAGACAAAAACCACGACTATACCTACAAAAGTTACAACCACTCCACAGATAAAAACCACAACTATGCCGATAAAAGTTACAACCACCCCACAGACAAGAACCACAACTATACAGACAAAAGCTGCAACAACAATCCCCAGCGTACCCCCGACCCCTGACGCGCCCTCGGTACCCGATGCGGCGCAGTTTCCGACTCTATGTGACTTGGACTCAAAAACAAATAAAGCTTATTTAATCGTTAAAAACAAATTATTTATTTTTTATGAGACATTTGTTTGGATGTTGAATTTAGAGACGAAACAAATTTCTAATACCCCTTTTCTATTAACAGATTATTTTAAATTTTTGCCAAAAAATTTTAAGAAAATAACTGCTTTATATGAACGTCCTAATGGAGACATTGTATTGTTTGTTGGTGATCTGATTTACTTTGTAGAGTACGGCACGTTTGCGTTAATAAAAACGGAATCAATAGATAGTCTCGCTGCCACAAATGTAAAAACCAGAGTTCAAGCTGTCGTGAACACAAACAAGGGAAAAACCTATTTATTTTTCAATGATATTCTAGTATGGGGTATAAATGAGTGTATGTTTAAGCCAGACAATTACCATATAACGTCAGAATTATTTAACGGGATTCCCGCAAAGATAGACAGTGTATTTCGTTACACCGACGGCCGCCTTTATTTTATTCAAAACGACATGTCTTTTGAATATAATGAATTTACCATGAGCCTAATTCGCATCGGTAAAATGGATCTTTCATTTTTTGGCATATCTTGCGCTAATGTAGGCGTTTTGGCGCAGCTTAAAGATTTATTACATAAGATTATATCTCGTAATATAAAATTTTAGTTATGTAAAAATAAATAAAATGTATATTATTATAAACCTAATAAAAATATATTATTATTATTAGAGCCCTCGTTTTCTTTAATCAACCTATACCAAACCCGTTTTCTTTAATCAGCCTATGTTCCAAGTCCTATACAAGTTGTAAAATAAATTACTTTCCCTATATCTTTTTCGATGCAGACGGAGTGTTATGGTCATTGTAATTTACTAGCTTGCCGTCACTTGTTAAATTAACTTTTACGACACACTGGCGTAGAACAGCTGTTTTAAAATTAATTATATTTGCAGGATTATTTGGTCTATGACCCTATTAAATAATGCCTTATTTAACTGCAAGTTTGATTGCACAGATATTGTGACGTACATACTCAAGTTACAAGAATTGAGTTATAATATTTAAAAAAGATATAAAAAACAATATAATATTAAATGTGTCGGATATTATACTGATAAAAACCCACTTGTAGATAAAATGTTAAAACAAACTATTATACAGGTATGAAAAAAAATTAAAAACAATTTTCATTTCTTTTAGGGCTGTTTTGAAAAACTAATACCCAAACTACTTGGTGCAAATGCCTATATAAAGTAGTTGTATTCTACATAATAACGAAGAAGGGTTCGTGAATTCTTAATAAAAACAATAGCTTATGTGGGTGCGTGTCTATATGAGACGCGTTTTAAAAAATGACCTAGGTATAGTAATACCGTTTTAGGAAAATAAATAGCATAAATATGAATGGTCAATATTATAAAAAATTTTATTCAAAATAAAAAAGATTACCTTAACTTTCGAGCGTTTTAATACAGATTTTACATATAGGCACACAATTTTGAGCATCACGCTTTAAACGTATGCACTTTTCAAAGCAGATGTTTAAATTTCTTATAAACGAAATATTTAAGAAAAAGTTATCTGTAGAAAACCCTTGCGATAATTTGTTTAGGCCCTCTGGTATAGAATCATTAAAAATAAATGAAATTTCAAAAAGCTCTAAATAATTTTCAAAATCAATCTCGGGTACTGATAATAATGTCTCATTTTTAAGGTTATATGTAAAAATTTTTTCGCATAAATGACAATTAAACATTTTAAAATTGTTCATATAAATTCAATTTCCATAAAACTATAAAAAGACCTATTGTCGTCTTGTTAATACGCTCTATCACAGGGATACAAACACTTTGAATAAAAATACCAAGTCGGTTTAAAAACCCCCGACACCATAATAAAATTCAAAAACTTACCTGTTGCAAACTTATAACAGAAACAATTAAGTGCTCTCACCATTTCTGCACTATTTATAAGCCCTTCTAGGGTGACGCTAAATCCTTGAACGTTTTGTTGGAGTGGGGCTACTTGAATTTTTACTTTTCGGTCGTTCTAGAATATTATCTGTTATGGTGAGGTAAAGCTATAAATACCAGAAACCACTGCAGGAAAGTTAGTTCACCAATTTCTTCTTTTCTCAAATTAAGAGCCTGAAAAAACTAAAAATGGCTGCTAAAATTGCTGTTGTAAACGGTCTAGACCTGGAAGAGGGCAAACTTTACCGTATTCTTGACATCGAGAACAAGGACGGTGCCTACGGGGTTACACAGTAGTTTATCTGGAAGATGATAAAATGGTATATCTTCCTAAGAGGATGCTAAAAACTGATGCCGAAGTGACTAATATAGCCTGTGGCCAAACATATCTTGTCAGAACAGGAAAACATTATGTAGAAAAATATGGGTGTACCACCCCTATTTTAGAGATATGCAAGTATTGGTAAGTAAAATATTATTTAACTTTTACGCTTGAAATTACAAAGGTTCGTTTCTTTTCTTTCAGATGCAGGCTTCTTTTATTATAAACACTATTTTATCAAAACCTATCTTAAAATTAGTTTTTATTATAAATTGATATAACGTTTTAAATTGTAAACTTATTTTTGCTAATATACCTTGGGATTTCAAAATGTTTTTTTAATTTTCCCACAGCCCCATTTGAAATGAAACATAAAAATTAATTTTAAAAACATTTAATAATAGAAATAAACAAAAATTATTTTACCGTCTGGGTCGGCCCAGACTATTACCCCCCTCCCATGGAGGGGGCCATGCCACAGTTCTATGAGGTTTTCGGGTACAGCGAACTCCGGGTGGTAGTTGTGAAATATGTATGTCATCTGAAAATGCCGTAATTAGGCATTTACGCATAATTATATTTTTTAAAATCATACCGCCTCGCCGGGAAACATCTCTCCCACCAAAAACTCAATATAATTAATGATTTGACTTGCTAAAAGAAAAGCTCCGATTTAAAATTTAAAATATTTATAATAAAAAGAACTTACCAGACATTATTTCACGTTTACAATTAAACGGGTGTTCAATCTATATTTATATAAGTTTTTCCTACTATTAAAGAATTAATTTTTATGATGCATAAATATATGTCGATTGGAGTACGTACTAATTAATTCAAACACTAATATAATATCATCATATACAGGGCATTTTGAAAATGTAGATAATAGGCTTGTTTATTCTTTACACTGATTTTAAATACATATACGAGACTGGTGATAACTACTCTGTTGGGATATTTTAAACGGGGTTAATGGTAGATTAGACAGCATAACGGGGGTTTGATCCGCCTAGCCGGGGTCTTGAGGGAAACGGAAAATAATTATTATATGTTCTCTTCCAAGATTAATTTTAAATATATCCCCCAAATACGTACAATCAGTTAAAATGTTATGGCAGTTTTATAGATATAATTTGTAATTTAAAGGCGAAATTTAACGGTTAAAAGTGTTTCATACCCCCTGTATACAGATCCCATTAATTGCTTTTATTCGCCCACATTATGCATTAATTATTTATTAAAAGGGTAATTACTTTAAATGCAAAATTGCATTTAAAGCGATCGGCATACAATGTTGATAAAATTTACATACAATATCAATTCTACCTCGCGTTGTGATTCAATTTTATTTAATCATTTTATTGAAAGATAATTAATTATGTATTCTGTTTTTTATTGCACGGTTCGGTAAACATATCCTTAAAGTTGCGATAAACTTAATAAAATTCGAAAAATGTCATATTTTCTCCGATATGACCTTTATATATTACCATAATAGTGTATTTGACTTGAAAACTGCATATATTTCTGGCATAAAACGTTGTTAAATAGCGTCTCTGAACCTATCACGGATATGTCTTTTTATTTTACGCCGATTTTTTTAATCCTTTAATGTAATATACCAGGGTGATAGTAAGTGATATTGTTATGTTGTGAATAAAAAGTTTTAAAATTGATTGATTTTTATTTAATTATACAATCATGAATGGCATTCCGATAGGGTATTTATATGGGTATTTTTATCAATGCGATATGGGGTGAATGCTGTTGGAAAGGTTTAAGATTTGTTAATAAATTGGCGTCGATAATAATATATCCCTATAACCACACTTAAGGTTCCTTGTTTTACCTAGTTACTGTTGCAGACGGCTATTGCAATATGGCCTAAGCGTATTTTCTTAAATTTTCTGTATTGGAACGGCGGTGTTGCCGTTTCGACAATTTTTATGTTGAATAAGGGGAAATATTGGTTTGGCGACACCATTAGTACTGGTTTGTCGATAAAATGGTGAATGCATTATAAAAGCTAGGTTTACCGCCATTTTGTCATCATCGCCACACTTAGGTTTGTTAATAAATTGGTGAAGGCAATATTTGCTGATAGGGGCTTCTGGTTGCATAAGTTCAGGTAGTACCCAGATAGCGGGAGTATGCGCGAACGTAATTATAGATGGCGTCTGAAAATACTGTTTGCCAAAAGGACATACTAGATCCCCGGTTGTCTAATTACATGCCACGCGGCCTCTAACAATGTTCATTGATGACATGTTATGGCGCATGCATACTGCAACAGATGATGATCTCCAATATTATGTAGACAAAAACAACTATGGCCGTCACCATTTTGCTATCGTCTCCACACTTGGGTCCTTTGTTCCACCTATACGTTATAATTGACAGGTCCCCCATATTTTTAGCTTATCAACATTGATCAACTCTTTTAATGTATACGCTCTCGTAGCGTATTTTGCAAGGCTTTGAGGTTCGGCCCCAGAGGTTTATGGTTCAATTCCCGCTGAGGACAAAAACTTTTTTATGGTATTATTATATTTTAAAATATTTTAACTGATTTACGACGTCATACCTACCATCGCCGTAAACAAGATGTCTTATATGAAAAGCAGGTGGCGCTACAGGTACGTACATCTCTCCCCGTTAGGTGGCACCCCTACAATGATATTACTATATAATCGGGGTAACACGTGATCTGGGTTCCGTTGGGGCAAAAGTTAGGTTAGAATAATGGGTGGGGGGTTAGGTGGCAGCAGTGGAGGGTTCCACACAGGCCAATAGGGCCCTATATTACCGGCATCGAGCAGTTGTGACGTCACTCACTAGGTGGCGATAGTAGCTGGGTTCCACTTAGGTTAAGAGAGGATGGTGGCTTCCAGGAAAAGTGCCACGCCCTAAAATGGCGATAAAAATGCGGATTTCAGCTCCCATGTTATTTCTTATGGGATTGTGTCCTGGGACATACATAGCATTACTACTGAGACATCATACCTAAAAATTTATCCCAATCAGTTATTAGATCAATATTTGTTATTTCTGTGTCCCAATCTCATTTTTGAATCCATAATTTTTGCATTAAAATCTTTCCTGCAACCACCACTGGATTAACCAGTCCTAACGGATCGTAACATTGCGCTAACGTTAACAAAATAATTCTTTTTGTTGGATTTTTATTTCCTAATTCTGTCGGAATCGTGACACTCAACATATCCTCACGCATCCGGAATCCATTTTAATCCTAACACCTTAATTGGCGCGTCATCGAAATTTGAATCATACTCATATAATTGTGCCTGCGACACAGATTCTAAAAACGTTCTTGAATTAGAACACTATTTATGTAAAGTAAAACCCGAATTGTTGAGCAGTTTATTTAACTGGGTATACAACGCCAACAATTGTTCAAACTCATTGCAACCGGCCAAGATGTCATCCACGTAACATTGCGTCATCAGAGCTTGAGACGCCACTGGAAATTCGTCACATCCCGCCTTCGCTACTTGTAGCACAGTTCGTGTAGCTACATATGGAGCAAAGTTAACTCCATACTTCAGAGTTTGCAGCTCGATACATTTTAAGCTTTCGTATGGATTGTCCCGCCAAAGAATATTCTGCAGAAACTTATGCTCTGGATTTATTTTTATTTGTCTACACATTTTTTGTATGTCCTTTTAGAGTGACGTCATTCAAAGAATATCCCGACTTTGACTGTGCCGACGCGTCAAACACTACACGTAATTTTGTTGTGGCACTAGAATCTCTGATTACACACAGATGTAGTATGAAAAATTTATTCTCGTTATTCGCGTTCGTCAAAGCCAACGGAACATACTTTGCATGACCGAGGTCAACAAACTCATCAATAAATTTTTTGTATTCCGAAAATAATTCCAGGTTACTCTTAAATCTCCTCTCAAGTGACAGAAAACGTTTTTCTGCCATTGCATATGAATTGCCCAAGTATTTATATTCTTGCGGCTGCTTAATGGCATATCCACCTGATATGCTCCGTCTTCCAGAATTTTTATAGTATCACAAAATATTTTTTCCGCTAACTTGTCGTCAGCTGAAATTACCTTTTTTGATGGGATTTGTTCAATCTCCCAAAACTTTGCTAACCTATTATCAATTTCTTGTGTTTGTAAAAAAAACTAAACTTCATTCTGTGAAAGTCTTGTTGATTTCGCACTGGTTTAGTATAGAAAGAAGGTACAATACCTGCGATAATCCACCCGAATTCGGTGCTTAAAAGAGTTGGCAATTGCTTACCTAAACTCTAATGTCCTTTTTCCAAAATTGCATAATAAAAACTAGCTCCCAATAAAGGATCTATACTAGAAGGCTCATAAAATGTTGGGTCTTCAAGTTCACACTGTATACTATTCGGTATTTTTAAACTATCTATTTTTATCGGTACCTGCGGTAACTTATATGTTATACTGTCCAATATTATACAAGACACGGTATAATTTTTATTTTGCGTTTTTGAGTGTACGGTTAGATCTGGTAATTATTTATTTATTTTAGAACTTCGTTGTGAAAGGCTTGAAATATTTTGTTCGTGATTGTATACTTTACAGTGCAACTGGTTCACCAGTGACTGCGTTATAAATGAGCTTTGGCTTCCGCAATCTAACAAGGCTTTCACGGAAATCATTTCCCCGTATTTATTAAGTATTTTTACCTTGCAGTTGCTAGTAAAACATTTCATTGTTTTGCAGACACTGCCGACAAAGAAACTGTTTGATTTGTTTGCGAACAATTACGTTCACCCGAACCTGTCACAGTAGAATTCGACTGTTGATTCTGTACTTGGTTTTCTACTGTTGTAGTAGGCCTATTATTTGGATTGTTATTTTGCCTGTTTGATAAATTTCCCGAGTTGTTTGTCGATCTGTTTTGTGAATACTGACTGGTACCTCTCATATTTACATTATAATTTGCATTATTTGAATGTTGTCGCTCGCCATTTGAAGGTATGTTTTCGGTAGGACTGCTGGCCGTAACGGACTAACGGCTGGCCGTAACGTCCGGCAGTTGTGCCCTGATCTTACCGAGATTGATGTACGCGTTTTTGTTAGAACGTCTCAACCGCCGCGTCCCAATAGTAAGCAGTCAACTGCTACGTCCGAACCGTCTCGAGACCAGTCAAGACGTGTCCGCCGTAACTGCCCGCATAGATTTTTGGTTAAATAAAAATAAGTTTGTCAGAATGAGTAGTAAATTTTCAGCTGAAGAAGATGAAATGCTCATAGAAGAGGACAGTAGATATCCCCAAATATTTGACCACGAAAATATGGATTTTAAGAATTTAGAAATAAGAGAAAATATTTAAAAGAAAATATCTAGAACTATAAAGAAAGACAGTAAGTTATTTTGAAATAGTGTTTATTATGTATATGATTGATGGTTGGTTAGACAAAATCATTTATGTTTAACTAACTTTTAATTCGAGTGACTCGCTCATTTTGCCACGCAACTGCTCCTGTTTCCATAAAAAAATTCTTAAACTCATCTCTAATCTCAAATCCTTCTGCATTTGCATAACCTCCTATTCTGGGCAAGTTGGGAAAATTTTCGGGGAGATTTTCCACTGGATCGTAGTCAGAACAGGGCTGTTGGTTTTTTTGTAAATAGCCGTCTCTTAATAAATTGTGCAAACAACAAGTTGCCATTATTAGTGTGTCACAGGTTTCGGATTTAACAGCTATTGGTGTAAAAAAAACCCTAAAGGTTTGGCATAATAATCCAAAGCTATTTTCAGTTACACGTCGTGCTCTGCTCAATCTATAATTAAAAACGGATTTATTATGATCAGTTCTAGCGGATTACTTATTATACGGTTTTAGCAAATGCCGATGTAATCGGAACGCTTCATCTCCTACAACTACATAGGGTAAAATTTTCTCAGTTCCTGGAAGTTCTTTGTCAGGTGGAAATAATTGTCCAGAATATACCAGTTCTCCCATTTTAGATTTTGTAAATATACTGCTATCTCCTTCTTTGCCGTATAACCCTACATCAACAACCAAGAACTTGTAGTTTGCATCTACCATAGCAAGCAGTACAACAGAGAAGTAGTCTTTATAATTAAAGAATAAAGAACCACTTTTATTAGGGCAAAACACGCGAATATGTTTTCCATCGATGCCGGCAACACAGTTAGGGAAATTCCATTTTCTCCAAAATTCTATGGCTTTCTCTTTGAAGTCAATTTCATTGGGCGGTTTTAAAAATATCGGTACCAGTCGCTGGCACAATGCGTGTAAAGTCTCTTGCATTATGATACTGATATAACTGTAAGATATTCGAAAAGAGAACGAAATTGATCTAAACGTTTCTCCTGTGGCTAAATACCTAAAAAAAAAGTTAATCTATTGTAGACATGTATTTTTTTTAGACAGTTTCTTAATCTAAAGTTTTATGCCTTCCAACATTGGGTTGATTTTCAAATAATTTTGGTTGCAGGTGAAGTCTGCAAAAATCGATGGAAGAATATAAGAGACAATTATTTAAAACACAGGCGCAGAAAAATGGGAACTGGCAGCTCTGCTGCAACTCGCCCCGTAAAATGGCCACTCTTTAAATTTTTAGCTTTTTTGGATTTGGTAAATCATGAAAGGAGGTGGGTAAAAATTTAAGAACAAAAGTAGTTCTGATTACATAATGTTTTTAATAAATTACCGATTATTCGTTGTTTTTTTTGCAGTTCCATTAGTAACGCTGGCAACGATGGAGAAATTGATGGCGATGAAGTTGATCAAATTGAAAACTCTCAATACAATCTCGATTCAGTTCACGTCAATGATAGTTTATTAACTTCTCCCCCGCAAACTGATTTATCTGACTCTGAGCCTTCTGGTAAATTATCTAGAACCCAAACTCCAGATTCTGCTATATCTGGAAGTACAAGTAGCAGAACAGTCTCTTCAGCTAAAAAAGCTAAAATATTGGATAATCTAGAAGATTGATCTAAACAGAGACTAGAACTCTTGCAAAACCTTACTAAGCAGAAAGAAAAAGAGGAAGATGAGGTGGATTTATTTATGCGTAGCATGGCATTGACAGTTAAGAAAATGTCACCGCAAAAAATTGCCCAAGCTAAAATGAGTATTTTGCAAATAGTAACCAGTTTACAAATGTCTCCTGATGTTTCAACAGTCGCAAATAATAACATGCAGTCTGTACAGATTTTACCGTCAACTTCATCCACTTCGAATAACGACTTCCCTCGAGATTTTCCTATTTTTTTTTATCTGTAGCTTTTACCTACTATGTAATGTGTTTTCTTTTTTTTAATTAAGGTTAATTTGTTTAGAGTAGCATAATAAATATTGTGAATAAGTTTCGGATTTTTTCTTGAAATTAACAAAGAAAAAAGTAGTTTAGTAGATCCCGTGGTCAGAATAGAACTAAAGTGATTTTCGCAACAGAGGGTGGAAATAACGCAACAAGAACTTATCATAAAAAACAAAATTAACCGGAAGTTTGATATATGGTATCTGAAAACGAGGATATGGTGAAATACGACTGGAGAACTGAAAGATCTACATTTCAAGAAGTCTTAAGTCTGAAAATTCATGTACCTACTATCTAACTTACCTCAATGTAACTGCAAGTTTTTCTTGTGGTGAAATAGGGGTTTTCACGAAGTGGGTATGGGGTTTAGTCAGATCTTCTTTAATTAGACTTACAACAAAGTTAAATTGATCTTGATTTAATCTAAAAAATTCTCTAAACTTGTTATCATCATCTGTTAAATGGGATCTAATCAAAATTTTGAAGTAACCCTCTTGAAGCCTTGTTGCGTAGATTATAGATATACTACCTCGTTTGGATGATATAAGTTCAATTAAATCATCTTCTTCATCTTCTATTAAAAATGCAGCTACAAGTTTAGCATCCATTTTTTTACCCGATCTACTCTCGTTGGAACACAAGTACTGACTGCTGGATGCCAGCCTAGCGAGGGAAAACATTCAGTCGCGACGGTTAGCAGTCACTGCCAGGCGTTACCGCTGGACGCGACTGCTGGCAGTTCTACCGAAAACGTACCTTGAGTCGACCGCTCCGCTCTGATGCAACAACCAATTATGTTTACTTCCACAATTTCTGCATGTGTAAATTGACGTACACTGCGCCACACTATGTCTCTCGAAACAGTTAACACACAATATTTTGGTCTGCACCATTCTATTTCGTTCCTGTACCGAAAGTTGCAAAAATGCAGTACAGGCGTATAGTTTGTGTCCTGCCGTCGGACCGCAAATGTCACAAGACTTATTATTTTGTTGATTACCCGCAAGTAACATAAGTCTATCATTTCTAGCACCCCTTGCTTGTGAGGTAGTACTTGACTGCGAATTCGTACTAGATAAATTTTCAAACACTATGCATCTTCGCTCCAAAAATTTAAAGAAATCGTTTACCGACGGCAAATTATCTAGATCGCGATCCAGCTCAAATGCTCTTCTTGTCGCGAAATCTAATTTATTTTCCAAAATAAATACCAGTAAATATTCTAAAATGTCTGTGTTTGACAAGCTTAATTTTTTTAATGACTCAATTGTTTTTCTTTGATTTGCAATAAACTCTCCTAAATTACCCGCGTTCGGCTTTGCAAGCTGAGGGGTATGTAAAATATTATTTAAATGACTATTTATGACACAGATTATGTTTTCATATCTTTTCTTTAAATTTCAATGTTTGAACCTATAATCTCCAATGAGTCGACCAGCTTGAGCGCTTCTCCCTTTAAAGTTGTTTTTAGATTGATTAATCTCTGAATATCTGTCAAAAAAATCTTATTTAAAATTAATGCTGTGAACAATTCTACATAACCTCTCTAATCGGCTACATTTCCATCAAAGGGTGAAATTTTCAAGTCTGGCAATTTAATTCCCGATGTGACGTGTACCGGCGGCATACTTTGCGCGCTACATACTGAGTTTTCAACAGTAGCTACTAAACCCTCAATTTTAACTATTAGAGCACAGTATTTATTCTCAATGTCAGTTCGATCGGTATCGTTGGGGTTTAATACCTCGATTTTATCTTGAGCCTCTATATACTTTTGAAACGCTTTTTTTAATAGTTCTTCCCTCACGGAAGTTTGTTCTACTCTCGTTTTATCATTTAAACTTTGTACAATTCACGTTTAAAACCGCGTTATCGCGGCTTTTGCAACAGTCTGTGTTTTCTTCAACTATTCAAGATCCATATTGTTTATAAAATTTTGTTATTTAATTCATAAAGTATGAAGTATAAACCAATCGTTCTGACTTTGAAATAAACTTGCTACTACAATACCTACTTTCAATGCAACTTATATCAAACCATTGGCTACCAAAGTATGATTATGCTTAATCAGATATTGACACTACTAACAAACAATCTTATTTACAAAAGTACGATGACAATAAACAATAACAACAATTATTACTCTACCTTCCTTGTTAATTGCTCTCTGATGTGAGTACGCCTTGTTTGGTGTTTGCGTAGACACTTGTCACACACTCTATTCCCTTAAATGACCTTTTTTCACTCACTTTTCACAATTCCCTGGTTTGACAGTCTCTCACCGGACTTCTTCACTTAACTTTTCACTTTGTTTAAATCGTCTTATTTATTATTTTTACGTTTTTCACAAAACTTACTTCTTTTCTTAACTGATGTTTATTTTATCAATTTGCATTTAAGAAGCCGTTAACTCACTTTTCACTCATCCGGCTCAAAGGACCATGTTAAGCAAGTGTTGTTATTTAACTTGCGTCAACAGTTCATGAGGCTTTTATGTTCCTCGATTGTAGGTTTATTTCACTGATTCTTTTATTTATTCTTTTATTTATTCGTTCCGCAAACATTGATACATTTTGCTCCTTTGTTGAAATAATATTGCAATCAGATATTTAACAGTAGTATTGATTCTAAAAACATTTCTTGCATTTAATTATATTATTTTTAATACATTTGGATGATCGTTTCCCCAATAGTACCTATTCATTATTTTGAGTTTAGTGAACATTTTGCCATGTAGGTACACAAAAGAAATTAATTACTTAAAAAACTTATGAAATTATGAAAATATATTATTAATATATTATTATGAAAATATCTACCAATAATGTGGGAAAGACAAATTTAAGATTTAATTAAATGTTCAAATATTCCTCATTCCTCAATTGACGGATAAGCAATACCGCACTCTAAACGATCGTAAAATTCCTTTTTTACATTAGTTAGTTGGTGCATTGATATTCTATTGCATTCTGCAGGAATAGCATTTCTTAGCTTAACTAAATTTTTAAATTTTTTATCCTAAATTTATTAATAATTAATTAATAAATAATAAATTATTTTGTAACTCCGTATTTCTGAACAGCAAACTTGACAGTGATATTGTAAATTTTTTATTATTTGAAGTGTCATTGTTAAAACTCCTGATGTTTCTATTATTGCTCACTAATGCAGGGCTTATAATAAATTACAAAGTTGTCAAAAGGTTTTAGCAGTTAACTCCTACTACAATTACTGGTTGACCGAAAGGGGCTAAAGTTTGTCTTTTGCGTGGAGCTCTTCCCACTGTTTAACGAATTCTAATAGACTTTTTTCTGAAGTAATTAGTAAAGCCAATATTTGACCACTTCAAAATGAGAATGTCTATGTCCCGCCCGTCGATGCAACATGTAGAAAAATATAATGATATCTTTATTTCGGCACGTATAATAAATTGGCTATATTGAGTTTATCATACCGATAAGACGCAAGTAAAAAAAAATGAAACATCACCCCTAGGTTGTTTCTTGATTAAATTTCAATCATTTATATTTAATGATTTTGTGCTTATGCATTTTTAATAATAAACGGTATAAATCGATTGCCATTAAATCTCCTTTTCCAGACTTTTTAATGGATTAAGCTAAAAATTTGGCTAAAATATACAAAAGGATTAAGTTTCTCTTGTCAGGCTTAATAAAACCATTTTACAGTAGTTGGAGCGATCAATTTCAGTTTAAAGCTATAGATGTAATCTGTGCGGACTAAGCTACTGTAAGTTGTAAACATAATAAATTTGTAAATCTTAGACATGAGATTAGTTTAAGCCATGAGCGCGTAACATGTTTTACCATAATAATTCCAATCAGGTATTTTGGCCAAGAAAAATAGCTTAAAATTATTTACTATTAGTTCTTTTATTAATTTCAATGTTGGCCGCTAGAGGAAGTAAATAAGTTCAGTTCAGTTTTTTTTATCACTAGCTCAACAAATAAGGCCATGGGGGAAAGCCAAACGTTTATTAAAATATTGATAGCTCCGGCTTGGTCGAATAAAATTAAGCTAATTTGGTCTCGTTTTATTTTTGCATGTTTGCTTTAGTTTTTGTATTGGAAATTCCATTAAACGATCGATTTATTTTCACATGGCTAAAAGAAGGGTCAAAAACGAAAAATTCACTTAAAACCACATATTGAAATATTATTTCTAGCCGAAGCTATTGACATACATATCAGTTTAAACATACTATTTTGGGTGCAAATAAGTTTATACTGAATATGGATTACTGCACTGCTACTGAATTATGAAAATATTAAACAAGAAGCTTGTGACTTCCTTGACGCTCGAATTATTTTCTGTCACTGCAAAACTCAAGTTTTTTTCAAGTTGATAGCAGAGCACGCAGCCGTCAAATCCAAACCATAGGAATACTGCAAGCAGTTTTCCTTATCTTACGGATCATGTCAGCTCCCGTTGTGGATCTTGTTTAAAAAATAAGTTGTTTCACCCTCCCCCAAAGGGACAAATCTAAGCAAATCAACATGCGGTTTTTACTCTTTTTTGACTCTTCTTAACCATGCAAAGAAAAGCAAAATATGTTGGTATTTCAACTAGCCTGCCTCCCACTGCAAAAACTGAAACGACATAATTTATATTATAGACAATAAAGCAAACGGGGACAAAATTCGCCCAATTGTATTAAACCAATCGGAGTTACCAATATTTTGTAAAAGAAACCTTTGCTCTTCGCCCAATACTTTATTTGATGAGCTAGATAAACAAAATTCAGAACTCAAATTATTCAAAATTTTCTAAAGATTGCAATGCAAACATTTATAATATACCTAAACTAGACAAATTAAGGAAAAACCCCGTTTTTCTAACTGATCAGTAGTATTACACCTTCTAGCGGTCAGCATAGAAGAACACAACAAATAAGAATAAGAGAAGAGTTAAAATAAAATAATATGCCTAGTTTCCAAATTCATTTAAAAAATTAAAAAAAAATATAAATTAATTTATGAAGTATATACGGAAAAAAATTTAAATTTTTTTCAAACTTTTTTAATGTACCATGACCTAAATTTAAATCCTTAACAACCTTTGTTCATAGAACGTTTATACTGTATACTAGGTAATAAAATTATTCCCGCAACGTTTAAAAAATTGTTTTTACTTGATGTTATTTCTTACATACCTACTTTTAAAGTGTAAGCAGCAATAAAAAAATCCATAGATAATATTTATTACAGCATTTTTATGGCATAACGTCAAAGTCAAATATATATATTAGTGAGAGTCTTTGAAGCATTACACACCGTACGACACTTCTTACCTTTAAAATAAAATAAAAAAATTGTTCTTCCTTAACCATCTATAACCTAGTATTAGGACCAGGCCGAATTGAAGCTATTAGTTTAAAAAAACTATACGAATTCTAATTCATTACTAGCAGAAACTCCTTAATACTTACTCACGTTATCGTTAGCGTAACTTGCAAAAACTAGCGGAAATAGGAACACCCTAGTCAAAAGCTCGTTGTTTTTGTAATTTGTTCCTAATTTATTTCATGAGATTTGGGACCCCGGGACCTCTTGGGTTAGGGATAAATTAATTGATTTTTTTGCTGTTTAGTATTATAAGGGATTGCAGGATTATCCTAGTTAAGTATTATATAGCCTTTATTGCTCGGTTTTCATCATGTCATTCAATCTGTTGTTTATAGAAATAATTTAGCTTAAATTAATTACTATAATCATTACAGGTAATTTTTTAAACTTTTTTTTTTTAATTCGATTTCAATAATTATTCTGGGTGTGATAAACAATCTAATATTTTACTGCATATCCGAACTATAAATGGAAACTTCTTACATTGCCAGAAATGGAACTGCAAGCTGGCGACAGTAGACCCCAGACTAACCCCAAAAAACTACACAACTGTTTTATATTTATCGAGTTATTCGAAAAGTGCGTTTTAGAGGAGACTGTAACATTTACTTATGTCGGTTATTTATATTATAAGCTACATAGCCAAGCTTTAATTATCATTAAAAACAAATAATAAGCTGCAAAAAAGTCAATTATAAATGACCGCTGATGAAGCAGAAATTTAGAATTTATGAATAATAAAATATATTATTAAATAGGAAAATAAAAAAAAATTTGGTCTAATAATAACCCAATTTTCAGCGCCACTCTACATCGGTAACAGCAGTTTTTGTCCTTATGGATTCTACCAGGATAATATCTAGTGATATTAACGACACCATTTACATATGGCACGCTGATAACGGCACAGTGCTACAAACTTACTCAGGACCAAGCGAATGCGTTAAAACAATGACAAACATGAAATACGCTGTAGCGACTAATGGGGACACAACCCTGAAGATTTGGTCTCTGATAAAAGATGATGAAAGATATACAATCACTCACTCTGAAGAGATCACGTGTTTTGTGGTGACTATCGATTCCCAACATATAATAACCGGATCAAAGGACATGTCACTGAAAGTGTGGCAAGTAGCTGGCGGGAAACTTTCACAGGTATGGGCCCAAACTATTTTTTTTTATCGAAAGCCTTTTAATGTTCTGTCAATGGTGCATTAGTTGTCATTATTGTCTAATTTTACAAGATCTCGTAAATTGTAGCAAACACAGGGCATACTTTAAATCCTAACGTTCTTTAAAATAGTAGAAAGGGTTTGCGTCTGTAAATGACAGACAAAGGAAGAATATTCAGAAAAAAGTCAACCTCTGAGCAGGATTCGAACCATCTGGTTATCCAGACCAGTGCGCTGCCAATTGCGCTATAGAGGCTATCAAGTACGACATTTTTGTCGGGGTTGCCTTTCCACTGTGGCTCTGCCTCACAAGCCGCCACTGCTTGATAGCGCAATTGGCAGAGCACTAGTCTGGATAACCAGAGGTTACAGGTTCGAGTACTGCTCGGAGGTTGACTTTTTTCTGAATATTCTCTCTTCGTCTGATATGCCGCAAACCCCTTATTTCATAAACGTTTTTTGTTTGTTAGATAGATAATTACTTTAGGGTATTTCAAAAGAAAAATACTCACACAATAAAGGCAAATGGCTCACCCTGTAGTTTATAGTATTTTTGAATTACAACGGGCAAATTAAAGTTACTGGTGTGTTTGCTGTAACTAGAACGTTTTGTTGTTAATATATTAAAATTGAATGAAAAGAATGACATGTTCGAACCTTTAATCTATATTTTCTGTGCGCATGGTGTAACCCAGCTTTGGCAGCTGAAGCTGTGGACTTTTATACACTGTGAATTCGAACTAGACAGAGCAGTTTGGGATCCCACAAGGGCTATGGTAAGGATATCATAGAAGGAGGTGACTAGGATAGTAAAAATGACACTCGGTTGGATGTGGCCTAGGTTAAAACACTGAGATGCTACAGCGCGTTAAGTATTCAAAAATATCATTTTTCAAACGACAATAGATAATATCTTAAAAATAAATCGTTTCAGGTATAGGAAACATCAACAGTAACTTGCTCCTTAGACAAAAAAGTTATAAAGCATAATAAATCCAGGTACTTCTCATTTAGTAGTCGAATTTTTCCATACATTACCGGCGAGTAGGTAATTATCATAATTAGCATGGATCTATAAAACCTGAGCCAACTAAGACTTTTGCAAGACAGATTGTTAGTTAGTATAATAAAATGAGTAAGATTTTGCTATTTTGGTCTCGGAAACATTTTTGCTGTTCCTCAGTGTAATTTTTATCGGAAAGATATTCTGCGGATAGATTTTTGTCTGAATGTAATTATTGTTTTTTAAATGTTTCACCGACGATTCCATTTAAAAAAATATAACTTTTTATTGTATCTTTCTTTTCGACATCCTGTGTATAGAAAATTAATTTTCTCATATGGATTTGTTACAACCAAAATTTTTGGTGCGTTTAGTTTCTCTGCAATGTTTACGAGTTTTTGAAGGATTAAATTACACGAATAAATGCTCGGTATATAACGTAAGCATTTATATTTGCTGTGACTAGCCTTCCGGCTCCGGTATTCATACGAATCCCGACTGTATTATGACTTTTAAAAGTGACGTCATCAGCGACTGGGATTTGTTTTGAATACCGGCGCGACACAGCAATATTTACATGTGAGCCGGGATCCGTAATCCGTAGTTACTTCAACTTTTCATATATTTTTTGAACGATGCGCCACCATATAATATGAATGGTCGGTAGTAAAAAATGGTAGCTATGTAATGTTTTGTTAAACTCGGTATTTACATAGAACAACGTGAACGTAGTATATCCAGTAATTAAGATCCGTAAAGGCATTACATTTCTAGTAAAGTTTCGTTTCTTCCCTTTCGCCTTTCGCCAGATCCATCCTCAGAAGCGTTTTACCATATCACGGCTTGTCAGTGAATCTAGAATCTGACTAAAGGGGATAGATCACGAAAATCGATGGAGGCAAGTTAGGAACACCCGTATTTCCGAAACGGCTGAAAATAAGTATCAACAACTATATAGCTTTAGAATCGGATCGCCAAATGCAATTCAATCGTCTAGTTATTTATGAAGGTTGCCATTTAAAAAATTCAAAATGGCGTCGTATCTGAAAATTTTTGACATCTGTCTGATTTGACTATAGCGCAGATCGTTTGCTCACGGGAAATTATGTCACTGTGAAAAAAATTAGGGTGTCCAGCTTAGAAGGTATATTTATTAAAGGGGTAAGACACTTAAAAGACAAAATCGATGGAGGCAAATTAGGAACACCCGTATTTCCGAAACGGCTGAAAATAAGTATCACCAACTATATACTTTTAGAATCGGATCGCCAAATGCATTTCAATCGTGTGGTTATTTATGGGGGTTGCCATTTAGGAATATTTAAAATGGCGTCGTATCTGTCACTTTTTGACATCTGTCGGATTTGACTATAGCGCAGATCGCTTGCTCACGGGAAATTATGTCAGTGTGAAAAAAATGAAGGTGTTCAGCTTGGAAGGTCTATTTATTAAAGGGGTGAGACACTTAAAAGACAAAATCGATTTAGGCAAATTAGGAACACCTTAATTGAAAATTAGATATTTGATTTTTTGAAATGTAGTATAAATGTCAAAATATGTCATTTATTGTTTTGACGCCATACAAAAATATGCTGGTTGTGTCATTCAAATATGTTATGGTTGCAGTGCCATAGTAATGGAGCATACCTTTAAACAATTTAAACAATGAGGGAAATGGAAGAGGGAAGTAGACGTAGGTAATGTGACACTTTGAAGCCTTTAATAAGGTTCGTAATGTCAACATTACATGTATGGTTGTAAATAAACAGTATTACTGATTAGTTTTTTAGTGTGTTGTTGATTTTTGCAATAAATCTGAAAACACTTAATATTTCCGAAACAGTTGAAGATAGGTATAGGATATTGTACGTGTAATATGTCTAGAATTTTCTGAACAATCCAAAAATTGAATAATATACAGGATGTTGCATTTAAAATAAGAAAGTTAGTATTGGCCACTGTTACATGACACACCCTGTATAAAAAGTTTTTATTGTGAAAAATGTGCAACTAGAAATACCAACCGACGTGTCCGAGCGTTTTTTCGGACACGCCTCCATGTATTTATTATCGAATTTATTCCATTTGGCTGATACACACTGTATAATAAGCCCAAATAATCTGCTTGCTCTGAGTTAAAAAATTTATAGGTCTTTTCATAACCCAACTATTTAATTTCGCATTTGTCTCTCTCTCTGTTGTTAAAAATGTCTAGACATGTCAGTCATCAAAACTATTTGAACATATCTATTAACTAGGATACTTTTTTAAATATCGATATTCGATATCAAATTTTCAATATCGCACAGCGCTAGTAACCACTGTCGTTATTTTAAGACGGAAAGAATCTTATTTAACCACAAATAAAAAATTGCAATAAAATTAATAGCTGAACACTACAACTATAAAACAAATATCTATTAAAGTAGGACATACAAAAAGTATCAAAATAAACATATTAAACTCGCGACCAATGAACAACATTGAAAATTTTGGGCCTGATTTGAAAGTTATACAGTTACTCATTAAGAAGTGATTCTCAAACATACAGAGTGGTCGAGCGAAAATCGGGTAGAAGATTGCACGAAAAACTAAGAAATTCCGCAAAACTGTCTACAGGGGTTTTCACTTAAAACTCCGCACGCCCATATCTCGAAAACGAATATGAATATTTAATTTCTGTAAAAAGTAGTCAATGTATGGGGTCAAGTAGATATTTTTCAAAGCTTAAAAAATTCGACGCCTACTAAGAGCTAAGCGTCGCGACGCGTCGAAACTATAAATCGATTGCATTGACTTTAAAATTACGCGCATGCGAAGTACATGTTATTTATAAACTTTTTTGTTATTTACTCGAACTTATTTATTTTACTCATTTCTGAGTTATACCGGTTTATAGTAAACATTTCTTGATTGACAAAAAATGCAATTACGGATGATTTTTACAAGAATGCCATGAATATTAGTTACTATGGCAATCATTTTTACCGCAATTGTTTTAAGTGCAATTACAAGCGACAGATGTTGTCATTGCTGCGTCAAAGATATATTGTCACATTTTGTCACAAGAAATATTCAAACTTGTTCGGTTTAAACAAAACTAACAATAATTATATGAAAATGGTTCAATTTAGCAATGAGGAAAAAGTAGACATGTTACTGGTGTTTGGAGAATGCAGGTCCAAATGTAGAGAAGCAAAAAGAGTTTACGCACAGCGTTATCCGCGTAGAAGAATCCCCGATGCAAAAACCTTGCCAAGTTTTTGTAAAAACTTAAGAGAATATGGCAGTTTCGTAAAACCTAAGAGAAATAGAGAAAAGACGACTACAAATGATGAAAATACTGCTGCTGTAATTCAGCAGGTTGATAATAACCCCAAGATATCCCTATCAAAAATAAAAGAAAATACCGGTGTTTCCATAAGTTCATCGTCGAGAATTCTAAAGAGAAACTCTTTTCGCCCTTACAAAACTAAACTGGTACATAAATTAAAACTAGGTGATCCCGCTAGAAAAATGGATTTTTTAGCAAGATTTGCCGATTTGTATAGCCAAGATGCAAATTTTCTCTTGAACATTCTATGGAGCGACGAAAGTCGATTCCATAATAATGGAATCGTGAACAGATACAACTGTCGTTTTTGGTCCGAAAACCATCCTCGTTGGATTACAGAAAAAGGTAATCAGCGAATTTTTGGCATCAATTTTTGGTGCGGCATAATAAACGGATTCCTTATTGGACCTCACTTTTACGAAGGCACTTTAAATGCAGATCGCTATTTAAGATTTCTTCAAACTACACTTCCGGAACTGTTAGAAGAAGTGCCCTTTGAGACTAGAATGAATATGTAGCTACAGCAGGATGGAGCGCCTGCACATAATGCCGTAATTGTAACGAGGTATTTAGACAGAGAATACCCCAATAGATGGTTTGGTACTAATGGACCGATAAGGTGGCCGGCGAGGTCCCCGGACCTTACACCACCAGATTATTTTCTTTGGGGTCACCTAAAGGACGTTGTCTATGAAGAACCTATCTAAGATATGGCTGATCTTATTAACAAAATTAGTGCAGCGTGTGTCGCTATTACAAGAAGGACGCTCCTACAAGTGACCCAAGCTCATCTGTTAAAAGTTTTTAATGGTGTGTTCGAGCAGATGGACATAATTTTGAACAACATTTTTATTTTGTTTTATCATCTAGTTAAGTGCAATAATAATTTTGTTCCTTAGCTTAACTCAGAATTATGTAAGTAGTTAATTGCCAATAATAATTTTTGTTTATTAAAAAAATTATCTTGCAAGCCAAAATTATTGTAGTTAGCTAGTGTAAGAACGACGAATGTTAAAAAAAGATCAAGAAATAAATTTAAATTTTTTTAACATATGTAGCAGAAATTTAGTAATTAGACATTTTTAATGAATAATATTGTGAAAAATATTCGAATTTTGGTAAATAATATTAATTATGTTTTCTTCTTCGTATGCAAGTTAGTTTTTGAATCGATTATTATCGAAAACGTTCCTTTAAATCGTGTCTAACTAGGAGTACCTCTATATTGCAAAAAACGTTAAGGTTTTCTAATTTGAAACAAAAAAGTATAAAAAGCAATATAAAAAAAGTTAAGATATATTTTGACTCCGCCCTCCCCTATTTCTGGCACCCCTTTTAGATTGTTGACGTTTTAACCACAATAGTTCGATTCGACGTGTAAAGCTCAGTAGAATACCTAAACTTTATGTTTGTATCTTTATTAGTTTTGACAACATTAGGGAAAAACACCTTCGGAGTCTCCCCTTTGGGATCCCGTACCTCGGTTATATGGGACAAAATCTTACATGAATTTCGGACCCTATTTTGATCCGATCTACCCGATCCCTAATAATTGACCATACCTTTTAGGACACCCTGTATGTTATAATTTAGATGGTTTAGATGCATGTTTCAAAAATAATTTACATTATAAAGGGTGTCCCAAAATGTGTGTATGATATAAACTTTAAATGGGACACCCTATCATTCTTATCACTTTAATATAGGGCTTTTAAGGTCAGAAGTTGGTAGTTTTTAAAAAAAATTAGCGTCTTTGTAAAAAAACGCCCTATATTCCATGACATTTCTGGGAGACCTAAAAACAAATGAATAAAAAACGTCCTTATAAATGTTTGTTTTGTGTGTTGTATTATATAATGATACTACTTTTGTTTTTAAATAATTAGTTTTATGCAGGATATTGAAGAAAACACAAATTATGAGTTTTCCACGATTTTTTAAATGGTATATTATAATTTAAAAGAAGGAATATATGAAAGATGTATATAGTTAATACTTAAATTTAAAAGGGTAGCATTCATTAAACATATTATATACACTAGACACCTAAACTTTACATTAATTTAATATCGGACGGTCCTGATTTTAACAAAAATTTACATAAAAACTGGATTCAATTTAAGAGTTAAATCAAAAAGATTGCTACAGCTTTTATTTAATATCACATTTAGTACGTTCAAAATCATTTGTTTTTCTGGAATGTCAATTGAGGAACTTTGGAGCAAAATGGAAAACCCATTATAAACAAATTTTGGAAAAAACGATTTTCCTATAGCACATAACGCACTATTTCGTTTGGTTTATTAGCATATTACAGTATTTAGGGCATCACAATAAAACTCCCTACAATAAAAATTTCAAAAATGATATTTGTAAAAGGAAAATACATATAATAAAAACAAAAATGGATTTGTTCGGTTTTGGTAACACTGTTTTATTTGGTTTGGCTTGAAAAACTCTTAAAAACTGTTCAGAAACAAAAGTTTTTAACAAAAGACTAAATAACAAGAGACGGTTAACTCTCTTTAAGGCTAAACTACATAACAGAATTACATATGGATCGCAGATTCCTCTTCTAAGCAGTCCCACTTATTACTCATTTATCCTCTTCCTGAGATATGTCCTCATTATTTTCACCTTGAGTTACACATAACAGCATCTTGTACCATGCAAAATTTTCGTGACTTTCCCACTCTTTCCCATTAGCTGTTTTAAACATTTTAATTTCATTTTGGGGAATGTCATCCTTCATTGACTTCAAAGAGAAAAATGGTTTAAAGTTCTTTCTTCTTTTATAAACAGATCTGTTGATTTCCTATTGCGCTTAAATCGCTAATGCTGAAAGCATGCAATTAAAATATAAATTTCTTTAGATGTTTGAACCCATATTCTTTATAGGGAGATTCGCATTAAGTCCGATATTCCAACAATTATATTTAGGTGCAACTCCTTTGCATCAAAAATGTCTTACCGTAAAACCCTTATACTCCCAACTTGTAAATAACGGCCAATATATTTATTGGATTTTTTCTGACTATATTTTCTACATGCTCAAAAACTGTCCGCGGGCAGAAAACTATACAGGGTAAGTGATGACAATTTCTGTAATATTCCATAAATGACATGGAAATTCACATTCACTAATTCGGTAAAATAGGCTACTCGACATATTGGATTTATTCGGTTTTCAACCAAAAGCCTGTTTATTCGGTTTTACACACCGATTTCGTACCTAAAATTTAGGAGGATTTGTTCGATTGTACTCAGTACTAGGTAGGTAGTAAGATAATGTATTTTAACAAACGGAATCGAGATTCGCCCCCAACTCAATTTTTATAAAAAGTGGTTTATTCAGTCTAACTACAAAGCTTCTTAATTTAAACTTGCTTAATACTATCATTTACGACATTCAGCAATAATTGCACGGATTGAATTGGTAAGTAATATTCACTCAATTTCAATAACTTTCCACCAATTAAAACGTTTATTTTTGGCCAACAAGGGCCTAGTAACACTTCTTTCGAGCTTAGTTATATACTGAGGTACCACAGTAGGTACACAAAGTTATTGATTTTTATCTCCCAAACAAAATTTGAATATAGTGCTTTGACCAAATTACTGTATGTCTTAAAACATTGATCTAAATGGTAAACAATTTCTTAAAGCATTGAGTATTTTCCAAGGATAAATACCATTCCAACTATTTCTTGCACGCTTAAAGTCACTTTACAACAGTGACTTATATAAATACAATATTTAGTAATGTATCATACAATGTTGCCAATCGGAGCACTTTAGAGCGATTTTCGCACTTCTTAACAGGAGGGTGCACCTTTCTCGCACCCTAACTAAATCGCACTTTTTGGTCTATATTAACTCAAACTAACCGATTTCACTATACAGGAAGTTTCAGAAGTACCATACTTAACTTAAGGGGGAGATTCCTTATGATATTCGAAAAGAAAAAGTTCATATGAGCATGTGTACGGAGTTGCTCCGTTTATGATTTACAGGGTGTTAAAGTTTTTTAGGTGAAATCGGTTTTTTATAATTTAATTAAATATCCTTTTCCCGATTTTATTGAAATTTGGTACCGTTATTAATAGTGATAAGGGGCTTAATAGCCCTAAGTAGATTAAATTTATTACGTCCAGTGGCGTCCCGGAGAGCACCTTAACGAATATCATTAACAAGAAAATGTACGCCACTGACTTTTTTCTAATTTAGATATTATTTTCGGATTTACCAACCAATAATACAACTTTTTTGTTCCTCGAATTGATTCCGTATCCGTAATTTAATGTCAAAAAATACATAGATTTACAAATTTGACAGATGAGACGCCATTTTGAATTTTCTTAAATGGCAACCCCCCTAAATAACCACACGATTGCATTGCATTTGGCGATCCGATTCTAAAACTATATAGTTGTTGATACTTATTTGCAGCCGTTTCGGAAATACGGGGGTTCCTAATTTGCCTCCATCGACTTTTTCTTTTAAGTGTCTCACCCCTTTAATAAATAGACCTTTTAAGCGGAACACCCTAATTTTTTTACAGTGACATAATCTCCCCTGAGCAAGCGATCTGCGCTATAGTCAAATCCGACAGATGTCATAAAGTGACAGATACGACGCCATTTTGAATTTTTTTAAATGGCAACCCTTATAAATAACTAGACGATTGAATTGCATTTGGCGATCCGATTCTAAAACAATTTATTTATTTATTGCAAATAGGGATACAACAGACACTAGTCCACTAAGCATCCACATCTTGGTATTAGCTAGTGGGAATTAATATACAATATTATATTATAATAAACAATTATAAAAAATAATCAATTGTGACATAATACTTAATACTAAAGGTTTACATTAAACCTTTGACATACTTCTTAAACCCAACCGCAGACATATCGAACACTTCCATGCTCAAATTAAAATCGTTATAAGAACGAGTTGCTCTACAAAGAGGAGAATTTTTGGCAGAATTTGTTTTTCTCAACGGTATATTAAAAATATTTTGGAGCCTTAACTCTCTAACTGGTAAATTAAAAATTAACTTAGGTCTAAGCATAGGCGAGTCGACAAGACCATTCACCAATTTATAAACCATTATGAGATCGAAAACTACCCGTCTTCCAGTCAGTCATAATTGAAAATTTTTCTAGAGTTGGTTTATAATTGCCATTGACAATAGCTACGTCTGTCTTACGCGACAAGAATCGCAAAAATTTGTTTTGAATTCTTTCCAGCCTCTGCTGATAAACCGCGTACTGAGGGTTCCAAACAACTGATGCAAAATTTCTCTCCCCTTTAATAAATAGACCTCCTAAGCTGAACAGATACGACGCTATTTTAAATTATTTTAAATGGCAACCGCTGTAAGTAACCACACGAGCGAATTGCATTTTGCGATCCTATTATTAGATTTATTCCCTTAATTGCGGATAATTCAAAATAGCGACGTATCTGTTTAGCTTAGAAAGTCTATTTATTAAAGGGGTGAGACACTTCAAAGACAAAATCGATGGAGGCAAATTAGGAACCCCCGTATTTCCGAAACGGCTGAAAATGAATATCAACAACTAAATGGTTTTAGAATCGGATCGCCAAATGCAATTCAAGCGTGTGGTTATTTATGAGAGTTGCCATTTAAAAAAATTCAAAATGGCGTCGTATCTGTCACTTTTTGACATCTGTCGGATTTCACTATAGCGTAGATCGCTTTCTCACAAGAAATTATGTCACTATGAAAAAAATTACGGTGTTCAGCTTAGAAGATATATTTATTAAAGGGGTGAGACACTTAAAAGACCAAATCGATGGAGGCAAATTAGGAACCCCCGTATTTCCGAAACGGCTGAAAATGAATATCAACAACTAAATGGTTTTAGAATCGGATCGCCAAATGCAATTCAATCGTGTGGTTATTTATGAGAGTTGCCATTTAAAAAAATTCAAGATGGCGTCGTATCTGTCACTTTTTGACATCTATCGGATCGGACTATAACGCAGATTGCTTGCTCACGGGAAATTATGTCACTGTGAAAAAAATTAGGGTGTCCAGCTTAGAAGGTCTATTTATTAAAGGAGTGAGACACTTAAAAGACAAAATCGATGGAGGCAAATTAGGAACCCCCGTATTTCCGAAACGGCTGAAAATAAGTATCACCAACTATATACTCTTAGAATCGGATCGCCAAATGCAATTCAATCGTGTAGTTATTTATGGGGGTTGCCATTTAAGAAAATTCAAAATGGCGTCTCATCTGTCAAATTTGAAAATCTATGTATTTTTTGACATTAAATTCGGCTTCCTTATTGAAAATCATTGAGAAATATGTAATTTGTTTCTTATTATAGTCAGCAGGAAAATCGCCAATCGGGTGAGACACTTAAAAAAATGTCCCTGTACAAAAAAAAATACCTATGTATTTCAAAATGAATTAGCACATTTAAATTAAAAATAAAATATTTTTTTTTTAATAATGATACAAAAACAAATGCAACGGTTAATCAAAGCAAATGTTGAAAATGGCCCCCTTCTGATGTAACGCACGAATGCAATCATCTTACCATTGATTCTCTTACACGTTCAAAAATGCCTGCATTATTTCGTATCGCATTGCAATTTTCAATAATTCGAATTCTTAAGTCGTTTTTATCTAGTACAGGCGTCTTGTATACATGTTAGGTGTCCCTTTAATTAATAGTCTAGAGTCTAGAGCTTGCACGCGTTGAATATGGTATGGGTATAGTTGATAAAGATGCAAAACCATCCAAACAGTTGATGCACTTATTTGAAGTTGCACTGCTACCTTCCTGGCTCGTTAAAGGATCATCTTCTATCTCTCGAAGTTCTAACTCGGACATGGTTACTATTGCAGGTCTGCAACGAAGCTTCGTACTACGTTTAAAACTCCCAGTCTCACTCAATCTTGCATGGAGCTGTCTAAATATTTTGACACATGGCAGTACTCTGTTTGGATAACGCTCCTGATAAATTCGCCGAGCTACTTCAGCATTTCTATTTGCTAGGCCATAATTAAAATGCATGTGAGCCATTTCAGCGTTAGTAAAGTTATTTTTTTTGACTTGTTATTGACAAAACAGGTAAGTTAGACATCGAAACTTACCTTTACCTCATATTTTAATTAACTTTGAAATACATGTTGTATTATTAGTTGGTAAATCCGAAAACAAATATCAAAATTAGGAAAAATCAGTGGAGTACATTTTTTCGTCACTAATATTCGTAAAGGTTCTCCCCGGGACGCCACTGGACCTAAAAATTTAATCTCGTTACAGCTATGGAAGTCCCTTATCATTATGAATTACGGTACCAAATTTCAATAAAATCGGGAGAAGGATATTTAGGGAAATTATAAAAAACCGATTTCTCCTAACAAACTTTAATACCCTGTATATCAAAAACGGGGCAACTCCGGACACATGTTTATATGAACTATTTCTCTTAGAATATCATTAGGAATTACCCACTTAAGCTACGTACCGTACTTCTGAAACCCCCTATATATTTTTAAGAAAATTATTAATTTTTAGAATTTTTGGTGCTGTAAAAATCGCACCCTTCAACTCGAAATTACACCTTTCTCCACGACACGCAGCACAATTTAACTTTTGGAGGTTAAGCACAATTTTTATAAATTCATATTTTGTTTAGGAAATTGTAAGCAACCATACACTGTCAAAATATGTGTTACCATAGGGCGCGGTTGGCCAAAAATAAATGCTTTAATCAAAGTTACTAAAACTGATCGAATAGTGCCAAATTGATTCTTTGCATATAATATGAAAAATGTTACTGTTGAATTTCCAAGTGAATCCCTGCAATTATTGCTGAATACCGTAAATGATGGTTTGAATCGATATTTCAGAAAAAGCGCTAGTTTTTGACACACTTTTGCTTCTGATTACCTCATTTGGTAACCAAGTATAGCAATCCGGTCTTTGAATGTGCCAATGTCAATACAAATTTGCAGGTTATGCATGGCACATTGGAAACCGTGATTATTACTTAGTACTTAGTGTGATACCAAATGGAAGCTGATTAAAAGGTAATATATTATTTGAAAATTTTCATTTAAAAAAAATTGAGAATACTGATATTGTTTGTTGTCGTGAATATCCTATATATAAGTAAAATATTTGGAAGCAAAATTAGTATTACTATAAACCACAACATCCAAAGGAAATTTTTGTAAGCACATACTTTATTCATTTGTGTTTAAGTCTTCCTCAAATGTCTGCATTACACGGCATGTTTTGAAAGGCCCTTCAGTTTTAATGTAGCCAGACTATATAATAAGGTCCATGCTAGCATAACATTTTCTACTGGCATCAAGTTTAAGCTGGCAGTTCATAAAATTTCCCGTTTAATTTACTCTGGATTATTCTGCAATTCCTGTTAATAAACGCAAATCATATAAGATATTTTTATTAATGTTAAAAAATGCATTTTTGTTGTTAACTTCTTTACTTTACTTTGGTCTCTTCTTGAATTATATCACCTATACATTCTAGGATATTATAACGTTAGTTTGGTTAGGGCCACTAGATCAATCGCTCGTTAATGTCTTAGGTAAATTCAACATATTGTTAACTCTAACAAGATAAATATGTCCTATCAGGAGGATAAGTTAGCTGTAGCTGAAAGTAGCAGATACCCTGTTAACAGAGGGATTATAACCTATATTTTTAGTTTTTTTCTTTATAAAGCTGTAATTTGTAATTAAATTAAACGTTTTATCCCAATAAAACTGGAGGAATTAATAGATGTTGAATTGTTTTCGGACGATAGTGACGAGGAAATTGAAGATAACTTTAATTTTATCCTTCGAAAGTCATATACAGTTAGACCGCGGACCAATCATTTGGAGTTTTGGGATAATGAAGAATTTATATGCAGATTTAGATTAAGCAAACAAGCTTCCGAGTTTTTATTGCTACAACTTAAAGATATTATTCGTTTTCCCACAGCGAGGTAGATATAAATACATACTATTACCTATATAATATAATAAGTATATAGTTTAGGTGTTTTTAATAGATTGACATTTTTAAATAGAGCAAAGCAATTAATATATAAACAAGTAATTAATAATCATTTTCCTACTTGCTATATCCTTTTTTAGAAATTATGCTTTAACTCCGGCACAACAAATTTTAATTACTTTAAGATATTTTGCTTGTGGAAGTTTTTTAAAAGCAATGGGAGACTTTGCTGGAGTACACGAGACTACGGTATCTGCAGTGGTAAGACGAGTTTCTAAAGCCCTCTGTTTAATAAAACATAGATTTATATCTATACCAGAAGCTGACGAAATTACCGAAATACAGCAAGGCTTCTACGAAATTGCTGCATTTCCGCGAGTAGTTCTGGCCATTGATGGAACCCACGTCAGAATTCAATCACCAGGTGGACCATTGGCAGAACAGTTTCGATATTGAAAGAGTTTTTTTTCACTCAATGTGCAAATTGCTTGCGATTCTAAGTTGAGAATACGCAATATTGTGGCTAGATGGCCAGGTTCTACATGTGACAGTTTCATTTTCAAGATTAAAAGCCATTTTTGACAATGGAATGGAAAACTGTTTAATGATGGGGGACAGTGGATATGCCAGTTCAAAATACCTAATGACTCCAATATTGGAACCCAGGACTCGTGGTGAACAATTGTATAACGAAGCACAAATCCGAACTAGGAATCCTGTCGAAAGAACTATAGGTAAGTACGTTTAGTTTACCACGTACCTACCTACATCAACAAAAATACCTGGCCTAATAATTCTAAATCAAAAATAATAAAATGTTAAACAAAATACAAACTCTTTCAGTGGTTTGTATTGTTATACATTTTATTTAAAAATGAAGTTACTTTACAGAATGGTTTGTTTCATATTTATTTTAGTTCCTTACTTTGTGTGTTATTTTTAGAAGTTTGGAAAAGAAGGTTTCCGGTTCTATCCCTAGGAATGCGTGTGAGAGTTGAGACGGTGCAAGATATCATAGTAGCCACAGCAGTGGTACATAATATTGCTCTAAGATTAAATGAAGCGGAACCTCCTGTCGATGAAGAATTACAGAGTTATATTAATGAAATTGTACCTGTTCAAAATGAGATGGGTGGTGATGCGTTTAGACAGGAACTAATTAACCATTATTTTACTAATATGTAGTATTTAAAATGTTGGATTAATTTGTTGCCATTTATTTATGTGGCGAAAAAAACGAAAACTTTAACTCAATAATATTAATATCTAACTAAATGAAAAAATGTTCAGTGTTTTATGTTAAAGTAAGATACACATAAGAAATAAATATAATAAATAATTTATTTATAATGTATTTTTATTTCAAAAAATTTGGTAGGCACAGGCTAGTTGCAAATGATATATGTAAGGTCCTAGTGTTAAATAAATTTACATTTACTTATAACATTAACATTAAAAAATTTTAAAAAATATTTCAATAAGGTAGGTAAAGTAAGAGAGGACACCAAAGAAATTTTACATAAAATTAGAAAATGTTGGTAGAATTAAGAATCTTTTTAATGTTTCTTCCTTTATTCGTTTTTCTAGAATTTTAATTTCTACATCTAACTTGGCAGCTTTTAAATTTTCCTCTGCAATTTTAATTCTTAAACCATTTTCTTCTTTTTTTATTTTGGATTCTTGTTTATAAAAATCGCCTTGAAGTTCTACAAGGTTTATTTTTGCTTCAGCCAAAGTGCTTAGGTTGTTTGTAGCTTCAATTTTGCTTATTAGGTGCTTTTTTCTTTTTGCTAAAATAATAAATTCGATTTAATAATATGAATAATGAATTACCAGAAAAAATATTTTTGGTTTTAAATTGTCTACATACATACATCAAAACCAATAATAAATTTAAGTTAGCTTACAAATATACACTACACAAATAAAAAAATTATAAATAATTCACTTATACTTTTTTTGAGGTATTTACTATACCTAGGCTTGTGTAATGTTTGGTAGTGAAACAACTGATCTTACTTTGTAGTTCTTTGGAAAGGGGCTTTTTCAAGGTTTTCCATGTGTGCTGATGGGAAGATGATGGGGTTTGTATTAAGCTCTGCTGAATTTGCATATTTTCTTTAAAGGTTTCTATCTTGCTTGCTCCGGTTGTTTTATCAGAGAGATCATATGATGATAAATCAGCCTGAAAGTAGAGACATTTTTTAAATTCAAAATAAATACTGATAAACGAAACTAATTGATATATCAAGTCCCTTATTAGTGTACTGTAAAACTTACTGATTGTGGGTCAAACTCTATAAAAATTGTTTCTTCGGCAAGTGTGTCCTGCTCGTTGGAGTTAGTAGTTTTGTTATCAATAATTATTGTTGACTGTTCCAAATTAGTTGTCTCATCTTCTATTTGTACTAAAATCAAAACACCTTTATATTAAAAACAACTAAGAAAACTGAGCGAACCCTCCTGAGTAAGAATAGGCTTGGGTTGTCTAGTATAAAATAGTGTCATAAAATTAAAAATTTTCGGAATGAAGCTGAGAAGCTGAATAAAGAAATTTAGATGCCTTAGCTGCTTTTCATCCAAGATACTCACTAGGAATTACTGTTATTACTTACCATCATCATCATATCGTGGGGGTAATCCATCGACACTTAAAAAAATAATATTGTATATAATTTCCTCAGCGGGAGTAAGAGAAACCTGAGTATATGGTCCACCTCCCGTTTTATACAATTGTGATTTATTATCAGCAATTTTTTTACGTATGTCTTTCTTGATTGTATCATATTTTATTTTTAAGCTTGGTAATGTTCTTGCGGGTCCACTATTGTTGCTGTTAAATTCATTTGTTACTTTACCCCAACAATCCATTTTCTCTTTCCACATAACTGCATCGGTTTGCTTAGATTCGATGACTAAAGCGTGTTTTACTACCGATTTGCATAATAGATCTGTCTCTCGCTGCGAAAAATTCGCAGCCCTTTGTTTTTTTGGGGGTTTTCCATTAGACATTATGGGAATAATTACCGTTTTAATTTATATGTCTATAGTTTAAACTTTTCGCGAAGAAAAATCATAAAAATACGTCATTTGTTTACATTAACCTGGAAGAAACTGTCAAAAACGTAAAATACACATATATTGCGACGTTGCCAAACTGTGCTTGGAATTATCTGATTGTTTTCTACCAAAGAGTTAATTTTGGTTTAATATTGAGATTACATTTTTATCAAGCAGATAAATTTCATCCGTTTGTTTAATAACAAACCCTCTAACTATCGATTGATCTAGCGGCCCTTAGTGGCAATTATAGAGTTTAATTTCATTTTGTTCTGTTACATATTATAGTGATTATTAATTACTGTTTAATTAAACATAACAATATCATAGAGGTTAACTGAGGAAGCTTTGGATAACCTTCGATGCTTGTTATCTCATCATTACAATAAAGTGACTTATTATTATTATTATACAGGGTGAGATTTAGAAGGTAATGTCTCGAAACCGGTTTTTAATACTTTTATGAAATTTTGATGAGGTAATAAGGGATATAGCGGGACATATTTAACCATATTTTTTACATTATACCCCTTGCTTAATTTTCAAGGGTGGGGGGGCAAGTTTGGAATTTTATATGCGATGATGTATTTTGTTACTAAAATTCAAATTTGCGTGAAAAACTATGTAGGTATGTTATCAACAAAATTTTTGACTTGCTCCTCTAGTTACGGAAACATGATTTATTATGTTATTGCAATGAAGAAATAACTTACAACTTAACTTCAAATTATTTAACGTCTACCATGCTTGAGAAGTTGTTCAAAACGTCCCCTTCAATTTCCAAACACTTTCTCACTCTTTGTCTAAATGCATTTCGTACCCGTTCTAACATTTCAGGTGGCACTATAAGCAGGCAGAACGGATTCGGTCTTTCGTATCATCTGAAGTTGTAGGTGCAGTTACTATCACTTTGTCCCTTATAAAGCCCCACAAGAAGGAGTCAAGAGGGGTCAAATCTGGGCACCAAGCAGGCCAGGTGACCGGGCCAGCTGAACCAATCAATCTGTTTTCATATATTTCATTTAAACAGTTATGGGCTGTACTGCATAATGGAGTGGAGCCCCGTCCTGCTGAAACCACATGTCAAGATTGATATGTTGGTTTAATAATTGGGGTAATTGGTTTCTTAAAAAATATGTGTACATTTCTCCATTTAAATGTTCCTCAAAGAAAGGCGGACCAATAACTCCATCCCCGATAATTCCACATCAGACATTGATTGACCAGGGATGTTGATGTGGAACAGTTCTCATCCAGTGGGGATTTTGCGGCACCAAGCAGTGCTGTGGCTGCTTAGCTTAAGGAAAACAACCAAACGAGAGTAAGAAATTAAATTTCTAATAATGAAAAATAAATTAAAATCCTATCTGGCCAATATTATGGAAACTTCATCAGAAAATATTACATTCTTTAAGAACCTGCTATTTTCTTGTAATTGCCTTATGACCCAATTACAAAAGGTAACGCGATTTTCAAAGTCTTGTCTCCATACAGCTCTTGGTGAAGCGTAATGTGGTATGGATAAAACTTGTACAAGTGCAATATGGTACTAGCTGATTTTTGACTCATTCCAACATCTCTAGCAAGCCGCCTAGAACCTAGACGAAGGTTAATAGCTACCGCTCCTAAACCACCAACTATTATGTTTTCGCTCGTTTGAATTCTACTTCGAACTCGTGGTATCGCCTTCAAACTGCCAGTAGTACGACATCTGGTTTTCAACCTTTTAAATGCTATGTGAGATTTCGAACTGTTAGGGAACCTCTCTGTCCATACTAGTGCAGCTTCTCTGTAGCTTTTTCTGCACTCCTCCAAAGTTAACGACACGTCAACTCGCACATTAAATTTCAGTTCCATGTTTTGAGCAATAAACTGAGAAATAATTATTAAAACTCCAAGATTTTCAACTGACGTAAGTAAACATTACGCATTTCTATGGAAACGCATATTAATTCCGAAAAAAGTCGACTTGATTTATTAGTACAATTAATAAGTTTTTTTTTAATTGAATCAAATTTTGGTTAATCATAAGAAAAAAAAAATTTGACTACATACGTAGTTATTCACGCAGATTCGAATTTAAGCAACAAAAATAGATTATTTCATATAAAAATCCAAACTTGCCCCCACCCCTCAAAATTGAGAAAGGAGAAAATATATGATTAAATATGTCCCGCCATATCTCTATTACCTCACAAAAATTTCATAAAATTATTTAAAACCCCTCTCGAGATATTGCCTGGTAACACTTAAAAAAAAAACTCATCCTGTATAGGACGTCTTTCACAGAAAACCTAATTTTTTCCAAAACTACTAACTTAACTTCTGACCTTTATGACCTTATATTAAAGTAATCAGAGGGATGAGGTCTATAATGTAGAATCATAAAATACTGGGTGCCCTATTTAAAAAAAATATATAAAAGTTTATACTATAAAAACTGTTTGGGTTAGTACAATGTAAAATATTTTAAAAACATGCATCTATACCACCAAAATTAAAATACATATAAATATTTTGGCTAAGATTTTTCATTTTCGTATACTCTTCCACCCGATTTTCGTATGACACTGTATAACATCCAATCGAAGGATAGGAGTAAAAGTGTGGCAAGTGGCTGGCAGGAAATGTTCACAGGTAAAGAAAATTCTTTATTAAGAGTGGTTTAAGGGTGGTTTTACAAAGCTTTTGATCGTTGAGTTTGAAGAGTGTCAGAAAGTTTTAGGGGCATGACTTGAGTTCTTGTGAGCTAATTAAGAAGTCAAGCGAATAAAAACTAATATTCCCGGGTGTTGCCAAAAACAAAGACAAATAGTGTGGTTTACTCTTTGGCAAAGAGGTAGTAAAAATTAGATTATGTTTCATGAAACGACACATATTATTTTAAGTGGTAAAACTATAATTATATATTTATAAAGAGTGTCATAGAAAGCTATGTTTCTGATGTTGTACAATATACTTTAAAAATTAGATTTTTTAAATATAAATTCGATACAAACATACTCGTAAGGAACAATATATAAAAAAAAATCATAATTAACTAATTACATCCAACACAAACTGTCTTATTCTCAAACATGCATTTTATTAAAAGTGAAATATTGGGCATAAGTTTAAATTATTAGTTTTTTTAGTTACTATTTTTTACGGTCGTCGGCGTATTAGAGGCCATCTTGAACCGGTCATCGACCGTACTGTTTTTAATCGTGCGGTCTACCGACTGGGGAGTGTGAAACGGCACCTTCATCCTACGAGATATCCGATCTCATCCGGCCTGTCCGGCGTGAATATGATGGTTTTGATGTCGATTCATTTTACACTCTTCCCTAAGACAAGAGCACGCGGTGTTTCCCAAGCGGTCACCCATCCAAGTACTAGCCGCGCTCGACACCGCTTAACTTCGGTGATCTGACGGGAACCGGTGCTTTAAGTGTCGCTAGGCCCTTGCCCTTAAATTATTAAATTTATTATAAAATTACTAAAAATGGATCATAGACAATAATTGTAACGTTTCTGTTAAAATAGAGCTTTTTCTTAATTTGTATAATTTGTTATATGAAACTGAACTGAATCACGTACAAGTAGGCGGCTGTGGTTCATCATGTGTTTTTACCATTTACCGCTTACCGCATTGATTGAAATCAATCGGGCAATATCAATTGAATAATTTTATGGACTTGGCTGTACTTGCTGGAAATCCGTAACGAAAGGATTCTGAAGTAATGTAAACAACTTCTAAAAACTTTTTCAGTATATTATATGATCAAATTGAACATTTGATAAGTAAAACAGGCTCCAATGATCATCGACGTGTTTTCGACCTTCTACACGTCCAGGGTTATTTGTCAATTCCCGGTTGCCGATCAATCTTAGGCCGTTATCTCACCGAAGGCGACGCGAGCGTGATCCAACGCTAAAAATATAGTTGGGCAGTTATTTTTCAGTAAATTAGACGTCGTACCCATCAGTTACAATCAGATTGTTCCCATTAAGGCGATTGCAACAAGAGCCTGAAACGACCAATTGCCGACAAGTCATTTCGCGACAGAACATGCCCGTTTCCTCACAATTAGCTTATGCCATTGTTGTTAGAACGGCAAAGAAAAATGACCAATAATTTTGTGTAAAACTTGTGGAGGAAAAGGATATCACTGAAAAGGCTTGGGCGGAAGTAGAAAAATAATGAAACCAAAGAGGGCACTCTTGATAACTATATTTTATATCCTATATGAAATAGAATTTTAAGCTTTTTTGCACAAGTCTTTACAGGCTGACGATTCTGTAAACTTTAATTTTGCGTCATATTTTAAAGATTTTTTCGTAGCAACAAAGGCTCTTCTTCTTTGATTATTTTTAATATATGGGTGTATCCACCACCGGCCTTTTTGTTTTCTTGTTTGTGTATATCAGTAAGGAACAATAAAATTATCATCCTCTTCGTTTGGTTTGATCTTTACAACTTATCGTTAAATAGTTGCTTCAAATCACCCGGCAGCTTCTTACACAGTTGCTTTCAAATCGCATCGTCATCGCGTTGCTTTCAGTGGGATAACGGCCTTATTTGGGCGAAATCCAGCCCTTTTCTAACTCAACTACTGAATATTGGCCTTCTTCAAGCATCCCCAGTTATCTCTATTCTTAGATATAGGTGGTTAAGAAGGCTAGCAGGTCTCTAATTTTTCAAGTCGTTTGAGCCACAAGTAATGTGAGCAATATTTCAGAGATGGTCGGATTTGGGCTTTATTGAGCGTAAAAAAAGTTGAGCGGTATAGGTTTTTGGTTCGGAAAACTACCCGAAGTCTATATTCGAGGCTATGGTCTCAGCATGAGTATCCCAAGGCATATTACCAACTAATAAATTTATTGATGAAGCCAAAGCCATCTTCGAAAATAAAATAATTTTGATTACAATAATATTTGTGTATTCAAATGTTTAAGTTTCTTTTGTTTTACTTTCTTTAACATACAATATTGTATCGTTTCATAATTTAACAGATGGCTCGACATTAAAATCCAAAGAAAACCAGTGTTAAAAATCCAAACAACTTTCTTTTAATTCGTAAAAAAATGTTCGAGAAACTGTCATTTAAAAATGGTAGTAAAAATATCACTTTATCATTTTCTTTCTTGCCGATCAGTGGACAAGGTAGGTTTTTAATTATTTAAGATGACTGTCCAATAAAAATATAAATCCAAAAAGTATTTTAAAAAAAAACATGACGAATAAGCCGATTACGTTTGAGCAGGAATACGATTTCCGCTCGAAAAAATAGGCAAAAATATTTCTGCAAAGAATAAATTTTAAATTTACGGTACGCAGCATTTTCCGACAACTACACATTTCCTGATATCACAATTTGTGGCCGGCCCTTCGATTGGGGCATGAAAAAGGGTAAAATTTCAGTGAAGCGTTAAAAATTCAGGTTGCGACATTATTGTCGTGCTCACTTACCTGAAGTAACTTTCATGCCTCGTCAACTCAGAGGACTTTTAATGACTAACCCCTTGGTTTCGAAAATATAGGGTAGACCCGGCAGATATGCAACATGCAACAGGGCAAATAAGTCAATATTGCTGCTAAAACCAAAATCTACACACCGTAAACTCGTCCTATGTCGAATACATAATGAAACACTCCATATGTGAAATTATTGAAATAGCAAATTTCTAATTTGTACTGATATCTAAAATGTAACAACATATAATATGCATTTACAGAAATGAATATAGTTTTAAAAAATGTATGAATCTTAGAAGAAGAAGTGAAGTAGGTGCCTGCAAGATTTTTGTTCGTTTTTAGTTAATGGCCTTATTCTATCCAAGATTTCATATATATAGATTGTACTTTTCTTCCTCAAACTATCGTGCATGGAAATCCATCTCGCCCCTTATATTGTCTACTTTATTGAGTGCCACGTAAACCAAATTGTCAAATTTGGTGGTTTTAAAATTTAGTTTTTAATTTTTTTATAATAATAACAATTTGAATAATAGAGTTAAACCCTATTAAGTAGTATATGCCAGATTTTTGTAACCTAAAGTAAATTTCTATCAAAAAACATAACTTTAAATAACAAAATAGTTTCAGCACGCCACCTGTAACTATATAGTTTGATCCACAAATTAAATATTTCCTGCGACTTTTACGTAAAAATAGAATTCCCTGCATTTTCCTTATTTTCCAGGTCGGTGGGCACCCTGTAAGTTGATTTAAATTTTTAAATTAACTTACTTGATTCGGTACCTGACGCTTGCTGATGTTATTATACGTCTGTTAGCTGGCTATATAGTAATGTCTGTGGCTAATAAAAGTGCCTGAGTTTCCGTCCTCTTTTAATACACAAACCAACCCCACCCAACCGCAGATAGGCCTCGAGCGGTTTACGAGAACCAAGAAAATTCAGTAGAAAGCAGACAACAAAAGACTAAACGATCGGGTCCAATCGCGAGACTACTGTATACTGACATTTTAATTTAATATTTATTTGGCGATAAAAAAATATGGTTAACGTAAGTTAAAATTAAAAAAGAATAAATTAGTTACGTACTTTTCTAACTATGGCATCGTGAAAATTATTTGTTATTTTCTCCAAAACAATAAATCAAAAACGCTACAAATTTTATACACTGTGTACTACTATGTATTTTTTTAGGAAGCATACAAAGGAGGTCAAAATAACCCTAATTTCTCATAGAAAAGAGATTCCTAAAGTGCCCCTTAACGGAGATACAGAGCCATAAAGAAGTATTCAGCGATATACCTTTTTTGTTCTAACTTGTATAATTTAATGAAATTTTAATATTCTATAGAGGCCATAAGGAGTCATTAAGCCATATGACAGTAGATGTTTTACATACTTGCCACCATACTCGTTGGTACTGATTTTTTTAAATGCTCTGGTCACTATTCTTCAAAAAAGATATTCTTAACTTACTTTGGTAAAACTGGCGGATTTTATGCGAAACACTCAAAAGTTACTGATGCTAAACACAAACAGGTAAAAATAAAATACGCAGGGTGTGCTGATGCATTTAATCTTTGGGAAGCGCCTTCCAACTCTTCGAAGGCAAGAAAACTTTATGCTGAAAGGTTTCCAGCTCAGACATTGTCAAGTCCAAAAACCTTTCAAAGGATTGATCGGAACTGAATTAATTTATAATGTTATTAAAATACAAAAATAATGAAAACGTTTAAATGTTATTTTGGCAAATGTTCAATATGGGCTCCACGTACCTACTTTTTCTTAGCCTTCGAATATTTTCCCGCTGCACTGCAAATAACATTCCGGCATTATTACGGACTTTGCAGAATGCTGTGTTATTTTCGCTAGTAGTTCTTTCTCTTGTATTTACTGGTGTTGAATAAACTGGTTCTTTTAGATGTTCTCAGAAGTAAAAGTCCAAGGGATTTAGGTCTGGAGACTTTGGTGGTCATAAAACAGGCCCACCCCGGCCTATCCATCTAGAGCCAAAGACGCTTGTTAAGTGTTGACGTACTATACGGTTATAATGAGGATAAGCACCATCATGCATGTACCACATTTGCATTATTCTATTAAGAAGCACGTCTTCCAATAAGTTATTCTAATTTTGCTGAAAAAATTGTATCTCACCATTGAGTCTTTCTTCTAAAATAAATAGACCTGTAAGGTTATTTCCGATAATGCCAGCCCACATATTTACCATAAACCTTTGTTGGTGTTTGTTTTAAATTATGGCGTGCGGATTTTAATCGGCTCAAAAATGTAAATTGTGTGAGTTTATTATGCCATCTCTTGTCCGGCTTCATCGGGTAAACAAAATAAGGGTAGAAAAATTTATATTTACGTTATGTTGCTGTATAAACCAGTTGGAGTATTGAAGTCTTGCTGGATAATCATCCGGAGACATAGCGTATACTTTTTGAACATGGTACGGGTGAAGTAACTGTTCTTGTAGAGTTTCATGTACAACCCATTTCGTAACATTGTTTCGTGTCGCGATATTTCTTATGCAGTTTAAAGGGTTGACAGCAATATCTTGCAAAATGTGTTCCTCTACGTGAGGGTCTCGTGCTCTTCTGGGAGGTCGCGGCAAAAATGACCCTGAATAAAAAATTTCAAAATTAACTCTTTAACTCTAATAATTACTTTCTAATCATCTTTTGCCTGTCTCCCTTAGGCTCCGATCAACCCTTTGAAAAGTTTTTTGACTTGGCAATGTTCGGGCTAGAAATCTCTCAGAATAGAGTCTTCTTGCCTTCGAAGAGTTGGACAGCGTTTCACCATAAATTAAATGCATATGAGTATATTTTGCGTAAGAATATTCTTCCATTTTTTAAAATTACTTTAACTTGAAGGCGGTTTTGACAAGTTCCGCCAATAGTAATTGATTATGCATGTATGAACATTACACCCTGATTTTTAACTGTTTGTGTTTAGCTCTAGTAAGTTTTGAGTGTTTCGCATAAAAACCGATTTATGTCGAAAACCGCCAGTTTTATCGAAATAAATCAAGAGTACCTTTTCTAAAGAGGAATGATCAGAGTATTTAAAAAATCGGTTTTTAGCTCGGTCAAATGACACCGGTTAATATTCAGGACCTACGAGTGTTGTGGCAAGTCCGTTCCTGGCTTCCTTGACGATTTAAAACATCTTCTGTAGTACGGTTTAATGACTCTTTATATAGCCTCTATAAAATGTTAAAATTTCATTAAATTATACAAGTCAGTTGGTCAGTTAAGGTGCACTTTAAGAATTTTTTTTATGACAAATTAGGGTTGTTTTGACCTCCTCTGTATGCTTCCCAGAAATTAGGAGGTACTTACCAGACACCCTGTATACCTACAGTTTTTTTTAATAACACACTACTTTTACGTAGACGCAACTTTTATTTTCGTATATTTTTTAGCTCAACTTTTGTTGTCAACCATTTCAAAATATCTCATTTTCACAACAAAATCAGCATATTTTATTTTTAAATAATGCTCCATAAATTTACTTTGTCTTAAGACTTAGGACCTAAGTAAATTAGCCATTTTTCCAAATAATTTTTCCTTTCATTCAATGTTCAACGTAAATATCATATTTCCTCGTATAATGTATAATTGCACCATTATATAAATTTCAGGTTATCCCCCAGTTCTTAGATCTGCTAATTAATAATTGTAATTAAATATTACACAGGTTTGCAAACCCTATCTTTTTAAAAATTGTCTTTTATACTACAACTTTCGGGAGCAAAATTTTTATCTAGACGCTCTACGAATTCACGCAGTTTCAATATTTTTCCTTTCATTTTCCAAGTCGGCGAAGATACAGGTACGACAATGGTGGAATCTTGCGATGCAGGCCCTATTGCAGACTGAACATTCTAATACTTAATTTATGTTTTATGGTTCTGGTTGAATCCTGATATACTACAGCAGCGAATATAATGGTGGTCATATTGATTTCTTGCTTCCATACAGATCATTGGAGTTCCGAATCGAAAGCTTCTCTTCATCCCCTTTGACCACGACACACTTCCTCCACACAAATAGATCACATCTGATAAAGCATTCACGGTTTGTGTTTATTTAACCCGTAGTAAACACGGTAGACATTTTTAACATATACTGGTGTATGCCTTTGTTGTTTTATTACGGAGAATTCTCCACAAATATGACGATAATTATGGGGCGAATTGTTACAACTTCTTAAACTTAAAGTTGAAAAAAAATACGTTTTTTTTATCGCGTGTAAATGTTGAACGATATTTTTAGAATTGCAATGCATACACTTTTATTAGCTTTCGGCAGTAGATGTTATAACTGATTAGTGAGAATTAATTAAAAATGCTTATAAAATGAAGGAATTCCAATAAATTTACGTAATAGATTTTTTAAATGATTTCTTTATTAAGGTAATTGAGGTAATAACTCATATTCTATAAGGAACAGTTTCTTAATTTCATGCAATTTTATCCATTGAGACCTGTATTACTAGTCTTTAGAGTAAATTTAAACGTGGTTTATTTTATATATAAGTAATACTTTAGAACCGGCATTCCAGTTTTTGAACATAAGATTTGTGTTGTGCAAGGGCGGTATATCGCTGGTGTACATTTCAATGCTTTTAAGACTAAAATTTGTCAACACAGCGCTATATTTAAACTATCGATTTTTGGCTCTCACGCAAAAACGACCCCATTCGTCCCCGTCTACCCTACATAGATATTATAAAACGAGGGAAGTTACCGGAGTTATTCTGAATGTTAGGCCTCAAAGTTACGAAAAGATATGGCCCCAGATAACAAATTAATCTGAGAAGGTTCTAAAACATCAATTATGGCTAATAATGAAACACGGTCATACTAAAAAGATTTTGTAGGACTGATAGGCTGCGATATGATAATGGGAACACTGTCATTGTTATTATATTTCCAACAATGTTTCTTTTAATATAAGGTGTTATAAAAATGTATATTTTAACCAGCTGTTTATAGCATGGAAACAGATAACAGAAAATTAGCATTAAATGGCGCTCCACGATAGTAAGCTAGGCAGTCGCTCCTACATCTTTGAGAATAAAATCCCTTACCTACGTCAACACTATTGCCGTTTTATTTTTTCTCGGTCCTAATGCCAAGAAACTAATTAATGTAATTTTTTTTCTTAAAACAATGGTATAAAAAGTACACTACTTGAAAATATTTTATATTTCGTGTTTCTCATGCGAGTATGAGTTTATCATGCAAATTGTTGACTGAGGTATAAGCAAGAAACAGTGGCGTAACTACCGGTGTTCCGCGAAACACGAGCCCGCGGACTCAAATGACTAAGTGACAGTTAAAAAAAATTATTTTTTTCAAATTAAATCAATAAACAAAAAATGTTTTTAATATTGATTAACTGATTAAGTCAATAGGTAGGGCTTTTCAAAAAAAAAAATAATTGATCCCCCTTTGCTTGAAATATCACAGTATCGGGACAATCATCTTAAATTTGATTAAGAAATAAAATATTTTATTAAAATCCCAGGCATACGTAAGATAGACGCGCGGCTTGCCGTTAGGCGGGCCTTTTGAGCGGTGGCGAATAGAAGAAAAGAATGAGGATTTAATTAATTTTCGGTATTTCTTTGCCAGCCAAAGTTGGTACTTTTACTGAACTGTACACAAAACTCATTAAAATAAACAAATTTTTTAAATTAAACACGAGAACTTTCTTTAAATATTTAATAAAACATTAATCGTAGTTCTATAAGTTGTGACCATATTTACAACGTGTGTGTCGTATTTTACTAAAATGAATTGGGGCTTAAAAAATTTTATGCCCAAACGATACAACTTGACATGGAATAATGAAATGTAAGTTTACCATGTAGGAACATAATAGGGGCATTTTTAATACCCTAAAGATGCTCGAATAACTACTCGAATTGACGGTCTGTTTATTAAAAGGCCTAAAATGCTCATAAATTACACATTGATTTTATTCTTATTTCGGAACAATTGATCGTAAAAACACGGAATATACGCAATTATAAGATAAAATACCTAAATGGTTCCTAAATCTTACTTAAACACAAATTTGCACTTATTTATACAGGATGTTTATTACTGTCCATGTCCATTTAGTGTGTGATTATTCGATATCTGATAAACTATTTAAAATAAAAAAAAGTTGGAATCTAAAAAAAGGTTGTTAGAGATATATATTTTAAAAATATTATCAAATATACAGGGTGTTTCACAGCAGCTGGGTAACTGAAACTTAAATATTTTTAAATGGAACACCCTATGTTTTTTAGCCGGAATTTGATAAATATTTTTTGCAGACAGCTGCATCAGACATATACGATTATATACTACTTATACAGGGTCGTTGGTATGTATGAAAACGGTCGATTATTTCTTAAAGTATAACAGTTAGCAAAAAATATTTTAGAGAAAAGTTTTAGGGTTTTTTAAGATGTATTAGAATTTTAAAAAAATAAGTATACAGGATGAGTCAGAAAGCCGTAGGAAAGCAAAGATACCTTTCCTCGAGGTGTGGCCTGCAAATTAACCAATAAAAAACGGAGCTTGTTCTATTTACACGCAGAAGGGTGATTGAGAACTTCAGGCTCCCAGTCCTGGACAACAGTACCTTGGCGCTGAAAGCAAGAGCAAAGTATCTGGGACTGATACTTGATTCCAAGCTAAACTGGGGCATGAACTTACAAGAACGAGTCAATAAGGCGTCAGTTGCGTTCTATGCCTGCAAGAAAGCCATCGGTAAACAGTGAGGATTGAAACCCCATGGGGTACTGGTCTGGTGGACTGCTTTGGAAAAAGCAGTACACACAAAAGACACAACGGGCAGATTGTTTAGGAGTAACTAGTGCCCTTCACTCCACACCGACGGCGGCTTTAGAAGTGATGTTACATCTGCTGCCCGTGGACATTTATGGAAAAAGTATGGCTGCAAAGAGTGCTTTACGACTTAAAGAGTTAAAATGCTGGAGCGACACCAACTACGGGCACAGCAGTATACTAAGGACATATCCAGTCCAAAATTTGCAAGAGCCGACTGATTACATCGTCCCACTAACAGATTTCGGAAAGGTATTTTCTGTGCTCATTCCGACTAGGGAAGAGTGGGAGGGCAATCGGTTAACAGTGGAGACAGACCACTCAATTTTCGCAGACGGTTCAAAAATGGACGTCGGAGTGGGAGCTGGTATATTCTCTGAGAGCATGAAAATACAGAGGTCATATAGACTTCAGGACTACTGCAGCATTTTTCAAGCAGAAGTGATGGCAGTAGATAAAGCAGTAAAAATCCTGCAGGAACGTCAAGACCTGAGAGCAGCTGCGTCAATATCTATCTATATAGATAGTCAGGCAGCGATAAAGGCAATTCGTTCCAACAACATTAAATTAAAACTAGTGAGGCGATTTCGCAACAATCTTCGCATACTTGGTGCCCGGCATCGAGTCACTCTGTGTTGGGTTCCTGGTCATCACGGCATAGATGGCAATGAGTCTGCTGATGCGCTCGCCAAGGAGGGCGCGGGCATGTCCGCCGATCTAGCAGAGAATGCCGTGGCTAGGCCGCTGGGATTGGTCAAAGAGGAGATAGATCGTACAGCCAAACAACTTGCAATAAGCAGATGGACAGAGCTAACAACCTGTAGCATCTCCAAGCAATTGTGGCCCCTACTTGATAACAAGAAAACCGCAGCGTTATTGCAACACAGTCGGATGGACTTAAGAAATATCACTGCCGTGGTTACCGGACACGGTCTTTTCGGTAGACATGCTGAACGTACGCAAATACCAGCTAACGACTTCTGCAGAAGTTGCAGAAACGAAGAAGAGGAGGAACGCATTCAACATTTTTTGTGTGAATGCTCTGGCCTTGCAAGAAGAAGGTTTCATGCCTTGGGCGAACCATTCTTTAATATTCTGGAGGAAGTAAGCAGCTTACAACTGGGTCGACTTACTAGGTTTATCAACAGTAGTGGCTAGTTTGAGTGAGCTGCCAAGATTCTTCTACGCCGTACTTCGCATTAGCCATCAGGGAGCTGATGCTGATAGGTTACGCAGAAAATGTGTGGTAACACAACGGTCCTTATAGGACTACGTGAGACTGTCCGGATAGACCAGAAGTCTGCCACTCTAACCTACGTCAACATTATTGCCGTTTTCTTAAAACAATGCTACAAAACGTACACTACTTGAAAATATTTTATATTTCGTGTTTCTCGTGCGAGTATGAGTTTATCATGCAAATTGTTGACGGAGGTTTAAGCAAGAAACAGTGGCGTAACTACCGGTGTTCCGCGAAACACGAGCCCGCGGACTCAAATGACTAAGTGACAGTTAAAAAAATTTATTTGTTTCAAATTAAATCAATAAACAATAAATGTTTTTAATATTGATTAACTGATTAAGTCAATAGGTAGGGCTTTCCAAAAAAAATATCGGGACAATCATCTTAAATTTGATTTAGAATTAAAATATTTTATTAAAATCCCAGGCATACGTAAGATAGACGCGCGGCTTGCCGTTGGGCGGGCCCTTTGAGCGGTGGCGAATAGAAGAAAAGAATGAGGATTTAATTAATTTTCGGTATATCTTTGCCAGCCAAAGTTGGTACTGATACGCTGGGACAGCGGTCCGTCTCCGGGTAGCTCGGACGCATGCGCACAACGTATTCTATTATGCTGTCGTTCAGCTAGTTCAACATAAACTTGTTTGAACTCTTCTTCTTCACCCAGGATTCCCCACGGCTGTATTTCTTCGCACCACGACCAGAGATCCTCTTCTTCAGGCTTAGTTGTTATTGCCTGCGGTGAGTCACCCACGGGGTTTGGGTCGCTTGCCACTTCCTTGCCACTCGGCCGGCAGTCGGACGGAGGTTTAGAGAACCCTAACAGGTCCTGGACACCAGGTGCAGATGTGGCATCTCGGTCTGGGCCCTTCGCCACCTCCGTAACGTTGACGGAAAAGTCGTAGCTGACTTCCTGGAGCTCTGTTGGTCCATTGGGCGAGTATGCGGCCATGGCATCATTGATCCAGGCCTCCAGGAAGCCGCTCGGCGAAGAAGGCAGCAGCACGTCTTGCATTCTGTCAAAGACTGCTGCGTAATTTAAGGCCATGTGTCTAAATCACAACAGTCTTGTTAAAACGTAATAAAATTGTTTTAAAACTTTTCTCCTAACTCTGTATCTTATATAGGTCTTATTCTGACTCTATATAATGTATGACTAATAACACTTTTTATGCCTAAGTATTTATTCAACTTAAAAACACAAAATTAAACGACTTCGTAACTTTAACAAATATTTTATTGGTCCGACTTTTATTTAGACAACTCCCAAGAAAGTCCCAGATTATGCTTTAGGAACTTTCCGTTAAACTACGTATTACAAAATTAGTTCTTGTGAAAATAACTCATCATCTCGAGTTATGACGTCATATGATGACTGCAGCTAAATTGATCTTATCTGTTTGAACCCCCATGAATGACTGAATAGCATACGAACTTGTCGGCTATTTATAGTAAAATCCAATACCAGAACACCCCCCCCCTTAGAGATCGATTTAGCTGTTGTCGAATAATCAACAACAACAAAATATTTACAGTTACAATTTTTTTACTTCCCTATATATACACTTTTCTTCATCTGTTTCTTAGAGGATTTCCTGGTGTTGATCGCCATCCCTCTGGCCGTAGCTCCATTTCTACTCTATGCTACGCTTTAGAACGTTCGGGTCTGGAGGATCGTCTTGGTGTTCATCACCATCTCTCTGGCTGTGGCTCCGTTGAAGTCATCTCTGCGGCTCCTGGCTTGGTTCAGCAAGGACTGCAGCTGTAGAGGCCATTCTTCTCTGGTCATACTTAAAATTCTAGTCTTCATTCGTTGGAATGGTATCATTGTGGCGGCTACTAAGCTCTCTGCCGTGCCAACCGTTGTTATGTTGGTTGCATGGGCTATCTTCTCCCTGTACTTGGCCACATCTGGTGCTAGCATCAACAAACTGGGTGTTCCCCATCTGCTAATCACTTCGGCTTGTACAAATTCTATTAGCGAGGCTGGGTGAATACTTCTGTGTGGTCTTGCTTCTATAAATCCACTAAATACATCAACAGCACAGTACAGTGTTGTAAATCTACTGTGTCTGGTCCTTGGCAAATCTTCAATTATCGTAATTAAAACTGCGCCCCACGGTTTTAACATTCCGTGGCACAGGTCATCTTGTTTGAAATGCTGACAACACAAACACTGACTAAAGTGCGTGTCCACATCCTTCTCTATCGTCGGCCACCATAACCATTTCGTGATAATCTCCTTCATTCCTTGTCTCGTGTTGTGGCGTATCCCATGTGCTAAGTTGAGAATATTACTTCTATAATTCCTTGGACACCAAACCGCTACTGCTCCGTCGTCCTCCTGACGCCCCACAACTCCAAAGCGGTCTCCAGCGGTACATCAGCTCCTCTTCGGATACTGGTCCCTGGCAGCCGGGTCCATTGCTTGCGTTTCAACGATCCCTAGGAGTGCGGTGATTCCTCGCCCATCTACTGGGGCCTCAGCCTTCAACTTGCCATGTAGCCACAAGACGGTTTCCTCATCTATTCCTGTTTGATGGGACACCACTTCAGGCACGTCATATTTCAAAACTTCTTTAACTTCTTTAAACTTCAAAACTTCTTCGACTTCTTTAAACTTTAATACTTCTTCAACTTCCTTAAACTTCAATACTTCTTTAACTTCTTTAAATTGGGTCTTTGACCTAGGCGGATCAAAGGGCTTTAAGTCTTCCTCGCCTTCAACGGTCTTTTGCTCGGGCGCCATGATACGCTGGGATCGCGGTCCGTCTCCGGGTAGCTCGGACGCATGCGCACAACGTATTCTATTATGCTGTCGTTCAGCTAGTTCAACATAAACTTGTTTGAACTCTTCTTCTTCACCCAGGATTCCCCACGGCTGTATTTCTTCGCACCACGACCAGAGATCCTCTTCTTCAGGCTTAGTTGTTATTGCCTGCGGTGAGTCACCCACGGGGTTTGGGTCGCTTGCCACTTCCTTGCCACTCGGCCGGCAGTCGGACGGAGGTTTAGAGAACCCTAACAGGTCCTGGACACCAGGTGCAGATGTGGCATCTCGGTCTGGGCCCTTCGCCACCTCCGTAACGTTGACGGAAAAGTCGTAGCTGACTTCCTGGAGCTCTGTTGGTCCATTGGGCGAGTATGCGGCCATGGCATCATTGATCCAGGCCTCCAGGAAGCCGCTCGGCGAAGAAGGCAGCAGCACGTCTTGCATTCTGTCAAAGACTGCTGCGTAATTTAAGGCCATGTGTCTAAATCACAACAGTCTTGTTAAAACGTAATAAAATTGTTTTAAAACTTTTCTCCTAACTCTGTATCTTATATAGGTCTTATTCTGACTCTATATAATGTATGACTAATAACACTTTTTATGCCTAAGTATTTATTCAACTTAAAAACACAAAATTAAACGACTTCGTAACTTTAACAAATATTTTATTGGTCCGACTTTTATTTAGACAACTCCCAAGAAAGTCCCAGATTATGCTTTAGGAACTTTCCGTTAAACTACGTATTACAACTACATTACTTTAGACCTGCCAGAGCGTTTACATCGGTTATCCCTTCGCTCTGCTTAAAGAAGTCGGCGCTCGTGAATGAATAAAATCATCTACTGCTTCCCTGGTCCGTGTTCCAGCGAAGCGTGCGGTACATTGTGTGAAATGCTTTACTGGAGCCACTGGTTGCATTCTGTTTAGGATGGCTTCCAGATCGTCGGTTGATAACGCCATGGTACGGGCTTTACTCCTTGTTCGTGGTATGATTAGGCTCTGTTATCCCCACTTCTGTGTTCCACTCGCACAAGTAGGTCCAGTGGTATGTCGTTGTCCGTGTCTGTTGATGTGGTTTCACACGGGAAGCGGCACACTGTTATAAGTCCAATTACGGCACTGACAACTATACAAAAATAAACATATATAAGTTTTTCGCGATTGCACTTTATGATACACTTGCTTCGGCCACACGTTGGGCTGCCACTTTAACACGACGACTTCTCGTGTTAATGAAATAAGACGTGTAGGGGTTGCCAAAGCTTTTATTTTACGTTACTATATAAAATATGTCCAATCTTTAACTAAGGATATGTCGTTATGTCAAGGTCGCGAACAATAGCGTTAAGCGTCCCTCGTCGGAAGCACTCGGTACTCGGGCTCTCTCGGCTTATCTTGTCTATGATGACAGTCCCCTGAGGAAGCAATCAAGGCAGAGCAAGAAGAGCGTTTGAGAGTCGGCAGCAAACTCTGCTGGCTCTAGCGCTGGGGTGCCTTTTAACGGGCCTGGCGGGGCTGCTGGCGCGCTGATCCGAAGGGCCAGAGGTGGGGGAAGCTAGCTGTAGGGATACCGGTGGCGCTGGAAGAGCGTAGTAGTGGTGCGGCGAGGAACTAGGCGCTGGCAAAGACGGCTGCTTATGGGGTTAAGTTGTTACACACTGATAAAAAAGTTGTGGCCATTCTAACCATAAGAAGTGCATTGTGAAGCGCCCTCTAATGGCCACAGTGAAAAGGTGTTCGTATTCAGGTTTTGCATCCCAAAAAAACCCCGGGTACTAAGTTTTAAAGTAATACGTTAAAAAATGTTCGTTAATTTTAAGAAATTCGATTTCTATTTTTTAACTTGTATCTCGGAAACGGAGCAATTTCGGACTAAGGTAAGTTGCTTTAAATCGCCTTATTTTGGCCTCAGGAATATGCGCTCAGATTTTGTACAGACCTTTTAGAGACACCCTGTATAGGAGACAATTCAACAATATTGATCAACTTCGAGAAGCTACCCATCAAACCTTTAGGCTTTTGCAGAGAATGCCAACTATTTTATGATATGTATTGCGAAGAATCGAAACGATGTGTCGAAAGTGTTGAGAACACAACGGAGCCCAATTCGAGCCAATTTTGTAATTTAATAAAATAATATATTTGCTTTATTGTTGGTTTAAAGTTATGTAATAATATAAAGTTGTGTAATAAAAACAATGTTGTTAATTTTGTTTTTAATTTGCGGGCATAGCCTTCTGTATAAAAAATGATAAACTTTACAAAAAATTATCCCTTTTTATTGAAATAAATATGGAGTATTACACGTTTTTGAAAACCTCTAAACAAGAGGAATAAGAGAAAGAAACATTATATAGGATTACCCATTTAAAAAAAACACAAGCTTGGGCCATAACTCAAAAACAAAACTTTTTAGAAAAAACCTACTTTTACCTTAGTGATAAGTTATCAAATAGTCGAGATACAGAGGAGCGTCAGAAATGACACATTTTCAAAAGCGCCCTGTATGTCCGAAAGTGAGAGGGCTATAAAAATTTCATTTGCGGCAATGAAATTTTTATAAAATAATAGAACAGTAAGCCAGCACCCCCATCTTTCGATCTATATTTTTTTTATATTTGGACCTCTATCAAGAGCAAAAACAATAAGAGATAGATAATAACTTTAAATGCAAAAGTTTTAGGATTATTACTGAACCATCAGAATCTTAGCACAAAAATATCAAAAGATGATTACAATACCAAAAAAATAAGCAGCTTATGTTCTTTTTTAATGGAATACCCTGTATCTATTTTATTAAAATCATATATATTTTTTTCCTGATTCCAAAAATATATAGTTTGTCTATATTAGCTCATAGCTAAGATATTATTTATCAAAATTTTAAAAAGTTGTATTTATTTTCGTTTAATAAGTATAAAATGCTTTGGAAATCAAATAATAAAGCCTGCTGCCCTTTTCTTATTGCAATGATTACGTCTAAAAAGTCATGAAAAATAAATGTTATTATGCCATTTTTGGCATTGCTAACTTATTTGCTTGTATCAAACTAAAATTTTTCTTCGTACTTAAAATAATAAAATGGGATATTCTACAGCAGAAAAATTCGCTAGTATCCATCTACCGGGTGATGCATGGCTTAGTTGAACATAGGAAATCCCATGTATATTTTGAGGTGGCTAAATATTGACTCCCCTGTACATTTTAGAGAAAAATTGTATAATTTTTTGAAGAGGCCGATATAATAAACCCATGTGCCAAGTAATAGGCCAATCCTAACTTATTCAATTAAATGTGATGGCAAAATTACGAAATTTTCATAGTTTAGATAATACAGTAATTACCAGCAAATAATTTCTATGACGCTATTGTCAAAAATTGACGTAAAGATGGACATAACGAATAAAGATTATTTCACATTAAAAACACATTTTCGTTTCACGAATCCGGCAATCACGCATCCAAACATACCTACTATAGACTACAGATTTTCAAAAAAACATTAATTAATTAAATGTTCAAACAACCCTCCATTAACAGCTAAACAATATCCTAACCGATCATAAAATTTATTTCTAACATTACTGAGTTGATATTGAGAAATTCTGTCACATTCTAACAAAATGCAGTTTTTTAGCTGATCTAGATTTTGAAATTTTACATCTTTATAAATAAATTAAATAAAGAAATCGTTTAACGAAAAGTCAGGAGACATGGCTGGCCAAAGGATTAGATGCCGACCAATAATATTTTGCAAGTATTCCCTAACCATGAGAGAATTATGGGCAGGACAACCATCCATTTGATACCAGATCTCCTGATTCTCGCGTACAACTTCTTCTAGTGTGGGTTTTTAGTCCAAATAGGTTACTGCTGTAAGGTTGCCTTCCATAAAAAATGGTCCAATAATGTGATGTCCTACAATTTCCGTCCAAACATTTATTTTTTGTGAATATTGCGTCCGAGTATGAATAAGACGATGTTTATTTCTTTGGCTCCAATACCGGTAATTTTGAACATTTGGTTCGTTGTCGAGGGTGAATGTACATTCATCGGTAAAACAAATATTTCTAAAAAAATCCCTATTATTATTTGCTCTTTCCATTACCTCAACAGAATACCATTCTCCGTTCTTCACGACTTATCGTAGCTCTTGATGTTTTTCATACTTGTAAGGAAGATATTTATGTTTTTTTTTAAAGTGAGCAACACTGTCGTTTGATGTTTTCCTACGGCTTGCCCAAGAATCCTCGTGCTAAACATTTCATTTTCCTCCACGTGCAGTAAAATATCAAGATCTCTATTATCCCTTTCTTCAGCTCTATTAACATTCTGAGTTGAGCATTTACAGTTATTTATTACAGTGCATTTGGACTCAAATTTACTAATGATAAGTTTAATTAATGAAATGGAAGGGATAGGCTTATCAGGGAATTAAACTAAAAGCATTTCAGACACTGCTCTTAAACTGTATAATACCACTTAATCATAGTTACTTTTTCCTTAACGGAATAGCTCATATTCAGCTATAATTAAAGAGCCTTCAATGAAAATGTTGTCACTGGCGCTGCTTTTTGTTTTGTCAATGCCAAATAATAATTTGCTGATGTTTGCTGTATTACCTAAACTATGAAAATTTTGTAATTTTGCCAACACATTTAATTGAATAAGTTAGGACTGACTTATTAAAACTTATTGAAAAACTGAAACTTAAAATAAGTTCGTGTATAGAGTTGTCCCTTATCCTTTCCGTCAGACCCGATCCTTGGACTTGTCTGACGGAAAGGATAAGGGACAACTCTATACACGAACTTATTTTAAGTTTGTGTTATTCAATTTACATGCTTTCGGTAGGCTGAACCGATACACTGGCTTCCAGCGACACCCATATGGATTCTCGCTGTCCTGGTTGGGTTGATACGTGTGGTTGCCACGAGATGTAGCCACGTGCTGCAACTCTCATTCGTTATTAAAACTTATTCAAACTTGGCATATAGGTTTATCATATCCGGCCTCTTAAAAACATGATACCATTTTTTTCTACAATACAGGAGAGCCAATATTTAACCACCTCAAAATTTACATGGGATTTCCTATGTTCAACTAAGCCATGCATCACACGGTATTCAAATAATAGAAATTTATCTACAACTCGTAATGAATACGACAGGATATTTCCCAATAGATTTTTACCTACCAAGACCACTATTAAATATATTGCAGACAAATTTAGAAAGCTTAGAAAGAAAAAAGAGGACAGTAGTGAGAGATGAGGAATTAGACTTAAATGTCTTGCTTTGCGGGTAAACGGCTTGGCAATCGTTTGAGGTGTCGGAGGCGTCTGAAGTGCATGCATAGAGAACTGCCACTAGTATCCAAGTATAGCCAGGATGCAGACCACACGACGTTTACCCTTAAAACTGGTCACATGAACGTGCATACGATCCCAGCCCTTACCCTGGGTAAAGTTAGCAGTCTTGGCCGGTAAAAAGATGTGTGGTAGTTCGAGGGTGAATCCCCGGTTTGCTCTTGAACGTCTCGTGACTCGTCAAGGGAGGGCAAGCTAGTCTTGAGCCAAGCGGCCCAACACGAAGACTGCGGGAGAGGGGAGCCCCCATATTGCTGAGCTACGGATGGCCCCTCCGCGGGTTGGCCTCGCAGGGGCTGTGGGGCGCGCTAATGTGTGTAACCGACGGGGGTGACATGTGGGGAGCCGAATAACCCATCATGTGCAGTGCCCTTAAGACGGGTAACCAATCCCGGTCGGCGACTGCGAAACCGTGGACAACAGGAGGCGTCATGTGGGTGACGCGCCTGGATTTGTCATATCGAGTGGAGTCGTCGGCGCCATCACAGAGGGCATAAACTCTGTACAAGGAGTCTGCAAGCGGTGTCGATTCGGCTCGTGTACGGAGAGAGGGCAAGCCAATACCGGGGCCTCTTGTCTATGACAGTTGTGTAAACCTGTAACTGGGAATCCAGCGGTGGCTCGGCCCAGGATCCCGCGACTAAACACTGTTTACTCTCGTTGCTGCCCAACGGGAGGTTGCCGCCGCTTGAGGTGTCGGACCCTATTTGTAGGGCACTAGTATCCGAGGCCAGCAACCTACGAAATAGGCAAACGTTTGAGGTGTCGGCTGAGAGCAGGAAGGCCCGGCATCATACCCATACTCCGTCGAGAACGGAGGCTGCCACTCGGGTCTTGTTCCGCTAGTATCCGAGTTTAGCCTATGGTTGGAATCTTCGGATTTAAAAATTTTGGGACGGGCCAATAATGTCGGCGGCAACAGTCCTGACTTAACGGTGTTGGATATTTTTCTTCGGGGCTATTTAAAAAACATAATTTATTACAATAGGCCAGAGAACATTCAAGTTTTAGAACAAAGCATTCGAGAAGAAATTTTAATACTAAATAGAGACTATCCAGGGTTAAAATGTATAATAAATCAAGGGGTTATTTTGAGAATTAATAATTTTGTTTCTGTTTATATATTTTCTTTTGTTTGTAGCATTGTATTAGTGTTAGTTAAAAATTTAAGATTAAATCATAAAAGTAATGATTTTTCAGTTTATTAAATTATTGTAACTAAAATATTGAAACTTAATGATTAAAAATTGATTGATTGATAGCAAATACAGATACAAATTAGTAGATAACAAATGGAATTAAACCTGTCGCATTTGTTTTTTAACGCCTCCTAGATGTTAATAGTAAGAGAAGCATCGTTATTGTAGGGCATTTGATTTCCAAAGCATTCTAAACTTATAAACGAAAATAAAGACAAGTTGTTTATTTTTTTCGGAAATGTAATCGTCTTTTGATACTTTTTTGCTAAGATTCTAATGATTCAGTAAAAATCCTACAACGCTTGTGTTTAAAGTTTTTTTTTCTATCTCTTATTGTTTTCGCTCTAGATAGGGGTCTAAATATAAACGAAAACCCTGTACAGAGATATTTTTTAAAATTCTGTTTGGATACTTTTTCATTAGAACCATTTTTGTCGTCACCGACACCCTCTCGATGGTCCTTGCAAGTTGGTCATATCTGAGAGCAGGCTGTGAAAGATACTCCAAAAAAAGAGACTTGCTGGTCAAAGTATCTTAGATATTAGATACTCAAGAAAGGTACCTAGAACCTGTAACTAGGTTACGTTCAAAATAACTTAAGATACTCAAAGTAGTTTAGATACTGCAAACGGAAATAAGATACATATAAAGTCCCTATGATCCTTGAAAATAACTAAGATACTTTAAAAGTATCGGCAGAACTGTCTCTCGCGTTGGTTGTTTCTAATTTTTAAAATTTCAAAGAACTATTGTTTAGAGAAGTGAGACACTTAAAACAATAATCGCACGATTAACAAGTTGTTCAATCTAAATTAAGAGCAAAGCCTAAACACGAATTTTGGATTAAGAAATTTAAAATTTCTTGTCAACAAAAGTAGAAATTTTTGAATTATTGGCTTTGGTAAACATTATTCTTGATTTACCTAACAGGTGCATTCACCAAAAATGAATTACTTCTGCCGATGTCAACGTGGCAGGCGTTAATTTGTGCCTATACTTTGGGTAATACTACACTGAGCAAAATATTTATTTGGGATAACCTTAAACGAGTTTATTCAATAAAAATACTTAATTGAAAACATGCAACAAAATAATTTATTCGCCAAATAAAATTACTTTATTACGAACTTTAATTAAAGTCTAATTGTCTGCATTGAAATTTATTTCGGACAAACGTAATATTACTTTATTACAACAAAAATATATGTTGTATAAAAAACTCAAAGTTAGAGCTCTCCTCAACAAAGAGTTTCCAAAAAATCAATAGAAGGCCTATTAAAAAATTAAAAATCAACTTCAAAAAATAATTACGCATACATTTTTACAAATCATCAAAAAATAAAGGAAGAGGACCCCTTCTACACATTTTCGTAATGTGCCGTTAGAATTTGAAATAATTCGATGTGTTAAAACTGCCACAATTCCTTTTTAAAAATTGATTGTTTTTTATTTAGAATAATGAATATTTATCTCACTTGTGACATCTCTTTGAGAAATTTTTTAAAACTCGCTCGACTCGGTAACTTAAAAATTGCAATTGATGGATTTTTTGGCATCTTAATTTATCCCAAGCCTAAAATAAAACAATATTTTATAAAACCTCTTAGTGATATAACCCGCAATAATGCAAATACTTGTTTTTTGTAAGGACTTTCTCGCTTTTGCTATCACTTGGTTTGTGTCTTTTTTTTCTTCGAATTTATTTATAGATAATTCCGAAATGGTGTATTTTATGGAAAAATGAGTAGAAATGGTTTTTCTTTATGGTGCTAACGATATGTGCTATTTAAAAACTGCTACTACTTTTAATGAAAGGCACCCTGACAAAAACGTCTGCCACATCTACATAAGAGATTTGGTTTCAAAATTTCAAGAGCCTGGATCCGTTGAAAATAAAAAAAGACAACAACCTAAAGTTTTGGATGAAGATATATATGTAGATTGAGTTTTTATAAACCCAAACGTACAAATGCGTCAGTTAGCAGTAGTTACTGGCGTGTTCAGAGAATCTGTTTGGAAAGTAATAAAAATACATACAGTTAACTCTTACAAAATACAAATTTTGCAAAAACTTAGCGACAATGATCAGGACAGATGAATTTAATTTTGTGAGGCCATGACAGGGACAACGACGACCTAACCCAAATGTATAAAGAAACATTTGCTTCAGTGATGAGTCCATTTTTTCTCTGATGACTAGACACAACCAAAATGTATAAAAAAAAACATTTGCTTCAGTGATGAGTCTACTTTTTCTCTGAATATCCCTGTGAACAAACAGTACCGTAGGGACTGGAGTGACGTTCATCTACATCTTTTTATAAAGGGTCACACTCAATATCCCAAAAAAATCAGTGTTTGGGCGGAAAGGGGAGGAAAAGGTAGACAAGATCATAGGTCCTTTTTTTTTATTGAAGGAAATTTAACGGCCAAGATTATGCTGAAATGCTCAACCTAACTATAGAGCACTCTATTGTATGAATTAGAAATACAATGATACTTACAAGGCCGCCTAACTTTGAACAAAGGTCTTACACACTTTCAGTAGGATGGTGCACTCCCACACTATGCTGTTGTGGCGAAAGACCGGTTGGACCAAAATGATCCAAACTACTGGATAGTAGGAGGTCCAATTGAGTGTCACCTGACGTTACCTCATGGATTTCTTTCTATGGCGATATACATTAAGTTACAAAACCCAGTCGGTTTCTCTGAAAAAATTGCTCAGAGGATAATTGATACTTGCCGAAATATTATAAACGCAATTTTTCAGAAAGTTAGTGAGGAATTTGAAAATAGACTTTATTTTTGTTTAGAGAAAGCGGGACATTATTTTGAGCACTTAATAAAATAGTTAAAAAACTGGACTAAAAGATTTTTTTTTTATAATTGATCACAATCCACTTTACAAGCCTATTTGCTACTAAATAAATTTGAAGGAAGGGGTACAGGCCTTGTTGCTTGGGTTAATTTTAGAATTTATTGTTTTTTTTTTGTACTGAAACCATAATACTTCAATTAGTGCTTGCATAAATGGCATTTTTTGAAAAATGTTTTGATTAAGTCTTATCAATTTCTCTGCGTTTTTATAGAAACGGTATTTTCTGGTGTCTTGTTTCGTGTAGGAAAAATAACCATTGTAACCTACGACTGTTATTTGTCCATAGAGGCGTACTCAAAACGCGAATTAGGAAATTGTCTCGACAAAGGTTTAACTTGTTATTATGAAAGAATTACCCGGAGACATTTTTTGTGTATTCTTACTTACCGTGACCGACAAAGCTTAAACTTTTTTAAAAAATCACAGGCGTGCTATGATAATATATCATGAAGTATACAGGGTGTTTCATTAATATTGCGAAAAAATTCAGGATGAGTTTTTCTGATTCAAAATATGAAAAAAAGGTTCTTAAAAACCTATGTCCGAAAATGCTCCGTTTATACAGGGTGTTAAAGTTTAAATTTAAATTTTTGTTTTTTCTAAATAATTTTTGAAATAATGTCGATATCTGAGATAACGGATTTTTTGAAATGCGAAATTCGAATTTGATGTAAGTATAACTCCCACATGTAGAGGACGCCACCTACATGTCTTTTTACTCCTTTGAGGAGTCATAACTTTTTTATACGTACTTGTATTACATTTTTAGGCAAAATATAGATTTGTCTATCATTTTCACGTGAAAACGGCATACATGGTAGGAGTCGCTACGAGCAACCGTTCTCGAGAAAAGAATAATAAAGAAATAAATCACATTTATTTGCCTATGGCTATGCCTATATTAGTTTGATAAAATGGTTATATTTATCTCCTAAACAAAGCCGAAATCAAAAAATTATCAAAAGATACTTCGCATTAGCCATTAAACTGCCTGCATAACAGTGTTATCGAAAGAGAAAACGGCAGTGGCGTACATATTTTTTGTTCCGCTTAAAAATTTTAACACATCTATCTCCAAAACGAAGCATTTCCAGACATAGGTTTTTAGGAACTTTTTTCATATTTTTAAGCAGGAAAACGCATCCTGAATTTTTTGGCAATATTATTAAAACATTCTGTACATATAATATAATATTATAAATGTCAAAAGTTAGTAGATCTAGACGGGATAATGCCCGCCATGCTACAAAATGGGAAAAAGGTCCTAATTCCCTGGCTCTTGGTGATATACAGAAGCAGCTTGTACTGGGCACACATGCCTGCAGACTGGAATAGGATAAAAATAGTCTTCATACCAAAGGCTGGTAAACGCAGTCATACAACCGCCAAGGACCTCAGACCGATCAGCCTATCTTCGTTTCTTATCAAAACGCTAGAGCGGCTACTAGATCTATATATGAAAAACTCGATACCAGAAGGAGAGCTGAGCTCGTCTCAACACGCCTATACTAAAGGAAAATCAGTGGAAACAGCGCTACATGAGGTGGTAGGCGTTATTGAAAAATCACTTAGAAATCAAGAGTACACTCTAGGAACTTTCCTGGACATCGAAGGAGCCTTTAACAATGTCACGACCGAGGCAGTGTGCGACGCTCTAACAGAATCAGGGGTTGACAACTACATCTGCCGTTGGATTTATAAGATGTTAAAAGGCCGCCAAATCTACTGCTGGCGATTTAGTTATACTAGTGTCAGGCAAATTTCTAAATACCATCAGCGATCTAACAGGAACAGCGCTACAAAATCTTCAACGCTGGGCCTCGAGATGTGGCCTGCAAATTAACCAAGAAAAAACGGAGCAAGTTCTATTCACACGCAGAAGAGTGATTAAGAACTTCAGGCTCCCAGTCCTGCTGTCGGTTTCCTTGTGAATGGTCCAGCCAGGTTTACCCTATATCTGGTTCTCACCAATGTTCATCAAGAACTTAAATAAACCACCAACTGGCCAACGATATTTGCTAAAACGTAAAAGAACGACAGAGGCCCGAGAAACAAAGTAAAATTAAGAATTTAGATATTAATTGATGAAGAAAAACACACAAAACCATGACCTGTTGATTGACTTAAAAGATATTTAAATTGAATGCAAAATTATTAAAATATTGATTAAAATCCACACTTACTGAAGAAATAATCTTATGACTGCGTTCTGTCTGTTAAGATGATGCTTTTAGATCTTTAAAAACGTTATACTTTACAAGGATAAATGAGATGAATGAAGATTATTAATTTATGACGCCATGATGGTCGGCACGTCTTTATTTTTGTTAAAACATAAAAATGTGGAATTTAGTTCGTGTAAAAATAAACTAAAAGGTCATGCTTACTAGAAAGTAATATTTATGGTTCGATTACATACTTATTTATTAGATAAAATATAAATTTAGTGAAACAGAAACTTAGCGTGACATACCTGTAACAGGACAAAACCAAAAGTGAGGTCAAAAATTCACTTCTCTGAGTAGAGCCTTTACCCATTCACGGAGCCAATATGAAGTAAATTAAATGTAAGAAATCGATAATCTATATTAAAGAATACCCTAGAAATCTATATTATAGAACGGCAAATTTACAGTTGGTCTCTTCATATATACAAACTTAATCGATATTCTGCAGTATGCAGAGTTATCCATAGATGGCAGCGCCAATACCTAAAGATACTTTAAAATCCAATGTAACGAAATAACTTTATTTACGTTACAAGTTTGCTGAGTGAAACCTTATATTTGTTAATAGAATAGTTTTTAAAAAAATAAAATTTTAAAAAATGCAGTCGTTCGAACTTGCCCTGCGTAATGGGTTAATGTCGGACAACAACAAATTATAATATAAGTCATTAAAGCACACCTACGGGGTAAGATCGAGTTCCGAACAAGCCCCTGGTAAGTTTTTTACCTTTTAAATCATGAATTTATACTAGTCTAATTTTTGTGAGCATTCGATCTTACCCCGTATATGAATAAATCAGAGGGTTAATAAAACTGGAACAGAGAAAGAAATCTTTATTTTTATGAAAAAACAAAATAAAACTGTTTAGCAATATTTAATCCTCTAAATTGTACGGTAAATTCCAAATAATTTTCTTGATTCTGTACAGGATCCGGTAAGAACATTTCTATGTTTTCATATAGATTATAGTGTCAATATCGTCAGTTGTAGGCCAAACAAATTTCTTGACCTCTTTATTAAATCTTAAAAACTTCGCAACATATTCGCGCTGAACTTTGTTTATTTCTACGATTTGGCCGGCATAATATTTTATGGTTTTCTTGCTACAGTAGCACATTGATGCAATTTTTTTTTGGGAGGAAAAGAAAGGCCTTATCCAGTGGAAGAAAGTAAAAGTAATATGTTAGATTAAAGACTTGTGATTTTATTCATATATATTGATTAAATATTTGCTCTATTTTATTAAGAAAAAAAAAAGATGCCACGCGAGATAATTTATAAAGTGGGATTTGAATCAATGTGCCCCAGGAGGGGGGTAGATTGATACAGGTATGAGGCACATTGATACACATCATTCAACACTTATCATAGCACAAATTAGGGACGTTAGTTTATAAAAAAAATCAACACAATATATTTGAATATTCATTAATATAATTGGAATGAAATAATCATAACTTAAAATACATAGAAGACTAACTAAATTCTAAAACCTAATATCTACAAATTATAAGAGAAAAGTTTAAATTTAAAATGAAAAAGAGACGCTGTTCTGTTGGTACCATTGGTAATGGTTGGTATTGGCAGTTGTAGTATTATATCAGATATGTTAACTGAGGCTTCATCCTTCACATCTGGAAAGACAAAGCTACCTGACGGTTTTTTCCTCAGATACGAAACTTGGTATTCGCTGCTATCATATTTTAAAAGAATTTTACCAACATAGTGTTTAATGCCTTTCTTTTTTTCGAACTTAATAAGGACAAAATCTCCTTCTTTTAAATTTTCTGGCTTTATTTCAATAGGCGTCAGTTGATTGTCAGAACCTTTGCCTTCAGATGGGCAAAAGTTTGAGTCTGATGAAAAATCTTTAACTTCAAAATCACTGGTACAACTTGAGGAACTACTGCTTACTTCAGACACTTTTCTCTTTTTTATTTTGTTTGCTCGAACATCAGATTCTGGACACAAACCTAGTAACTTTCTTGCTGTTTTAAGTTCTTTTGCGCGTTGCATCTGTTCTGTTTTATTCCTTTTTAGTTCTTTTATTTTTGCCAATTCCTCAAGCATCTCTTTTTCTGGCGTGTTAGTGTAGATTCTTAATTTTCCCTTTTCTTTTCCCTTCCTCTTTAGAACTGTTCTAATAATTTTTGGCAGTGGCCTAACAGATTCAGGTGTTATAGCGCTTGATGTTGAGGGTATTGGTTCAGGTTGCACCAACCTTTTAGCATCAATATCAATTGGCGGAAGTGTAGAGTGCCTCGGAGTCAGGGTTGATGTTAAGTGTGATTCTGGCTCGATCTCGATATTATTGCTAGTTGAGATCTGAGATTTAAGATCTGCATCTGGCGTACTATCCTGAGACTCTTTGTTAATGTACACATCGCAAGGTGCGAAGTCGTCATCTGAGAAGGCTAATTTATTGAAAGGTCATATACCCGGATTTGTAAAGGCACTTGTAATATTTTTAACAGTAAATGACTCAAAGTATGCTAATTTAGCTAATGGCGGTATGTCATATATTGTTAGTGCTTTCCCCGGATGATTAATGTGCCAGTCATTAAATGCGATCAGCCGTAAAATGATGTATTTTTAGAAGATTTTCAAGATTTGTATAAAATTCTGCTACAGCAGACTTACTAAAAGAAAATGACCTTGCAACACTGGTATTATCTGGTTTCCTCAAACTTATGTTTTTATTTCTATTGCGAAATCAATTTTCATATCCCATGATGAAGGGTACTGACATTCCAATTTCTTTGCAAATTCATAAGTCAGTTGTCGTACCTGCAGTAAAGTCAGACCATAGTGCATTTTACTGCATTTTATAATATATTCGTTAAGGTGTTTCTCCTGCGCTGCGGTGAACACTTGCTGTGAGGAATATTTGGGAAAAAAATCCTTTTTCTCTTCTCCATTTGCTCCAACCTTCTTTTTTTCTACTCTATGCTGTAAGGTGGGTGCTTTTACATTATACTTTTCAGCGGCTATTCGTATTGACAGTCTTCCTTCGATTACATCTGCTATTGCACAATTCATAGCCCTTTCATCTATTTTAGCCCTGGCAGTCTTTTTCTTTTACACTGGATCCATTTTCACTAAAAAAACACTTTTATTATTAAACTATACACCTCATGGGGTACATTGATACGTATCAATGTGCCCCATATCTAATGTATCAATGTGCCCCAAGCCGCCATATTAAATAAAACACACTGTCATCCCCAAAACAAAACAAGCTAAAGTAAAATTCGATATGGTTTAGTGAAATATAAACAATTTCTTACCTTTGATATTAATTCAGGTAGCCTAAGTATTTAAAACACCCCCCAAAAATTACTTTTGAAAGTCAAATCAACAAATTTACTTAAGATAATGCAGAATACGTGCGAAGCGATCGCCAATGAGGCGGTCACTGATAGAGCGCCAAAAATGTATGGTCGTTTTGGGGCTACCAGCGCCATCTACGAGTGAATAGACAAACGTCTCAGATAATTCCTATTTAGAGTTGGAGGGGATGTATCAATGTCCCCCGTGTATCAATGTCCCCCAACTCCCCCTATTTAGTTAATATTCAAGCATTTAATTTAAAGTTTTCCAACTCTTCATCTGCCTGTTCCTCGCCAAGAAAATCTAAATCGTCATCAGTCTCTTCGTACACTGGCTCCATGCTACTTTCGCTGCTAGTACTTCCTGGGCTTCGACACTTTTGTTTTTTAGGCTTGTTTCGGTAGGGTAAATATTCTTACATTCTAACAGCTGAACTGCATCTCTATGCGTGATTACTTCAGCACCTGATGCAACACGTCTTTTTTTTGTGACTTTAGAATTTATGGAATTCTATCTTACAGTTTCAAGTAGGAGGTCTTCAAATGAGACATTTGTTGGTCCAGACTGCCCCTCAGATTTTTCCCCATCAATCGCCCTTTTAGGTGAAGCATTGCTTGGCCCTGCATCTAATATGTCTCTGTCCAGAATTTCATTATTACCATTTGCTTCGTCAGTTACACCTGCACTGGTTTTCTTTATATTTTCATACCTTTTTTATGCTTCGGGACGGTGTTTTTCTTTTGGGATAACTGCCGGATTAAAAAGATATATCCCAGCTTTTTTAAATCCATTCTTAATACTAACTGGACTAATATTATTCCATATTTTCCGCACTTTTTCGGAAAATATTTTCTTTGGCAATTTAACGCCTTGATTCTTTCTTTGCCAAATGACTAATTCCTCGTCCCATGATGTTTTAAATGACCTAAATACAGCAAGGTCGAGGGGCTCCAAAAGGTGAGAGGTATGCGGCGGAAGCTTTAAGATCGTTATGCCGTTTCCCTGTGTAAGAGTTATAACTCTATTGTCTACACGCGTACTGTGCCCATTATATATAAGCAGAAGCGGTCGTTGTCTACCCACAGCAGGATCTAACGTTTTCCTAATGAAGTTGGCAAAATATCAGTCTCCATCCAACCATTACTGCTAGCAGCGTACGCTAAATCTGTTCCGCCGGCTGGATCTGCCATCCACTAGTCCCATACATTCTTGGCCTTAAAGACAATTAAAGGAGGCGCTTTGTCACCAACAGCATTTACAGCAGACAAAATTTGAATGTTTTCTCTTCCGGGGCCACTGGTTACACGGGAACAAGCTGCACCTCTCGCACCAACGACGACCTTTGTTTTAGATGGGTCTATTGATAGGATCGTCTCATCTAAATTCCAGATCTGCTGTGGAAGATCATTTAATTTTAAGTCATTTAAAATTAAAACTGTCTCCAATAGGCTAAAATACTCGTTGGCTACAAAAGGATCGGTCATTTTCTTTCGTGAGTATTCCACCGCCTGGGGCCTTTTTAATTGAAAGTTTATGTCGTTGTTTAAAATTAATAAACCAATCGGCACCGGGCATATTATTCTTAAAAGGAGTCTTAATGTTATTTCTTGTTACGTACTCAGCAACAACAAACAACACTTCCTTTCTTGAGAGACCAAACACCCATTTCTCAAGTGTTTTAAGACCATTTGTTAAAATCCTTTCATGTTCTAAGAAAATTGCCAACTTCCATCCCAGCGTTTTACTTTTTGACCCATGGGTTCCTTTAGCATAATCATGCGGTGTTGATTTTGGAATTTTATATTTTTTTACTGCTCCGTGAAGGGTTATTAATCCTCCTTCCAATTCACTAATGGCACTTGTAAGGTCCTCCTTGGTGTAGTTCTTGCGCCTGTCGGATTTTCTTATATATCTTCAGACAATCTTCAAACCTGTATTTAAGAACAAAAATTAGTGCTGTAAATGCATTGGGGCAAGATCGGAATCGAAATGATTTTTGATCTTGCCCCTACATCCGCATATGAGGAAAGATCGAACCAACTCATAATATCACTCTAAATTGAGGTTATGATTTACTAATCCAAACAGTTCATAAAGATAGAGCATTTAAAACAGAGATTACCTATATAATATTAATAACTTACCTTTTGAATCAAAGTTTGACGAATGGAGTAAGTTCGAATACACAAAATAAACTGAAAAGCACAAAAATGTCTATATTTTATACGAAAAACCTAGAAACAACGCGCCGTCTACTTAAGCAGTGCGCGCATTTATTTGCTCCACGAGGCGATTAGGTATCACGCTGTTGCCACAATTATGTGACTTCTGGAGGCTGCGTTCGGACTTATCCCGTATCCGATCCTACCCCAACTTAACTTAAACCAATCATTTTCACCTGTATTGTGTGTTGCGGACCTATATTGAAATGCGTTTTTCTACTTAAAATCATACCTGAGTTAAGACCCTCACGTGTTAGCACGCAATTATGAAACACCCTGTAGATGTATACAGGGTGGCCCACTCTCAATGCAGCATAGCAACTAAACTACCCAACTTTTTAATATTTTCCAAAGACAATTGTTTGGAATTATACAGAGTGTCCTAAATAGTTAGAGTATATCAAACATAATTTTTTTTTCTGGAATGGTATATTATATCAATTTTAAATTTCTTGAACAATTCTAAGCAATACTTTGTATGACATATCAAATGCCTAAATTTATTATTTTTTCAGTTTTGCAGCACTTAAAAAACATGCACCTGCCCGTAGTACAGACCAACAGTAATACATGAGATTTGGGTTATGGAGTAGGATTGTTTAGTAGCGACTTAAGCATTTTTTAAAAAAGAAAAATACTTATTGGAGCTTATAAAATGGCGCTCTAAATTTTAAAACCTTAAAAAATCTTAAGTCTTTTATTTTAAATACAACCCATATTATTCTTTTAGACCTAATCGAAAGATATTTTTAATCCAAGTTTAATAATTATACTAGGGTTCCCTATGGTTTACGGATTTCTATGAAATAGCTATTTTCCCCTTTCCCATATAAACTTATTACTCATTTTCTACGCTGCACTGTGTCTGTACAACGCATTTTTCTCAAGTGGACGCCCAATTCATGTTAATTTTATTTTATTAATTTTACGTCCTTTCAAGTGCAATAATAAAGTTTTTGTAAATTAAACAATTGATTAATTATTAATTAGGAATACGTTTGAAAATAAAAAGTTTTTCTGATCATTATATTATTATTTGTGGTGGCTTGTACCAGAAAGTCTACAACAATGATTTCAATAATAATCTTGACCCATACTAAAATTCCAGTAATCGTAATTAAAACATGCGCTGATGAATTACCACTGGTATTTTGTAGGCTTTTTACCTTATCCTACAAAAAAGAAATGTTTCCTTCTTGCTGGAAAACTGCACGAGCCCATACCCAAAAAAGGCAAGAATACCTTGCCAAACAACTATCGTCTATTCGCATTGCTTTCGGTTATATCAAAAGGTATGGAGAAAGCTATCAACGAAAAACTATTAAAGTATCAGAAAGGTTTCAACATTATTAGCGACCGCCAGTACGATTTCCGTAAGTCTAGAATCTAGATCAACAGGAGACTTTCTCGCTTATGTTACTCACGTTTGGAACAACGCAATAGAATATTGACCTTTTGGAAAAACTAACAATTCTATATATAAAGCTTCGCTTAGAACAAGTTTGTTAAATACATTTTTTTTAAAAATACTTAAACATAAAGTACTTTATTTAAGATTAATTTCAAATTTGTAAAGGTTTTGAAGATATTGTATACTTTATCGTAACTTTGATTACTGATTATAACTTCCGAATGTAAGCAAAACTTTTTATCGGGCTAGTTTAGGTTATTTTTAGACCTTTTCTCAAACAATCAAAAATAATAAAATTTACTATGATGCGGTACCACATTAAAAGACACACTATACAGAGATAAAATTTTGTTATGTTATATATTAACCCAGCGTCTTGAAGTACTTTACTAACTTTTATTATTAGAAATACTATAGTTTCTCGGATATAAGTCCTTAAAACCCTTTGAATTTTTAATAACAAAGTGGGTCAAATGTCGTCGAAAGTTTATCACGTAAATCTGTATTGCTCACTTAAAAAAAATGTACTTGTAGATTACCAAAGAAATATTATAGCTTGGTATACGTGGTTTTGATCTACGTTCTTAGGAATTTTAATTTAATTGGATAAAAAGTTATTTGTTGTTTCAATCTCCTTTTAAATGGATTTTTTTCAGACAATTTAGTGCAGAGGGAAAAGAGTAAACAAGGCACAATGTATCATAAAGTATTGCAACAACTTATAATATGGAGTGAATATATTTCGTTACTAATGGGTAATTCTCCACAGAGGCAGACAAGGGAATGTTAAATATTTACAAATAGACAATCCTTTTAATATCTTAATGCTTTGTTGTTTAGGATCTCCAAAAACTGTAACTAGCCTATATTGTATGATAAATATGCCATTTTTATGTGTTTAAAATTAATTAATCAAAGTAATCGACAAACATCAAATATTACAAATTATGTATGAAAGTAACAAACATGAATTTTTTTTAATATTAGAAAAAACATAAGTTTTAAAAATGTAACTAGGTGCTAGACCAAAAAACAATTTACTTAAATATGCAAAATCCCGCTCTGAAAATGCTTATGCTTGTCCTTTTCTTATCTCTTTGTCTCCAAAGGAATTTGTGCTCTGGAAAACCGATTTTCTTTGCTCTATCTTATTCTAATCATTAAAAAAATATTTTTAATTTATAATAATTTGTATAAATTTTAACTTTATTTCTAATAATATTATGTTCTTTTTAAGAATCTTGATGCATGAAATACACTCACGCCCAGTCTATTTTATTTCTTCCGGACTTTATAACTTATTTAAACGTAGATTGTTTTCTGTTGTTGTCAACAGCTAAAAGACTAAATTGAGCGTTACAAAGAGATATTACGCCAAAAGGGTTGTTTCTACTTGCAGCAAAGTTCAGTAGTTAGGTTAGTAGAAAAGCTTAATCTTTTTAAAGTTTTTCGTAATAGTGCCAGGACAGCAGAAATAAAAGGAGAAAGTTGCAATAAGAGGATTTTAAGAAAGTTTTCTGTTGCTGTTGGAAACAGGATCAGCACGTTAAAATGGTTGTAACTAACCTGAACAAGAAATGGGTGCTTTCTAATCTATGAAAGTATTTGCAGGGTGTTTTTTAAATAATTACTTAAACATGTGCCGTAAAATTACCTTTACAAGGCAACTTTATGAACCATGGTGCGAACAGCAGCTCTTATGTCGAAGGCCATTAGCAGTTTTGACTTCTTGGACGCCACCTATTTTAAATGTTTGAAAAACTTAATACTTACAAAGCGTTTCAAAATAGAAAAACCGTGTGCTTTTAAATATGGTAATAGTGTCTCTTGCAGTACAGCGAAAAACCATAAAACACATATATAAAATAAAATGGGAATTATTTTAACTTCCAGACTGGATTTCTTAAAAACTCTTTAAAAAATCAATAAAATATTTAGGCTAAAAAATTAAACACTTAAGGGGTGGGGCTTAAAAGATTTGTTACTTGCTTGGTATTAAGTTTTAGTAAAATATATAGTTGATTAAAAGGGGAAAATAACGTTCTAGAGCTTCTCAATCAATATTACCAAGGTGGTATTACAAATTGAAGTTCAAAATTAAATTGAAATTTAAAGTGTTAAATGTTGTAAAAAAAATTAATAAAAGTAACTTAATACACTGGCCTTATTTCCAAGATGATCCAGATCCCATGTAGTGTTGATTAAAATTAACAGGCACCCTGCCTGCAGTCTGGTGGACCCCTACAGTACAAGGCAGTACACATATTTACAGGTTACAGGCTATATGTGGTCTTCTAATGAAGATCCACTTCCACCAACAGCACGTGGCCAAAGAAATACGTAATGTTCAGCGTTATCACGTATACCAAAAAATTCTCAACAACAAAATACCGAAAGATAAGCTTCAACTAAAAAAACCCTAAAATCGAAAAAGCGAATTAGATATCTGATTTCATCAATTTTAAAATATACCTCATTGGTCGTCCGATGCTACCATCTTAAAAAAAATAGCAAAAAAAAATCCAGGTTCCTTGTGCGAATCTAAAAAATGCACATGCTGTAGAGAATCGATGTTATCAAAAAAAAAAAAATAAGTTAAAGAGACAAAAAAAAGAAATAAAGAAATCTTACCATATCATCGCACTAAGATGCAAATTGTCTAAGTCCAAAATTATTAATTTTACAGGGGAGCTAAAAAACTTTACCAAAAAGCAACAGACCATACTATAAATCTTTTGACATTTTCTAAAATTTAATGGATTAATTGCCTACACTATAATCAATTTTCATGTTAATGTTATGTGTTTTGTTATCTTCCACCAGATGGCACAATTATCTACTTTTTGACCAAAATGGACTTTGCGTCTTAGGGCAGCGATATTAGAAATGAGGACGATCTACTACCAAACAACTAAAGTTGGGGCCTTTACAAATCAAATCGAGGGGGGCCCCTCAGAACCCGCCGACTTCCATATTCATGGGTGATCTTAAGTGAAGTGACGTAAAGGCAAATCTGCTCAAAAAAAGGTAAAGACCAAAAGACAGGTGTTCCTTTAACTCTCATGTCAAAAAAAATCACTAAGACAAATGATGAAAGTGATCTCGGTTCGATAAAATGACAAAACCAAACGACCGTGATATGTGGAAAACTACTAACTGTTTTCCCTGTATAATATGCAATTTAAAAACAAATAATAGCACGGCAAATAATCAAACCGTGAAAAGTGCAACATCGTCAAAGTTCTAGAGTGAGCTAACCAGGGTTCAAATGGAACTTGGAACGAATATACTATTAGACAAATGAACTGCTGACCTGCTATTATAAATGAACATAACCACAAATTTTGACAACAAAAACATGTAGATAATGAGATATCTAGTAGCCTGTAAAATATGAACATTTGAACCAAAAATAATCTTAATATCCACATATAACATAGAAAGGTATTGTATATAAATATCTAACATAAAATCATGTATCATCCTATAAATATAGAACTACAGCAAAAATGAATGCTACAAATGTCCTAAACGGCTTTTAAGATACAGTGTATAATAAAATTGAAAAGCAAAAGAAGACTCATGGAAAGTCTTAGCCTCAAACGTTTCGTATATGTAAGGTTTTTTTATGATCAGGCATGAGCACTACAGGAAAAACCCATTATGGCGCACTGCAAACAGAAGGTCGTGTGATGACGCCATCCAGATGAAGGAATTTAACTTGAACAGTGTCGTTCGACGAAAACTAAGTTGAAGCACGTTCGACTTGGAGGCAGTGGTTTGTCATGTATTTTTACCATATACAGTGTGTCCACGTAGGTTGGCGGCATATGGGAAACTTCTTTATTATTAATTTTACGAAAAAAAGTTATTCTTCATAAATAGTTCTGCATGGTCCAAAACCTAAAATGCAACCATCAGATGTTAAATTTTTTCAGTCATATACGAGGTTTGTCAAAAAATGTGATTTTTGCTCTAGAGTAAAGTACCTTTCTTTTTGACAATATCGAAAATTGTTATAAAGAAAAGATGTTTAGAATTAAAAATAGCTTTCAAATATTCAACATTGTTTATTTACATTAAAAAAATATTTTTTTCTACATTTTCTCTGCGATTACGTTGGAAATTTAAGTTTGCACATTAATGCATTGCATTTATTAATTATAAATTTGATTAAACAATTATAAATAAACTTTTAAAATCAATTATCTCTTAATTTTTATCGAACACTGATAACCTTTAAGTTGCTTAATCACTAGTTTGTAATGTTCTAACGATGCATTTAAATGAATAACAAGTTGTATCCATAATTTACTTTGTTACAATAAATACTAATGAATAATCACTATCTTCAATTTACTAATGCCTCCACATATCCTCCATTTCTGTTTATACATGTAACAGTTCTATTACAAAATTCTCTTAAGACATTGCTAACCATATGGGGAGTTATATTACGAACCGCTTCTGCAATTATTCTCTCTAAATGGTCAACATCTTGAAATGGCCTTTGAAGGTAAACTTTTTGCTTTAAGTAACCCCACAAGAAAAAATCGAGTGGGGTTAAATCTGGAGACCGCGGAGGCCAAGGAATTTCCGAAAAACGATGAAAAACTCTTCCATTGAAAATATTTTCAATGTATTGACGTACATCTAATCTGCTGTGACATGGGGTACCATCCTGCTGGAACCATATCTGCTGACGTTCAAGTAAGGGAAGGTTGTCAAGAAAATCATTTATTCTATTGTTTAAAAAGCACAAATAACGATCAGCATTTAAGGTTTCTCGGAAAAAAAAAGGTCCAATTATTTGATTTTTATACATTCCGCACCACACGTTTGTTTTGAACGAATATTGGTCCCGAGATTTCAACGTAAAATGTGGATTTGTATCACTCCACCAACGACAGTTTTGGCTAGAAACTGTCCCATTTGATGAGAATGTTGCTTCATCCGTAAAAATAATACACCTTGACATAAATGGGTTATCTTCTAAGATTCCCTGTATGTCACAACAGAATTCAAATCGTCTATCATTATCTCCTGGTCTTAAAGTATGAATTTTTTTAGGTTTGTAAGGGTGATATTTGTGTTTATTTAGAATCTTTGAAACTGTATTTTTTTTTATATCCATTGGCAATGAAGTTGCCCTTTTTCGCAAAGGATATTTAGGATGCTCAGTTGCAGAGAGCATTACTTGCAACGCAATGTCATTATTTTCTACCATGCTTTGGCCTTTTTTTCCAAATTTATTATGTACATCTCCACAAGTCTTAAATTTATTAAATATTTTACGTTGAAAACTCGGGACCAATATTCGTTCAAAACAAACGTGTGGTGCGGAATGTATAAAATTCAAATAATTGGACCTTTTTTTTTCCGAGAAACCTTGAATGCTGATCGTTATTTGTGCTTTTTAAACAATAGAATAAATAATTTTCTTGACAACCTTCCCTTACTTGAACGTCAGCAGATATGGTTCCAGCAGGATGGTGCCCCATGTCACAGCAGATTAGATGTACGTCAATACATTGAAAATATTTTCAATGGAAGAGTTTTTCGTCGTTTTTCGGAAATTCCTTGGCCTCCGCGGTCTCCAGATTTAACCCCACTCGATTTTTTCTTGTGGGGTTACTTAAAGCAAAAAGTTTACCTTCAAAGGCCATTTCAAGATGTTGACCATTTAGAGAGAATAATTGCAGAAGCGGTTCGTAATATAACTCCCCATATGGTTAGCAATGTCTTAAGAGAATTTTGTAATAGAACTGTTACATGTATAAACACAAATGGAGGATATGTGGAGGCATTAGTAAATTGAAGATAGTGATTATTCATTAGTATTTATTGTAACAAAGTAAATTATGCATACAACTTGTTATTCATTTAAATGCATCGTTAGAACGTTACAAACTAGTGATTAAGCAACTTAAAGGTTATCAGTGTTCGATAAAAATTAAGAGATAATTGTTTTTAAAAGTTTATTTATAATTGTTTAATCAAATTTATAATTAATAAATGCAATGCATTAATGTGCAAACTTAAATTTCCAACGTAATCGCAGAGAAAATGTAGAAAAAAATATTTTTTTAATGTAAATAAACAATGTTGAATATTTGAAAGCTATTTTTAATTCTAAACATCTTTTCTTTATAACAATTTTCGATATTGTCAAAAAGAAAGGTACTTTACTCTAGAGCAAAAATCACATTTTTTGACAAACCTCGTATATGACTGAAAAAAATTAACATCTGATGGTTGCGTTTTAGGTTTTGGACCATGCAGAACTTTTTATGAAGAATAACTTTTTTTTGTAAAATTAATAATAAAGAAGTTTCCCATATGCCGCCAACTTACGTGGACACACTGTATGTAGTATGTATATATGGCGTCTAGTCCATTTCACCAAAATATAGTGAAGGCGAAATATCCTTCTCGCGTGAGGGGCAATTCAGCTAGTTTGCATGCAAAAAATCAGGTAGAAGTTTATGCTGATAGGAATCACCAAAAACCTTTAGGAAAACAAAAACCACGAGTTGACAAATTACAGAACTCGACTTTTGAGGTTATGTTGTGTCAAAATTAGAGGTTGTCACGTTGGTTTTGCTCTAGTTATATGATATCTTTATTAACATGTTTTAGTTTATAAAATGAAAAATAGTAATTTAAAAACACTTACGTACTCACAAATTCTATGCATATTTTGCTATGTTCCACTAAAATTTTTGCAGATTGTATGATATTATGCTCTAATTTTCTACAGTAATTGTATACTCTATGCTTCGGAAATAAAGTTCATTTGACAACGCACTTATGGAGCATGCGTAGAAGTTGAAATGTCCCCTGAAGATCCATCTCCGTCGTTATTTCAAGTATCAAAATATTTTTGGAGCAAAGCCCCAAATGTGTCGGCACTATTTCAACGATTTTCGAATTTAAACATTATAAGGCGTCAAAAGTTATTGAGGTGTATAGAGGTTCTTGGTTTAGAAAATTAATCCAAGTTCAACATAATTAAGCCAAAGATATGAACACACAAATTGACGCCCAATAACAGAATTATCGTACCAAGGGAAACGTGTGTCCCACCATTACTCTATCTAACTTTTAACGTTGAGTTTTTTAGAGAAAACAACAATCTGAACTCATTAAATCTTAATTGATTACTGTCACTACAAGACACAGTTTGTTTAAGCTGTTCGTTGAGATGTGAGACTTATTGCTGCCTGTTCAGATGTATTGGCAGACGATGTTTAATCATTCAAAGTAAAAGATACAATAATAGTGCTGTAGTCAGCAAAGCTATACATATTAATAATTTAATTAATTTTTTTCTAAAAGGTCGGTTATGTGTTACAGGTGAAAGCGCGTAGGAGACAATATGGATCCTTGAGGGATTCGGAGTAGGGAGAATTGGAGAGTTCTGCATCATAGGGTGCTCCAATGTTAATTTTCGGAGCAATTTTTATCAGTCATATCTCCGGAACCAATGGGCCTAGGATATTGCGCATGCGTAGTTGGGGTCTATGACATGGGTTCTTGCGCATGACTCGAAAATGACACCTGTCACCTGTCAGATGTCACCTGTCAAATGTCAAAATCGACAGCTGATGTATGTCGCGTGTTTAGGGTGACGTCATGAGTCGTTTAAAAAAAGAACGGGGTTGATCGGGTCAATAGGGCCAAAGTTGGTATCGCTAATGCCCTAAGGGCAGGGGGTGAAAGATTGCAAATACATGTCGCGTGTTTAGGGTGACATCATAAGTCGTTTAAAAAAAGAACGGGGTTGATCGGGCCAATAGGGCCAAAGTTAGTATAGCTAATGCCCTAACGGCAGGAGGGCGAAAGATTGCAAATACATGTCGCGTGCTTAGGGTGATGTAATAAGTCGTTTAAAAAAAGAACGGGGTTGATCGGGCCAAGTCACAAAAGTATTTTGAAGATCCCCCCTGTATTTCAAATTTTATTATATCCTTTGTTTTAGCACTCAAATTTACTATAAATAGCCGACAATCGTGCTATTGATTCAGTCATTCACGGGGGTTCAAACAAGAAAGATCTAATTAGCTGCAGTCATCATATGACGTCATAACTCGAGATGATGAGTTATTTTCATAGTAATTAAAAGTTGTTTTCATGTTTAAATAAAAGTTTCCTAAAGCATAATCTGGGACTTTTCTGGCAGTAATAAAGCATCGTAAATCGGATGAATAAAAATTTTACAAAAGTTATAAAGTTGTTTATTTTGTGTTTATAAGTTAGGAAAAATACTTAGACATAAAAAGTGTTAAGAAATAAAATATTATACAGAGTTAGAATAAAACTCGAATATTTTAAACTACGTTTTAACTAAGCTGTTGGAAGTCAGACACATGGCCTTAAATTTCGCAACAGTCTTAGACCGAATGCAAGACGTGCTGCTACCGTCTTCGCCGAGCGGCTTCCTGGAGGCCTGGATCATCGATGCCATGGGTGGAGTCTCACCTAATGGACAGTCAGAACTCCAGGGAGTTCGCTATGACTCATCCGACGACGCTGCGGAGGTGGCGAAGGGCCCAGACCGAGATGCCAATCTCTTGCGTGGTGTCCAGGACCTGTTAGGGTTCCCTAAACCTCCGTCCGGCTGCCGGCCGAGTGGCATTGAAGTGGCAAGCGACCCAAACCCCGTGGGTGGCTCAAAAAGGGCATTAACAACGAAGCCTGAAGAAGAGGATCTCTGGTCGTGGAGTGAAGATGTGCAGCCGTGGGGAATGCTGGGTGAAGAGGAAGAAAAAGACGTTTACGTCGAACTAGCTGATCGTCAGCATAAAAAAAATTGTGGTGAACGTACGTCGGAGCTACCTGGGAATGTAGACGTATCGTTTCACTTCATGGCGCCCGAGCAACAGACCGTTAAAGGCAAGGAAGACTTAAAGCCCTTCGATGCGCCTAGGTCAAAGACCCATTTTAAAGAAGAAGAAGAAGTTTTGAAGAAATATGACGTGCCTGAAGTGGTGTCCCATCAAAAAGAGATAGATAGGGAAACAGTCTTGTGGCTACATGGCCAATTGGAGAAGGAGGCCCCAGGTGATGGGCGGTGGATAACCGCACTCCTAGGGATCGTTGGAGCGCAAGCAATGGACCCGGTTGCCAGGGACCTGCGTGAAAGTATCCGAAGAGGAGCTGAGGTGCCGCTGGTAGACCGCTTAGGAGTTGTGGGGCGTCAGGAGGAAGATGGAGTGGCGGTGTGGTGTCCGAGGACCCACAGGAGTAATATACTCAATTTGGCACATGAAATACGCCACAACACTCGTGAAGGGATGAAAGATATTATCAAGAGATGGTTATGGTGGCCGATGATAGACAAGGATGTGGACACGCACTTCAGCCAATGTGTGTTATGTCAACATTTCAAAGAAGATGCCCTGTGCCACGGAATGTTAAAACCGTGGGGCACAGTTGTGATTACAGTTATAGAAGATTTATCGAGGACCAGACACAGCAAATTTACAACATTATACTGTGCTGTTGACGTATACAGTGGATTTATAGAAGCAAGACCACACAGGAATATTCACCCAGCTTCCTTGATAGAATTTGTACAAGCCGAGGTGATTAGCCGATGGGGAACACCCAGTCTATTGATGTTAATGCCAGAAGTGGCGAAGTACAGGGAGAAGATAGCCCACGCAACCAACATTACAACAGTTGGCACGGCAGAGAAATTAATAACTTCCACGATGATACCATTTGAACAAATGAAGACAAGAATTTTAGCGATGCCAAGAGACGAGTGGCCTTTACAGTTGCAGTCCTTGCTGAACCAAGCCAGGAGCCGCAGAGATGACCACAATGGAGCTACGGCCAGAGAGATGGTGACGAACACCAGGACGATCCTCCAGAACAAGACGTTCTAAAGCGTAGCATAGAGTAGAAATGGAGCTACGACCAGAGGGATGGTGATCAACACCAGGGCAATCCTCCAGAAACAGAAGTACTAAGTGTAAATAGTTAAGTAAGATTTGTCAATGTAAATATTTTGTTGTTGTTGTTCATTCGACAACAGCTAATTCGATCTCTTAAGTGGGGGGGTGTTTTAGCACTCAAATTTACTATAAATAGCCGACAATCGTGCTATTGATTCAGTCATTCACGGGGGTTCAAACAAGAAAGATCTAATTAGCTGCAGTCATCATATGACGTCATAACTCGAGATGATGAGTTATTTTCATAGTAATTAAAAGTTGTTTTCATGTTTAAATAAAAGTTTCCTAAAGCATAATCTGGGGCTTTTCTGGCAGTAATAAAGCATCGTAAATCGGATGAATAAAAATTTTACAAAAGTTATAAAGTTGTTTATTTTGTGTTTATAAGTTAGGAAAAATACTTAGACATAAAAAGTGTTAAGAAATAAAATATTATACAGAGTTAGAATAAAACTCGAATATTTTAAACTACGTTTTAACTAAGCTGTTGGAAGTCAGACACATGGCCTTAAATTTCGCAACAGTCTTAGACCGAATGCAAGACGTGCTGCTACCGTCTTCGCCGAGCGGCTTCCTGGAGGCCTGGATCATCGATGCCATGGGTGGAGTCTCACCTAATGGACAGTCAGAACTCCAGGGAGTTCGCTATGACTCATCCGACGACGCTGCGGAGGTGGCGAAGGGCCCAGACCGAGATGCCAATCTCTTGCGTGGTGTCCAGGACCTGTTAGGGTTCCCTAAACCTCCGTCCGGCTGCCGGCCGAGTGGCATTGAAGTGGCAAGCGACCCAAACCCCGTGGGTGGCTCAAAAAGGGCATTAACAACAAAGCCTGAAGAAGAGGATCTCTGGTCGTGGAGTGAAGATGTGCAGCCGTGGGGAATGCTGGGTGAAGAGGAAGAAAAAGACGTTTACGTCGAACTAGCTGATCGTCAGCATAAAAAAAATTGTGGTGAACGTACGTCGGAGCTACCTGGGAATGTAGACGTATCGTTTCACTTCACCTTCAAGCTTTTAATTGAATTTTAATAATCGATTGTCAGGTCAAAGGACGAAAAATAACCTTGACGAGTGCGATGTCATAGTTACACACGAATCGTGTTTAGATAATGATTTATTTATGCTAATTGACCACTGGTAATTTACAACAATATATTGTGTCATTTATATGCAAAAATGCATTTCTTTGAACAGATAAAAATTACTTGTGTAATTTTGTACAAAAATCTATACAGGGAAGATGTAAAGTAAGTATACAAAGACCTCCCAGGCTCCCCAAATTCCCTAAAATATATATTCCCGATGAAATTGTGACCTTAGTATAGCTAATACATGTCGCGTGTTTAGGGTGACGTCATAAGTTGCTTAGAAAAGGAACGGGGTTGATTGAGTAAATAGAACCAAATTTAACAGTCCGCATGCGCGAGAAAAAAATTGTTTCGCGGATATGGGTTATATATTAAATAAAAGAAAAGACATCAAAATTATAGAAAATTATTTATTTATCTATACCTTGACTTAATAAAGGTATGCAATAGATTAATTAGTAAAATGGTGCAAGATACACATATAAATACAATTAAACTAAGCACACCATGTGTTCCAGCATATCCATCCACTATTGGAGAATTGTGAGAAGCATTTTGGTTTATTAGCGTCCTCCACTCGGTTTCGCCAAAAGTCAGGTCTCTAAACTGAAACCTAACCTTATCATCAAATATTACACATTTGTATTCTATCAAAGTCATCTAGTACCTTCTTGGGATTAAAGTGTATTAGTTCCAACATGTAAATAGCTTGTTCAGACATGTTTAAACTACAAATATTTTTAATAATCTCAAAAAAGTTTCCTTGGATGTCTTCATTAATGTTCATATAATTTAAAAAGTTATCATAAAATGCCATAAAATCTAAATTTTTTATCAGGTTCAATCTAAAATTAATAATGTGACTTATATTAACAAATGAGGTTATGTCATGAGAACAGAAACATAACGTTGTATTATTACACACAAGATTTATTATTTTTTCACTCAACAACGTAACGGACGACACTGTAAAATTTTCAGTTTTAGAATCAATTCTTAATACTGTATCATCTTCAACCATTTTGGACGCGATTTCGAGAAACTCATGCCACTCGAAATTGGCTAGTGATGCTGCAACTTTTTCCTCAGGTAAATTTAAAACAGTATTTATTAACTTCACACTAGGCACCATTCCTCTAGCTACACTAAGGCCCACGATTATCTTATAATTTCCAGCGGAATAATGCACCTCGTTCAACAGCTTTTTCTCACTCTTAATGTCTTCTCTACTTCTTAATATCATGCTATCAAGATATCTCCAAGGAGACAAACTTCTTGAATCTTCTTCAACAACGTATTCACCCATGACTAAATAAGTACTGAAACCGTCCAAGCAAATTATCGACTACACTCTGACTACCCCACTCCTGAATATTTATTAATACTAAGTTCTAGGAATAAAAGTTGCGACAAGGCCCACCCGCTACCCATCTCGGTAAATTCTAAAGCTTTTTTAAGTAGGTTATTTTTATATAGTTCAAACACATGTTCTAACTTAGTACTTGGATGAATCACGCTGTATCTAGAATTAAATGATTTAATTTCTTGTTCCTGCGTTGATGGTTGTAGATATACACCATAAAGTTCCATGTTCATTAATATAGCTCGATGAAGACTCAACTGCTCCGCTAACACCGTTAGAACCTTATGTTTCAAGTCTTTCAGGAACAGCTTAACATCAGTCAAATTATTATTTGTCGATATGTGATAGGTATTCACTCTATTCTTAAAAGCTGTTTGAATAAGTTTAATACCAGAGCCTACAATCTCCCCACAGTTTTCCTTATGTTTCGTTGTACGATTATGCCCTTTAGTCACCTCACAGTGGCACTGTTTGCAGTACATCTTATACTATAATACTAGCTGATTATTACGAAATATGACGTATTTATCCAAATGAGTCTGCATAACACACAATTCTAGCAAACTAAACAACATCTTTTATCATGTCCACCCAGCTGTTGTGTGAATTATCAAAGACAAGCCACTTGACAAACATTTTCTTCCCCTTTTTCCGTATAATTCTTTCAATAAGAAATACATCGGACTGTTTAGTTTTCTGTAATTCCGCTTCATAAAATCCACCACTGATTGGCCGTCCCTGCATATCCTCCAATATATAGGTTGTAGGATTTGTTATATTAACCTTGGAAATTTTGAAAAGCTCGGTTGTCCAATTAGGTACATAACCCTTTTCAAAGACATGCTTGGATTTACTTATACGAACAATGACCCCAACCCCAAATTTCTGTTTCCCCACAACCTTTAGATGTGTATATACAGAGTTTAATAACTTATCCGCGTTACTCTTATTAATATCCGACGGCTTCATGCCAATCGTGTGATGTTTAGTAGCATTGTATGTATTCACGATTTCCTCCAACAAATCAATCCATCGATTTTAAAGTAAACAATCTAAAAAGCTTTTCTTTAATTGTTCGAATTACTCGCTCTGCAATTGAAGCCTTCAAGATACTGAAAGTGCTATAATGATGTATTTTATATGTCTTCATAAGATTTTGAAAACTAGTATTGTAGTATTCCTTTCCATTATCTGTAACCAACTTTTTCGGAATTCGCTTGGAGTGTCTAAAAATATTTTCCATCGCTTTGGTTACTTCTTGGGCAGTTTTCGTCTTTATGGGTCTTGCCCAGAGAAATTTCGAAAACGAATCGATAACAACAAGTATGTATTTATACCCCCTATTTTCGCGCGCATATTGATCGAGTTGCGCAAGATCGGATGCAAATGTATCATCTAAACCATATTGGATAAATCTACGACGTTTAAATTACGAACGAGTTGGGGCGTGTAACTCTTTAACAACCTGTTCTCGCGCCTTAGTGATGACGCCCTTGGGCATTTTGTTAATAAAGTGAAATATTTGAAACATGTTAGGAAATTTATATACCCCTATCAACTGTATCTGCTAATTTAGTTACTTTTTCATCAAGTTTCTTCAAGTCTGCAGCTAAAGGTGCAAAAGAATTTTCGATTTTTACATGCATGTAACTATGTAAGAGGTCCTTGAGTTTATCGAACTCTGGTTGCACTATTTTCATGGCTTCTTGCTGGTAATTGTCAACTAATTTCAATTTAACATCAATTGCATTAAAACGATCAATAATTGTTGAAATATCTCTTGTTATTCTTGAAATACTGGTAGAAGACTTTAGCAAACGATCATTTAAATCATGTAATTCTGCAGATACAACCTTCATGTGACCTTCGATGTTATTGGTAGTATCGTTAACCAGCTTAACACACTCGTTTGAAGAAGCAATAATTTTCATGTAAAGAACAGAAATTGCATCATCTAAAAATTTTTTATTAACAGCATCTGCATCATCTGTTGGGGGACTAACGTTACAAAGCTTATGTACCCTAAAATTGTAATCACCATCCCTAGTGAAGGAAAGTATGGTGGGTGCTGGTAAAACTCTCGGAACCCTGTAGGGGGAAGGTAAAGAACGTCCAAACTTATTCATGATTAATACTTTAATGATGCTTTTAAGGAATTACATGTTTATTTATAGAATTCAATAATTTCAAGTCTCTGCAATTCCTGTAAAATATTCTGAATCTCGTTCCAATTATTATTATTACCAACATGTTCGGAGGCTTCAAGCTTCTTCATTCGCCCAACTAGTTCATTTACATCGTCGTAATATACAAATTCCTTTGGTCTTTCGTTGTACTCCATTAATGCATTCCCAGATTTCAGTTTAGATCTTGTTACAGGCATTCTACTAATAGGCGGTGTTTTGTTCGAAGAACTTTTAAGATTTCTAGCATGAGAAGATGCTGATGATTGCAACAAAGACGTTGATCCTCGTGTTGAAGATGTTAGTAGCGGTCTAATAATATTTTTATATTTTTCCGATTTGCTACCTTTTAGTTGACCATTACTTAACCGCCTATATGCATTAGTGCGCACTAATATGTCTTTATAATGCACCTCATCATCTTTCTTACGATTGATGGGATTCTTTAAAAACAATAACTCATATAGACCCTGACTTCCTGGATAAGCGACATCGCCTACTTTAATGTCTCCATTTTGCAAAAAGTCCACCGACAGAGAACCCATTGTCCATTTACCATTTTCAAAATTGTATGTTAGACCTTGTGAGTCATCCAAATCAGGGGAACTTGTCCAATACATTTTTAAATATTCGTGAGAAATTGGAGGATATTGACTGGTAAATTCCTCGAAAATTGCCGGATTCGTTCTCATAGTAGTTTCAAATACCTCCTTTAAATCTTGTGGGGTATTCTCTTCAAACACATCATCCTCGATTTCCTCATTATCAACCAAATCTCCATACCTAACTTCCGCTTCTCTGGGCAAAAATTGAACTTCTTCTGGTTTTGTTTTTACAATCGTCTCTGTCGGTTCAGTTTTAATCTTTGGCTTCTTGGCTCTCTTTTCCATAAGCGGTACAAGCATATTTAGCGGGGTAGTAACTGGTGTTAAAAACTTGTTAAGCGCAGCATCTTCTTCGTTTCTTTCCAGCTTTAAAGCCAAGTATTTTCTTCTTTTTGTATTAGAGGCATTAATTATTCGACGTTTAACATTCTTATCGTAGCTGTTAAATTGTCGAGACATTGCGACTAAATGGTCTATACTTTACAATGATGACGGTAATACTAACTACATATGATGACGTTATAGTATTATATAGGTATCGAATTTACTACGATATCTGCCTTTATTAATGTCGTTGTCTTTTACCATGACTAAAAACCCATATTTATCATTCCAACATTCAGAGCAAATGCGCTTAAACGAATCGAAAGACATGTCCGTGTTTACATGATCGCTATAAATATGTTTCAAGTTTAGCTCGTCTTGTTTAAACAAAACTAACACGTTGGCATTATCGCGAATCAACTGTTTGGGTACTTTTGAATATGTTTGCGAGAGATAAAATGAGTCGATATCATTATGACGGCCCATACAGAAATAATTTCTAATTTTATCCTGTTTCTCGCAAGCCACATCATCAAAGATGAATACAGAGTCGGGTTGAGCAGTTAACGGGTCTATTACATCATCATTCTCACCATATGTGAAATACCCCAAACGACAATGTTTCAATGTTTCTCGGAGGAAATCATATTTTTCCTGTTGTAAAGATTTCGAATAAACGTACACATTTTGAAATTTTAAACCATTGGCGTCAGTTAATAGACTCATCATTACATTGGTTTTTCCACAATTACTCGGTCCACATATTAGCGCCCTAATGGTGTTTGGAAAAAGCTGCCCGTGTTTGTTTGTTTGTTTCTGTTTGGGCATATCGAAATTTTGAATATTTAGGTGGTGTTTTTGTTTCTGCTTCCGCATTACTATAAATACGCTCTTTTCTCTTCAAGAACTTTATTTGTAATGACAACGTTGCAGGGTGTAGGTGTCTTAAATAGTACCATAAATCGACTCCCGTTTGAACTTCATTTACCCGGTTATTCATATTGTGGTCCCGGCACTCGATTAAAAGAACGTTTAGCTCGAGGTGATCCCCCAAAAAATAAATTGGACAGTTTTTGTCGAGATCACGATATTGCATACTCTCAGTCTCAAGACTTGAAACAAAGACATCAGGCAGATAAAATACTTGAAAATAGAGCGTGGGAGCGCGTGAAAGCCAACGACTCCAGTTTTGGCGAAAAAACATCAGCTTGGCTAGTTACTAACGCTATGAAGGTTAAACGTAAGTTGGGGGCGGGGTGCAAAAGCTTGACTTCGATTGTGAATAAGCTTAGTAAACACGGTGCTGGCGATATAACCAAGAAAAAGACCTTGAGTAACTTACTAAAAGCAGCACGCATGTCGATAAAGAAAGCCGGTGGACGTAGAAAAATTAATATACCGAGGGTTATACCACTCCCTAAGACTGGAGGGAACCTTCCTTTGATACCAATATTTGCCGGGCTTAGTGCTTTGGGTGCTCTCAGCGGCGGGGTGGCCGGTATTGCAAAAACCGTCAATGATGTTCAAAGTGGGAGAGACAAGCTACAAGAAGCTAAACGCCCCAATGAAACGATGGAAGCCATTGCTTTAGGGAAAAAGGGTAGCGGTCTATATTTAAAGAAGTATAAATCGGGGTATGGATTATATCTAAGAAAAATGCCAAAAAACTACCACTGAAGCTGCCCAAACGCCCATTAACCGATGAAGACATCAAAAACTATACATCTCAATTAAAGATACCCGACTTTAGGGGGGTCTTTATGCGAGATACTCTTCCAAAATCACCTAACAATACTGAGTGTGGTGTTGTCAATTTAGATCGAAACGTCGGATTCGGAACACATTGGGTAGCTTATAAGAAACGCGGTGATAAAGTTGTTTATTTCGATAGTTTTGGCAATTTGAAACCACCCAAGGAATTTATAAAATATATGAAAATTGTAAAATTTGCTTTAATTACGTTGTGGACATCTAGCATTGGCTTTTCTCTACAATAAATCTCTATAAAACATATCATTCAAAGTCCCTTACAACAGTCATGTCTCAGACGTTTACGCTAAAAGGTCGTTCTCACCAGCTTGAAGCACACTTTGTTCCTCCAATAGAACTTGACCCAAACTACGAATACTCTCTTGCACTTATATCGCTGAATACTTGGAATACAATTCCAAACATTGAATCAGGAAAAAACAAGATTTACTATACTGAAAATAACGTGGAAAAGATATTGAAGATACCTACGGGATCGTACGAACTGCAGGATATCGAAACGTTTCTTCAGAATCGCATTCTTGAATCACACGCTACTTTAGACGAGCGCAATCACGTCTTTTCGTTGAAACCTAATAATAATACGCTAAGGTGCGAGTTGAGAAGCCAATACGACCTAAATTTTCAGCCAGAAGATAGTATAGCAAGATTATTAGGTTTTTCTCAACGTAAACTAACAGCAGGTGTTGTGCATGAATCAGATCTACCTGTAGAAATAATACAAGTTGTTACTATACGCATAGAGTGCAATATTATTTCCGGTTCGTATTATACAAATAATCCTTCACATACCTTATACGAATTCTCTCCAACAGTCGATCCTGGCTTCAGTATAAATATCGAGCCAAGAAATTTAATTTTTCTACCGGTAAGAGAAACGAGCATTTACAATATTTCCCTCACCCTATTCCATCAAGATTCGAGGCCGGTTAATTTTAGAGGTGAAGAAGTTGTAATTAGACTAGAACTTAGGCGAAATGGTTCTAGTATTTAAAAAATATTTAAACAGTGGTGCTTTATTAGCAGAGTCATTCGAGCATCGAAAGCCAGAGAGATCACCCACGTTTTCAGCTATAACTTATTTGTATTCTCGCCAAACTATCTACGGCTATCATGTCAGAAAAACTTCAGGTTTTTAATCCAATACATAGTGATGAGTCAATCATTCGAGAAGAATGGCATACATACCATCCGTTTACCACTTCTTTCAACAACAATGACGTAATTGAGATTGTCATCAATCAACAAGATGTATTTTTGGATATGAGCGAAGCCCAACTCTACATTGAGGGTGAATTTAAGGAAGAAACAACTGCTGGAAAAACCGGCAATTGTTCTTTAACAAATAATGCTGGTGCATTCCTTTTCGAGTCCATATCTTATGAAGTCAATGGCAAGGAGATTGAAAAAATTAGAGATCCTGGTATCGTTAGTATGGTTAAAAGTTTGCTATGTTTAAATGACCAAGAAAGTCGTGCTTTAGAGATTGCAGGATGGAATTGGCCCAGTGGTGTACTAAAAACGTTAGAGAGCACTACAAACGAGTTTAATATACGTATTCCTCTCTCTTTCTTGCTAGGTGTTTTTGCTGATTATAAGAATGTAATTATGGGAAAACAAAAAATTAAGCTTGTACGTGCTCGACATGATGATAACTGCTATAAAAATGTTACTGCTAATGGCGATAAAAAGGCTGCCATAACTTTAAAGTCTATCGGGTTGAAAGTTAGACACATATATCCGAGCGACGCAATAAAATTGAGACTTTTAGATGACATTGCTAAAAATAAACCGATTTTTATCCCTTTTCGAAATTAGGAAATACACGAATTACCTGCATTAAAAACAACTAAGAAAGATATTTGGACCATTAAAACAATGTCTGAACGTGCTCGATATGTCATTGTATTTTTTATGGACAATCGTAAGAATAATTTTAAGTCCGACTGTACATATTTAGATAATTTGAGTATCACCGATGTTAAATTGTTTCTAAATTCCGAAGTGTATCCATATGAATCGTTAAACTTAAACTTTAACAATAGACAGTTTACGGAAGCTTACAGGATTTACACGGAATTTCAAAAATCATATCTAGGCAAGTCGACTAGTGAACCACTAATGGATTTTGCGGCGTTTGCCAAAAGGACTCTTTTTGTAATTGATTGTTCTAAACAAAACGAGAGCATCAAGAGTGCAACAGTTGATGTCAAGTTAGAATTTCAAAGTTCTGAAAACTTTTCGAATGATGCGCGTGCCTTCTGTATCATTGTTCACAATCGTATTCTCGAGTATCAAGCTTTAACTGGTCTTGTAAGAGACCTTATGATTGATTTTTAAAAAGTCGCTGGAAAGCCGTTTACAGTCCTTTTCCAACGTCTCTACAAACATATCACTAGCATTATTTCCCCTATAAGTCCTGAATTGAGAGTGTGAATCGTCGAAAGAACATTTAATGTAATAGGCAAAAGAGTAAGGCGTATGCTTATGGGTTTTGATGGTGTAAGATTGGTTAGGGGAGAGCTCATTTTCCTCTATTTCAATAGGCTCAACAACAGTTTCAAAATCCGCATACACTACAAACGGTACTTTTAATTTTTTATCGAAATTTTCAAATTTAAACTCGTTCTCGGGAACGTCTTTGCCGTATTTATCCTTGCGCAAATCAGTAGTTGGCAGTTTAACCGAAACGTGTTTATAATCGTGAGCCTGATGGGCTATTAATTTATCATTAGTTCTAAAATAAAGTAAACAACCATCACATAAGTACTTCGCGCCATTACAATTTGTTAATTGACTTGAGACCAGTCTAGACAAGTTTCTTATTAAGCAGTAATGATTATTTCCATAATTATCACTAATTAATAACAAATTTACATGTCTGTTTCTGCGAGATTTGGTAAAGTGTAAAGGTCCAACGACTTTAACGATATTTTTTCCGTTCTCGTAAACTTTATCAAGTCCGTAGACATTGACCGAAATATCGTTGAGTTCTTTAAACCTTGTAATATCGACAAGTTTCATAGGGGAAGCGCTTATACCTGCAAAATCCAACTCGTTCTCAAAAGGCAAGTAGCTCGCGACTCTATTTGCATTTTGAGTCCGATTTAGTGGATGTAGAGCAGCCAAGACTGACCATGTAAAACATTTCTCATCGTTGTTCTGAATGTTGAGTACCGCTTTCTTTGCATCGATCGTCTTTGGCAGCGGTATACAGGAAGACGCCTTTAGGGGGTTGTACCTATTGATACTTAATTCTAGGTGAAGGAGCTGTTGCAAGGCCCAACCTGTAACAAGGAGGTATAACTAACATTTAGCCTAGACTAGACCACGTTCAAGTTTCAGAATTAAAAATAAATACATACCACTTTCTTTCTCTGCAAACTCGCTGGCCTTCTTATCCAAAATTGCAGCAAACTGTGCAAACAGCTCCTCCAAATCCGTGTTCCCGCTCACAATCCGAAACTTTGAATTGAACGACTTGACTTCCATTGCTTCTTTAGACTGCAGGAGGAAGCGGCCGAATAGTTCCATGCCAACCTTAATGTTCGAGTGAAGGTTGACATCACTTTCCACCAACGCTACTGTTTTATTTTTTAAATTTTCTAAAAATCTCTTTACGTTGGTGGAATCCGCAGTACCATCCAAACGATAGGTAGCTAAACGGCCTTTGAATGAGGTCTTTATCAACTGTACGCCCTCCTCCTGCACTACGCAACACTTTTCCCGGTGCTGAAGGGTTCTAACGTGCCCACCCCAGCCACTGACGGGAACCTCCCGTTTACAGGGTTTGCAATGTTGCGTAGCCGCTAAAAATATTTAACACTGTTTATTTATTCTAATATTTAGTAAAATAATAAACTTACCGTCTTGGAAGTAAAGTCTAGCTCGCTTCGCCATGGTTGGATGCGGAGTATCTGCTTGTCTTTTGGGGGCTCGGTGCTCCCCGCGCCGATGTCGTTGGAGTGCCCCCTCGGACTTGAAACTATCTCCGCATGTGTCGCAGCTTTTGGCTGCTGCACGACAATCCCCATGACGCTTCAAATTAGCCTTCCGGGTAAATGAGCGGGAACAGTATTCGCATGTAAACATTTTTTTCTAAAAATAAAGGAAACTTCCATGAATCGTTTCGAATTTCTAGAACCATGTAGCCTAGCATTATATCTAAATATCGCGTTTATTCACCGATTAAACGTGACGTTACAAATAAATATGTCTATAACATTCACAATACAAAGTAACAAATAATTATTTCTAAACACTTTCGTACTCACCAGAAATTTTAATTATTCCACGCACTATCGAATTTTTAGCTTTGCTACTCGCTAGCTGTTATTGTTCGTCAACTACTGCTTAAACGTCGTTCGGCTCTCGTATTTATATATGCCGGCGACGTGAACAGGATATGCATTTACGTAAATAATGTGCATTCTAGTTACGTATTTTTCGACTACAATATTTTAATTGCGAGGTGATAAATAACGCACGCGTCAAGGTTATTTTGTTTCGCAAAATTTTCCGTGGAATAATTAAAATTATCTGCTTGTTATATAATAAACTTGCTAATTGCTAATAAATTTAACTGAAAAAAGTTTCCCATATGGTGCAAACTTAAGTAGATACGCTGTATTTAAATATCACGCATAATCCAGGATAAAGTCTACAAATAGCTATGTTTAAACTAACCTAACAATGGAGTAAAACTTTTTAGTACTTACCAAATTGGCGTTAAAAAACTATCGCAACACAGAAACACTAGTTAACTGATTTAATTAGTTCTAGGTGTTAGGTGACGATCGGCTGAACTGATTTAGCTCCCGATATTGTGTATTGTGGTTTGGCTTCAATTTATCCCAACGGCTGTGTAATTCGCAAATATGTTTATAATATTTAATAGATAATAACATATCTTTTGACCTCTCTTTTAACCTTTGTTTATCAAATTTCACATTATTTTAAAAATAATAACATATCCTTTGACCTGACAATCGAAAATGATTTATTATCAGAGCATAGAGCAATTAATTATTAATTTAAATCACTCCGAGCTTGAAGGATATAATAAAATTTGAAATACAGGGGGATCTTCAAAATACTTTTGTGATTTATAGGTAATTATTTTTTTAAGCCGAGATACGAATTGTTAATTAGTAATAAATTTAACTAACCTAAACACGTGACATGTATTTCTAATCTTTCACCCCCTGCCGTTAGGGCATTAGCTACACTAACTTTGGCCCTATTGGCCCGATCAACCCTGTTCTTTTTGTAAACGACTTATGATGTCACCCTAAACGCGCGACATGTATTTGCAATCTTTCACCCCCTGCCGTTAGGGCATTAGCGATACTAACTTTGGCCCTATTGACCCAATCAACCCCGTTCTTTTTTTTAAACGACTCATGACGTCACCCTAAACACGCGACATACATCAGCTGTCGATTTTGACATTTGACAGGTGACATCTGACAGGTGACATCTGACAGGTGACAGTTCTTAATTGACAGGTGACAGGTGTCATTTTCGAGTCATGCGCAAGAACCCATGTCATAGACCCCAACTACGCATGCGCAATATCCTAGGCCCATTGGTTCCGGAGATATGACTGATAAAAATTGCTCCGAAAATTAACATTGGAGCACCCTATGATGCAGAACTCTCCAATTCTCCCTACTATTCGGCATATTTGGTAAAGGTGTCTGACAGAAGGCCGCCCATCAGCACTCGCTTCAAAAAGTTTTGATCTGAGTCATTCAATCTTGAGCTACATTTGATTTTCAATAACATTCATAAACGTTTGCAGTACATTTCCCTCATAACAGAATTTTGCCCTTCGTTTTGCTCAAAAGAAAACTAGGCCAACACTGCCCAGTTTAATATAAAACTCGTAAATAAAACCATTCACATTCTAACTAGAACTAGCCAAAGCGAGTGAACCACAAAAAGCAATTATTAGCAAAAGCTTTGGGGGTGCTTTGAACTCTCTAAAAAATTATATCATCATTCAAACTGAAAAGTTTTCCGCTGAGGCTAAAACTTTATATAGAATATATGTCGTCATCGTTTGTGTATTGCGATACAAACTCAAGTTTAAAGTTTGGGAAATTTATTATTGTTAACTATCATAGCGTGTACATGTGTTTTAGCGCTTACAATTTATAAGCTGAGCTTTATTAAAAATGTTTTAAAATTTAATTGGAAATTGGCTTAGTTTCTAACAACTTGCTTTCTTCCAATTCAGCAACTATCACAGGCTGGGAGGACAGATATTTAACTTTGCAAATACTATTACGTACTGCATGGTTAAATTTGTCCCCCAATTAAACCACTGTTTTTTATAGAATATGAGTATTGAAATAATAGAAAATTCAAAAAATCCATCACGTAAAATTTGGTACTTAGAAATCCCAATACGTGTTTCCTCTACACCATTATAAGGCTAAAAGTTATGGCTATCACTAATCACTTAATTACCTACCCTCAAGAGGTACTAAAAGGTAAAGCCTTGCCATTATAAATATCATTAAACATTTAGACGTGATAAAAAGCACCGCAATTTATTATATGTAGCGACAGATCCATTCGCATTTTAAGTCGAGAAATGGTATTAAGTTCAGTTGTAACAATTCGCCCGATTACTTTGGTATATCTGTGGAGAAAGTACAGTGAAAAAACGAGGGAAGATAACAGAATTTGTACCTTGCTTGGGGCTGACCTGAACAAAAAAATACCAGGAGAGAAAACTTGGTTCATCCGAAAAAAGTGCTCTTTCCTCTACTGCACATTACGTTGGGATCGATGAAACAATTTGTGAAGGCAATGCCAAAGCAAGAAAAGTGTTTTAAATATTAATATCAAAATTCTACATTACTATTAGATGCCAAGCTAAAGGAAAGGATTTCGGCCCAGATTTTCGAAAGATAAATATTTTAAGGCCACAATAAGTGCACAAGAAAAAGGAGCTTAGATTTCTGTTGGAAATGTGCTAAAGTGTCATTTTACGGAGCTGAAAACTGATTTTTGAAATACTCTGGTCATTAAAAAAAGGTAGTATACATTTGTTTCGATAAAATTAGCCGTTTTTGAAGAATTTTTTTATGTATAACACGTTTAAGCATTGACTTTCCAAATTCATTTAATAATTAAGTTTTTAACATAAGTTATGTAAACGCAGTAACTAATCGAACAACAACATAACTAATAATCCGCATTAAAATAATAATATTTGTCTTATAGTTCGACCGTTACTTGATGAAAATCCATATTTAACATTTGATAGAAAACACTAATTGTTTTTTGATTTTCAATTTAACATCTGAAGAAGCCGCTGTGACGGTGAATCACGTGTCATGTTGACATATTATAGTGAAAATCAAAAAACAATTAGTGTTTTCTATCATATGTTTAATAATATTTGTCATTATTACATCTCATTTTCTTTATGGTAAAAATAATATCTGTAGAATTAGTCCTTTATGGCGCTCTGCGAGCGGTGCGTGTGCGCAGGAAACGATTCACGTTGGTCTTGAATTTTTGGAGATTATACTCGCTGGGGAACACGGACTCAGAGAGGTCGCTTCAGAGTGATGACGTTCTCCAGGTGAAAGAATTTTTAAACAGTGTCGTTCGAGGGACATTAAGCTGAACCACGTACTTACGGGTGGGCTGCAATGGCTCGTCATATACTTCTGCCATGCACCGCTCTGGGTGGAATCAAGCGGGCAACCTCAGTTGAGCACTTGCCATGAAAACATTTGTAAAACAGACTCAAGTAGCCAACCTGCCTTCGATGTTCAAGGCTCTCCAGGTTGTTTGTCGTATCATGGAATCTAGCAATCTCAGGGTATGTTTAGGAGCAGAGTCCCAAATATGTGAACAGCACTCCAGCGATGGTCGAATTTTGGCTTTATAGAGCATCAAAAGTTGTAGGGGTGTATAGAGGTTCTTGGTTCGGA